>ML782338.1:220224-232765 GCA_009831015.1 Picea engelmannii | reverse complement strand
AGAATAAGAAGAACGAGGAGAAGAAAGGTGATTTTTCAATTGAAGCTAAGGTGTCCCCCCAAAAGAAAAGAATGAGTGATGGCCATTTTGCAAGTCAAAACTCTTGTCATGTGGACTCTGCATTAGATGATGAATGTACCATTTACCTTGAGGAAAATGAGAAAAAAGGTTCCTCCAAAAAAATGTTAAAGAACTATTACCAAAGGGGAAGGGAAGCAGTGGAATCTATAGAAAGCAGGAGCATTCAAAAAACATTGAAACCCATAGAGAAGGAATTAAAAGAGGTGAATGGAATACTCAACAAGATTATCAGAGTTGTAGCAAGGGCATGGATGTGGTTTCTTTCAAATTTTCATCTCCTATGAGGTCTACAGGTGGATCCCAACATGAATTCATTTAATGGAGAAGAAGCAAGGCCAAGCATTGGATGATTGGAGAGAAAGGAGGACTTCCTGTTGCAGAGATCCTCGCATAGATAGTGAACTTGAAAGATCATATCAGAAGTAAAATTCTCATCTTCATCTTATTTAAAGATTGCTATGTTAGGAGGAGTTACCCTAAATGCTATTTTGGAGAAACAATTGAGAGAGTTAACAATTAGTAGTGGAGTTGACATGGGCTCTAGAAATTCTTTCAAGGATTCCATGTCTAGTAAAACAACTAAATCCATACCTCAAGACTTGATTACCACACTCAACACAGAAATACCATTTGAGATGAATTGGAACATTAACCCCTTAACTGGATCTAGTAACTTGAACCTGGAGAAGCCGAATTGACCAATGAAAATTGGTCCATGGAGTTTCCACAAACTCTTGGCAACTAAAAAATATTTCAGGTTGGAGACAAGGTGCGTGGAATTGCTGATACTGAACAAACTGGAGGATTGTCTGGACCTAGAGATATTTCTTCTTGAAGTGGGTTTGTTGTATGCAGATGGATGATTTTGAAGGTGCTACAGGGATTGTTAGCAGTGGGGACTGTGATCATCCTAGTCCAGTATCTATATTAGAAGCTTGTTTCTGAGGATTGTGATCATCCTAGTCTAGTATCCATATTAGAAGCTTCTTTCTTAAATGAAAGTTGCAATTCGGTAAGAGAGCTTGGGAAGTACACATGATAAAAAGTTGCAATTCTTATGATCATCCATTCAAAACAAAACTGGCCGACTCTGCGTGACACTTGAGCACCAAGAACTAGATGTTGATGCAGAACTATGTGATTATGCTTCTTCTGCAAACTTCGAAGTTGTAGAAAATGATAAGACAATGGGTGCAATTCTAGATATTTCAAGATACAATATTGATTCTTCATTAATTGGTTTGGTAGAAACTGAACCTGTCTGTATTGAGGATCAAGAGCTTGAATATGTAAGGAAAATTATATGCAATGCATAACTGATGTCTGAAGATGTATCCTTGCTGAGTGAGGAAGATAGACCTGATTTCCTTGTAGATCCTAATTTGTTTGACAGAATGGAAGGTCAAGAGTCATCAATTAATGGCCATTTTCCATATGGTTTGAAGAATAGTTTCTATAGTTAAGCTTTTAGGAAAGTACAAGGGTTATGGCACAATAGGAAACTTCTTTTTGATTGTGTGAAGGAATGTCTATGCTCCCAGTATAGTAGTAGGTACAAAAGGAGGCTATAGGACATGGATCAAAGGTCCAACATGGGTCACAAGTGAAAATTTAGTTAAATATTTGTTTGGGGAAGATAAAATATGGAGGATAATAGAATTTGGGATGTTGGATGAGATTATAGAGAAATATATGAACACTCCAATAGGTAAGTGGGCGGACTTTGAGAGAGATCTTTGAGATGGGAGTAGAGGTTGAGAAAAACATATTTACTGTTCTTGTTAATGAAGTGGTGAATGATATGCTCACTGATACAAACTTCATATATAGAATGAACAGTATTGAACATACACAATAGGCCCTAGCAACAGGCATACACAACATGCCCCTAGGCCTGTTGTGTATTCCAATGGGAATACATGGGAGGCCTGATGTGTATGAAAATTGGAATACATAGCAGGCCCCTGAGCCTGTTGTGAATGCCAACATGCATACACAAGAAGCCCCTGGGCCTGCTCTATATTCCTGTTGTTTATGCCAACATAAGCCCATTCTACTCCCATATAGTCTTGTTTGGCTAGAAATAGACTTCAAAACAAACAAATTGTGTATATGCCTATTAAAATGAGGTTTCACATGTAAGGTGCAATAAACTTTGGGATGGCTAATGAATTGCATGTTCTTTCTCTTGGCAATAAACATTTTTCCTTTGGAACTATTTACAGAAAAATAATATATATATATATATATATATATATATATATATATTCTCAACACGCCTTCTTGAATTCTCTCAACCATGAAAAACAACACATATATACTATAATTTCAATCTTCTTCACCTCCCATATAGAATGCCCCTTCAAACAAAATAACAGTTTTTTCTCTGACCTTCATCTCGTAAATACTAAAACATAATTGATTAGCAACTCATAGCATGTTTTAAAATAGAAAATATACATGCAGACAAATAATATTGAAGTTTTGTAGTTAATGGGAATTGAAGTTGAGGTTGCAGATTCACCATTTATTACTTTAAAGCAGACAATTCTGGTTTATCATAGTTGTAAAAATTTTACAGTGGTCACATGAAACAAGCTTTCCTTGGACCTCATTTGATAGGAGAACCTAAACACGGATTGATTGATTCAACTACTGCCATAGAACTTGATAGTGGATAAGGGACAAGTGACCTTAGATCCATGTGTAGTATAGTTTCCTCTAGAGTTTCAGGGTGAGCACAAAATAAGAACTTTCTCTCTACAAGCGCTTCAGCTAATTCACTTTGATGATTATCCATCAATGCATGACAACGAGTGGCTGACCTAAAATAGAGAGTTTCATATATACTAATTAATTTATACAATAGAACTAAGATACATTTGCAATCTCTTCAAAACTTCTAAAACATCAATTTACATGCATGACTAATCACCAAGGCTACAGATCTAAAAAAACCCAACAATATTTGGTGAAAAAGTGAAGTAATCAACTTTCAGGCCTCTGTCTTCCCCTTGAGACTACACTCAAAGATTTAGTCCAAAAAAGATAAGCAAGATTACACCATCAACATAGAATACTTATTCCAACTAAATAATTTCAAATGAACAAGCACACCAGATATAAAGGCATATACAAATGGGGAGAAAAATCAATTAGAAGGAAATCTTACAAGTCAAAAGGTTCATATTATCCATAGACTTGGACTAAAAGTGATGATATGATGGTGCAAAGACATATTTTGACAATTTGATGGCCTTATATTCACACAATATCAGTATTTTTTCTTCAATAAAGCAACTTCATCAATGTAATACGCAACAATTATGAGGAAGACCACGCCTGAAAGTAATACAACAAGTCAAGTTATTTTCAAAAACTCATGCAACTGTAAAACTAGCTAATAAGATATAATAATTAAAATGGGAAATTGATATTCCATTCTGAGATACCTGAAGGAACTTTAACACATGACTTAGTTCATTACTTTACAAACGACTACTTGATGTTTAAAAATTGTGCAGAGTTTTATTTTCCACTGAAGACAACCAAAATAGAACAAATGGAATATGTGAATGTGCAGTTCCTAGACATACAATATAATTAAATCATTTAGACATCGGTTAATCAAGAAAACCACAAGCTCCACGGTGTTGAATTGAATTGACAATAATAAAATCTCCATAGATATTAAGGAGGAGCCATCATGGGAAGAAATTCAGACATTGATCTTAGAAGCGTGTTGGGACTATAACTAATTTCCAAAAGATATCCAATAAAAATGATGAAAGAAAAAATAGGTCCGAAAGATGATGGGGAAAGAGAAATTGATTATTGCATTGGAGATATTAACTTTAATTGTCATTTATAGTTTAAAAAGTTGATCCCAGATGGATTGAAAACATATGACCAAGTTGTATATATATAATATATATCACAACCTTCAATCAATAAGGTTCAATTTTTAAAAGATCTAAATCCAAGAATGATCACAATATTTAATGCATTCCTTCTTGAATTGAATGTACCCATATGTCTGTTTGGACTCAAAATTTGAGGATGGGGACATCCATTACTTAGTTTATCTTTTGGATTTCATGTCTATGTTTACCGACCAATCTGAGTTCTTTTACTGGTCCTAGATTTTTTTGAACCCTATCAGAATTAGAGAGTAGAGAGAGGAAGCAGGGGAGGCCAAAGAAAAGGCCAATGTCAGAATTGGAAAAACTGACAGGTATTGCATATGACAAGGTGCATGAATGTTCAAAGAGCTCAATGCATTGATGTTTTAATAATAATTTGGCATTTCACAACTACTACATATTTTTCATATCCAGATCATTTTGTAACAATGTTCATAACGTGTTTCAAGATATCATAACATACAACACATACATGGTACATATTAAATTGTTTTGTTGTCTTAATCATTCAATTGTCCAATTTTAGTAAATGTGTTGCATTCCCAGGCCATTGTAGAGTCCTGTAGTGAGGCTAGTATGGATGGCCTCTAAAGCACTATGATGAGAAACTTCGTGTGCTTTTAATGTTCAAGTGCACAAGCTCTGAGAAATCCTCCCCTGCAAACTTGTCTAAGAAGTAGCATTTTTGTCCAACATAAGAGCAAATTCCTAAGTTGGGTATTGGCAGGCCTCTCCCCTGCAGACTTGTCTACGAAGTACCCTTTTTGTCCAACATAGGAGAAACTTCCTAAGTTGGGTATTGGCAGGCCTTTCACTAGAATTTCAGAGAGCAACCAGCAATGACTAAATGAGATAGTGGCTCTAAACAAGAAATTTGCTAAAGAAATCATTCTTATAACCAAATTAGAAAAAGAAATCTATGCTAACTGGACTCAACCTGAAAGCATCATCTTCTGAAATCTCGCAGTAAGATTCTCGTCCATGATACTAAAAAAGTAGTGTTGACAAAGGTAGGCAACAAAAACATAGAGACCAGATCCAATGTAGATGAAGACATATTCTTTCGTTTTTCTCTGCATTTCTTCCTTATCAGTGTAATAGAACACTTCAGGCATATTGCTCATTATGATCACAAAATTTGGTCCAATTAAACCTGATAAAAAATATCCTCCAGCCCGAGCCAGTCATGTGTATTTAATTGGAGAAGCCTAAAGAAAGATCCTTGAGACAGGGGATCAATATTTCTTGTATCATCATTTGAAATCATTTCAAGTCTCCCATATGCTCCTATACTATATTGATATATAAGGGCTCTTAAACTTTATGAACAAAGAATTAGATACTTGGTTGATAATGAATGACTAAGGCATGTGGATCTGGGTTTCCTTAGAGGATGGCTTCCATCTATTGTCATACCCATTTCTTGGAGTTAAACCAACGTTGAATATGCACTGTCGCTACCTTTAGAGAGAAATTCTTCATGCTTTCTTAATTCAACAATCTGACCCTGCTGTAAAACAACAATGATTTCTGCATTTCTAATTGTGGAGAGATGATGTGCAACAACAACAATAGTTCTTCCTATAATCAAACAATCAAGAGCTTCTTGAACAATTGTTTCAGAACCTGCATCAAGAGCACTAGTTGCTTCATCTAATAGAAGAATATTAGGATTCTTTAGCATTGTTCTCACTATTTCCACTCATTGTTTTTTCCCTCAAGATAGTTGAACCCCTCATTCTCCAACCTGCACAGAAGATTTATAAAATATTTTAAAATATTCAGAAGGAATAATCATTTTATAGTAGAATAAATCATACTAGCTCTGTGAATGTTTTCTTTGAAAATATCCACTACAGTGGTTTGAATTTTAAATCATTTATTTGAAATTTATCTCAAAGGGGGAATGCTATATGTATACAACAACAAAAACAGAGTTATAATTGGATGTATGTTGAAGAAAATTTTAGTTACAAACAAATGTAAGACCTTTAGGTAAATTCCAGCCACTCTAAAAAATTTAAATTAGGTTATGGTCCAAGTATATTGAGTCACCATATGAAGTTGATTTATGAGTATGACATATTTGAAAAATGTTCAGTAGTGTCCATACCTGAGTGTTGTAGCCATCTAGAAGTAGGTTAATGAAGTTGTTTTTATTTGCATCTTCTTCAACTTCTTCCATGGTGGCATCCTCTTTTCCATATTATATATTTTCAAGTATTATTGTAGCAAACAATGGAGGTTCTTAGTTTACTAGCACAAAATGTAAATGGAGCCACTTGAGCTGCAAAGTTTTGAGATCATGACCGTCTAAGTAGGTATGTCTTGCAAAGCAATTCAATGAAAATAAGACCCACTGATTAAAATGTTGCACATTTAGAGTTATATGGTGATAAATCCTAATCTGCCACAGCCTTCATATAAATTCAAACAAAATAAACCATAGGGTTTTCAAATTTAACTATTCAAAAGGAAAGTAATATATCAATTTCAGTGGTAAAAAACCTATGTCCAGAAAAAATTGTATCCTGTAAGGAGTTTTTCTAGGTAGAAACAGTGGTCTCTGGGACTTAATCGGACAACAATTGGAAGCATCACTAATCCAAACTCAATTATTGAAGGATTGAACTATAAATAAGTAGTTCTCTAAAAAAGGAGATCAATGCCTTTCTGAAAGCAACTCGCCTAACCCATGCTAAATCCAATATGCCAAACTATTTATCCCAAACAAAAACAAAATCTTGCAATTCACAACAAGATTAGTGGAAAATAAACGACAAAATTCTTATACAGAGAGAAACACAAATTCAATTAACGAAGAGTAGAAAAGAAAACTTTGAACATCCATCTCAAACACCTCTTCCACATTATGGATAAAATCCGGTAAAAATAAAAAATAAATAAAAACTTTCGAACAGTCAACAAAAAATATCAACCAGTACCTTTCATGGATGATGGGTTCATCTGTTGTGGTGGGAAGTAGTATAAAACCTTCAAAAAAGGATTCCAAAGTTGGTGATGGTAATGCAAGCAGAATCTACCATTTTTTGTACTGCATTTTTATTTAGAAATGTGTGGAACATGATTTTCAAAAGAACTGGAAAACATAAATATATATGTTATCGTAGCATATTTAAGAATCAAAGCCTTGGCTCCATCTAAGACTGATAAAAAAAATGTAATTCAACCAAAAAAATAAAAACCCAATTCAAAATGAAGGCCATATGACCTAAATTCGATGAATTCGAAACAAATTGAAAATTAAATCTCTTTCCATCTCGAGTGAGAAGATGTTCACTCAAATGCCTTTGGTGAACCTCCTATCAAGGTGTCGGTTAGTAATATTGGGTGCAACATGGTAATGTCCTTCTAGACATATGGAAATGGGCGAATGACACAAATATTTGCCTTGTGGATTACGAAAATAAACTATGATTCCCCTCTAAGCAATGAAATAGGAAATTCGAGAATCATCTATTTTCATAAACTATGATTCCCCTCTAAGCACATGAAATGGGCGATTCTAGAATCATCTATTTTCATAAACTTTGATTCCCCTCTAAGCACATGAAATGGGTGATTCGAGAATCACTTATTTTCACACATGTGGTTAATTTATATGAACATATATAATATCACTATGAGCACGGGAAATGGTGGAAATGATGTGCAAGGTTTTGCAGAAGAAGGTTAGAAGAAGGTTTGGAGGGGGTTTTCAAGCCACAATCCACGGTTAAGAGGGAGAAAAAATCCCCAAATTGATTTCGTGCATAATTTATATAGTATCCCCACTATTGGAACTCACCACCCCTACCCCCGATACCATATTACACAACATTTAGGAAAAACTACTCCACCCTTATTATATGGTCAATATATTGAGTAGGATCCCAATTAATATTTATTACCCTTATATGAATGGACGTGATAATGTATTGTTTAGTTAGTGGAGACCTTGTGCGAAAAAGTTCCATGAGTGAAGTCCCCATCAATCACATGGAACTATAACTTCAAACGAAATTACTATTCGTTTTAGAGAAGCATTTCCGCTCAAAATGGGTTGAGTTTATCCACTTATTAGCTTACTTCTAAATACTATGTTTTAGTGAGTTTTCTTCGTGATCCTCGAGTTGTCCATTATACACATTGTGCTTCGATGTGTGATTGTGGTGATTTATGGTTGATAGTTAGAACATTAATCATAATATTTGTGGTTTGATCTATCATTAAAGTTAATGTTGCCTTTTAGTTAGTGTAACTTCTAAGTTATTGATTATTGTTGTTTTGATGATTTAGGTTATCACAATGGAACAAAGTTTGAAGGTTAAGGGATCTAATAAAATCTTGAATAAACATTATAATATCTTATTACTTGTAATTGTCGATTAAGTTTTTGTTAAGTAGTTACTATGTTGTGTGATTGAGAAATATTGTTTTAGTTGTTGTGTGCTTTTGAGTTGGAACCACTTTAAGATTCAACATTTGGTGGGCATTCTATGAGCTCAAAAGGATCTCTCAATGAGAGATCATACTACTTGCAAACTCTATAAAGGGTTTTAAGGGAAAACCTTGAAAGTTTCAAAAGGTTCAACGGCACCAAAAAAGAAGTTTGAAAAGCCTAATCCTAGTCGAAACTAGGGTGATGAACAAGGATCAGGGATATCCCTCAAGACTAGAAAATGAGCATACAAATAGATTATACTAGGGAAGACTAAGTCTGAACATGCAGTGGATTTACAGTAGGAACATGCATGTGGGGAAACAAATTTCCTCGAGGATTCATCAAGGAAATCCATCAAAATTTTAAAGAATCCAAAGATCAAGAGTCAACGCATTTGGACCTTGTTTAGGGCATTGTACAAGGATTTACACTATGAGGATCGTAAATGGTGGAAAAAAGCCCAAGAGAAGTGTTTACCTAATATATCCAAGCTGCCCAATTTTGACGATGCAAGGAGTACGAAAGATCATTTTTTTACCATCAATACCAATTGGACGCAAAAAAAAATAAACCAACCCATCAACCCAATGGATCAGATTCAATGGTGTGTTGAGAGGCATGGCAGTCGAATAGTATCGAAGTCGATGAGAAGTTAGCCTTTAGAGGCTAGTGTGACATACTTAACCAATTTAAGGAAGCCTATGTTATATATCCTAAATAGTATCTAAGATAATGATTTGGATTATGTTGAGAACAAAACAAAGATAACAATAAAAAGTAAAATAATGTTAAGATATTACGAAGAGCACAATAATACAATGAAACCCAAACTAAAGATTGCATTAAGGTATTTGTGAGCAAGGGGGTCAATTCTTAAGTCCATGGAGGAGCTAGACTTAGTCAATTGTGGGGAGGAATATGATTCCTATCTAGGTTATGTTTTTAGGTCACATCGATAGGTTTTGGTGTTGTAGGGTAGTAAGAAGTATTCAAGTAGCAAGGCCCATCCTAACATCATGAAGTGGGCTCTAGAATGTTCCATGCCAGATGGCAGGTATGCAAGTCCACGTAAATATGTTGCTAGACTAAAAAGGGAAGGTGTACTATATACCCTTTTGTTCATGAGTTTGTACTTAAGGCTCAAAGCACAATGTCATGCATCAGGAAATAAGGAAAGTGTAAAAGTTTGTTTTTTCTATCTCAGTTAGGTGAAAAAAATTCCTTAAATTGAATTAATAGTATAATTGCTCAGAAGTCGTTTTTCGTGTCTGGGTTAAAATTGAAAATATTGGATGTAATGAGAGAAAAAAATAAAGTTGTTAAACAAAGCAAGGCATCAAATACAGAAGAATCTTACTTCGTTACAGAAGAAGAGGATAGATAATGTAATCTTTAATGAAGCGTAAAATATAATAATATAATTAACTCGTAGGTCTTGTATTTGCTAATAGCCAATACAGAGGAAAGTCGGTTTGTTATCAGATAACTAAAAGAAATATAACCACAGTAGATGTTGTACTAAATTGTGATTAGGCATTCATCAAAGAAGTATATAAAAGATGTTGGAATGTGAAAAGACAGAAGAACACATAACTCAAACTGGACGAAATGTGGAATCTCTAGTCTGCACTTGTATTAATCCTCAATGAGGAGAGTTTTCTCAATTACAAATGGCAAGAAGCAGCCCGGTTCCGTTCTTTCGAATATGAATTTATACAAAATTCCTCAACCTCAAACGGTTGGAATTCTTCTATCTTCAGAATAATTAAAATTACAAAATATGGAAACTGAAACGTTTCATTTGCAATCTTCTTGATCTTCTTGTTATGTTGGTATGAACATTTTCCTTTCCTGTCTTCTAGCTACAAAATAGAAAATGTACACAGATTGTATTCATTTGTTTCCATAGGTACTACCTTTTCCCTACTCAATACATTTGATGCACCTGCCCACAAATTCGGCTACCAACCCCGAAGACCTTGTTAAATTATTAGCCTAAAAAATGTATAATTTTTTTTCCAGCTGAGGCAATCTCTCTTTTATTTGTCTATCCTCTGAAATAATAGACTGCAGTTGTAGATTAGGCTTCACTAGCCATCTATCTATTTGAGCAATATCGACCTATTTTATCTTTGATATTTCAACTTGGGCTTCTTCCATATTTGTTTTATTGTCAAGATGATGTTTGGCTATATTAATCTGACCCAGTGTCCCAGAACTATCTTCTTTATCGAAGCCTAATAATTTTTGTTAAGTGAACAAAAAACTTCTTCACAAGATTCTTTCAATTCGTTGGCCATTTTCCTACCTATTCATCATTTTTAATGCTCTAATTATCACGGCTTAAAACTTATCGCAATTTCGCATTTTCGCATGTCGGGACATTAAGATTCATTACATGTTGGAGTGTTAGGTCTGCAAAACCCCGAGACCCGACATTTTGTAGATTGTCTTTAGTGATTTGACCTTTCAACTAGTGGGTGGCTCCATAACTTTTAAGCATTTAGGATCGTTGTCTTAAACGGAAGACCCCATCAATGGTGATATCCAAGTGCATGTTTGTCTTTCTTTAAACAAGAATTAAACTTATTTAAGTCTAAAGTTTAGAAAAAATATATGTTTCAACATAGGCTCCATCTAGGGATCTCGTCTCCCTGCGAGACAAGAAGAACAGTAGACCAAGTGCCTTTATTGGGTAAATGGAATCATTATTGCATTTTTGTGAAACAAATTCTAAAAGAGGGCACACAGAAAAACTTAAGATTTCATCCTTATCTCTGAAAAATTTCAAAACTTAATCATTTACTGCTCTCGAGTTTAGGCTTATTAATGGCTTCATTTTCTTAAAAATGACTTCAGATTTGCTTAAGATAATCAAAACAACCTTAATCGTTCTAGCAGGCTCTGTTCGATTTTGTTTGCATCAAGGTAAAGTAATTTTAGTGTTTTTAGACAGGGAGTCTCATGTTAGCTTAAAATGCAGATCTAGTCGAAAAGAGAACCAGTTACCAGAGTACATTATAATTCATGTATAACAACCTTGTAGATATCGTAGACATTGCTTCACTGCCAACGAGCCTATTCAGTACCCCGGTGAAGTTATCTAATTTCCCATATTGAATTTCCTTTCACCACTTCAATTAGTAATTTTGCATTTAAATGTTGAGATGAGGGTAATCATTTGATGAATTTCCTTTCATCATCTCTTTTGGACCAGATGGGGGCAATCATTTTATGAATTTCCTTTCACCATCTGCCTTACATTTTTAAAACATGAAGTGGGGGTAATCAATATGTATACAATATATCAGGGATGATATCTGTTTATAATTTAGCAACAAAGGTCTGTCAACTCACTTTGATTACTCTGTTCTAATCCTCCTCTGACCTTCAAAACCTCTTCGCCTATAGGGAAGATATCATGGGGAGTTTTTATTTTCTAGGGACTTTCCTTGAGCGAAACTGATCAATTTAAACCTGTTAGAAGGGCTAAGAGAGTCAAGATTAGCCTAGACATACTTTTCGTTCAGTTAAAATTAGAGGAATCATAAGAATATTTTACCTATTCTCGTTTTTGAAAATTCGTTTATGAGTTTTCAAAGTTAAGGTGAGACCCTTTTTCCTCTGTCAAGACTATGGGATGATATCAAGAATCGCATGAAAATACAATTTTGAAAACGAGCGGGGGAAAAGAATGAAGGTTTCATATGTTCTGTTGCAAGCACAGTTTCTTTTATACAAACTTTTCACTTGATTCTTGAAACTTGTTCTTTAAGGTCTTCTTGTTGCTTCTTTTTTATTTAAAGTTTTATTTTGACCAGAGGAAACTCTTGGTAACTTAAAACGTAATTTTCATTCCTCTGGTCATAGATTAGGTGACAATACCTCTACATATGAAACCTCTGTCATATTAAATGATACTTCTTTGGAAATTTAAACAGGGCAAAAGTTCATTATTTAGATTCATTCTTATATTTTCACCCAAGTAAACTATTTATTTGTCACTTGTGTCGAGCGAGAGCCAATGTTCTGATACATGAAGGTCAGTTTCTAACGCCTCTGATCTCTCGACTTTTTCTTTTTTTTTTGTATC
>ML782338.1:198174-219196 GCA_009831015.1 Picea engelmannii | reverse complement strand
ACAGACCCTAACTTTGGCATTCACATCAGCAAATAATCTAGGCCAATAATATCCTGCTCTCAGGATTTTATAGGTCATTTCTCTCCATGCGTGATGACCTCCACACACTCCTTCGTGAAATTTATTTATCACTCTCTTTGTTTTGAATTCTACGAAGCAACTCAGTAAAAATCCTAGAGGATCCTTCCAATATAATTGGCTATCCATGATACAATATTTTACTGCGTGCAACTTTAACGTTCTAGATTTAGAAGGAGTTATATCGCCTGGGCACTACATATTCATAAGGTAAGAGACTATATCTTTATACCAGGCTGAAGAAGATAAATTCTCCTCGATTTGAGTTGTGGCTATTTGATCGTCGAATTCGTCTATGTCCAGAAATCCTTCGCACTCTTGCAGGTTGTTTATTTCGAACACTCTGAAATTAGATTCGGCTAGTAACTTAGCCAAACCCTGTCCTTTGACGAGTTTTGTTGGTTTCACCTCCAGATCGAATTCTTGAATTTTAGCAATCCATCGGCCCCTCCTTTCGTCAGTATAGGGTTGAACCAGTATATCTTTAACATAACCGGTGGGTACATATGCAATTATTTTAGAATGTAGCACATAGGTCCTGAAAGCCTTTAGGGCCTTCACCATTGCATAGGCCTAATTTTCCATTATATCGTATCTTAACTCTGCATCTCTAAGGATTTTACTGAATAATGCTATTGGTTGTTCAAACCCTTCTTTGTTCTTCTGTAGGAGTACCGCAGCGATTGTGTGTTCAGATGCGAATGAGAAAATTAGAAATTCTTTTAGATAATTTGGGCTTGCGAGCACTAGTGCTTCACCTATGACCTTCTTGATGCGCTCAAATGACGCTTTGGCTTCGGTCGTCCATTTAACCTCGTTGTCCTTCTTAAGAATATCTATAATCAATTTCACGATTTCAGCGAAGTTTGGGATAAATCTTCTTAAAAAATTATTTTTTCCTAAAAATGACTGAATCTCTTTTATATTTCTAGGAATATTGATAGTATCTATAGCTTCAACCCTTTTCGGGTCGATTTTAATTCCATTCTGAGATACGATATGGCCCAAGAGTTTACCTTCCTGCATTGCAAAGTGAGATTTCTTGGGGTTTAAAGACAAACCGACTTTGTGACATTTCTCAAACGTATGTTTGAGGTGTACCAGGTGCTCTGCATCAGATTTAGAAAATACAGTTAGATCGTCAAGATAAATGACAACGAACTTATCTCTTTCACTGACAAAGGCGATGTCCATAGCTCATTCGAAAGTGGCACCTACGTTCATCAAACCAAATGGCATTTTGTCATACATAAAGGTACCCCATGGGGTGGTGAACGCGGTTTTTTCTTTATCATCCTCGTGGACTGCAATTTGATTATAGCCCGAAAAGCCATCAATCATGGACATTCTATTTTCCCCAACCACTTTTTCCAATACATGATCCATTTTAGGTAATGGATAATTATCTTTGAAGGATGATCTGTTTAAATTTCTGAAATCTACGCACAACTTAATTTCGTCGTTCTTCTTTCTTACTTGTACTAGATTGGATACCCACTTGAAGTATCTGAGTGGAACAATGATTTTAGCGTCCAAGAGCTTCTTTACCTCCTTTTCTATTACAGGCAAGAGTATGGGATTTATTTGTCTGAGCTTTTGCCTGAACGGTTTAACACCCTGCTTCAGAGGAATTTTGTGTTCAATTACGGTGGTATCATAAGTTCTTAATTCATCATAGGACCAGGCAAAAACGTCCTTGTACTGCTTGAGCAATTTGGCATATTTTACTTTTACTTCAGGAGGAAGGTATTTAGATATTTTTACCAGCTTGGGAGTTTCCTTGGTGCCTATATCACAGTCTTCAACCTCTTCAAGCGAAGGTTGTAAAGTAGAATTTAAGGGAATATCGTCACGATCGAATAATCTCTCTAAAGGAATCAGACCCTTAGGGATCTGATTATATTGTAGTACAAGCATGCGGTGATTTGCGATCTTATCTCAAAACTCTGAGGATATTCACCTTCCTACATAATCCAAGCAGGATCATTCTGATTTTCCTGTTAAATATGGGTTTCAGCAAATTCATCCACCATTTCTAAGAATTGTCTTATTTTCTCATCATCTTCAAATACCTACCAATGTTGTATATTGTTTGGTATTGATGGCTTGTGCCTCATTTCTATATGATACTTTAGTTTGAGGACAATAGGAGGTACAAACGTCGCAGCGGCTTTGGTCAAGGAATCCACCTGTTGATTTTCAACTCTGGGAATATGGTGGATATTAAACGATGAGAAAAAATTCTCGATCAGATCCTAGGCACAATTTTTGTAGGATCTCAACCTTGGGTGTTTGGCCTGGTATTGTTGCTTTATATGTTTTATGATCAATTCCTCATCACCATAAACTATCAAGTTTTCAATTTTCAGTTTCCTGGCAACTTCTAATCCCAAGACCAGGGCTTCATATTCACATACATTATTGGTGTAATCGATATCCCACTGTAATCTATAAGAGAAAGGAATAATAAACTCATCCCCAGGTGCCACAAATAACACTCCAGCTCCTACTCCTTCACACGACGAAGCACCATCGAAATACATTTTCCAAACTCTAATCTTATTTACATTTTCATTTGTTTTTTGTATTTTTTTTCTTTTTTTGTATAATTTTCTTCTGTACATTCTTCTAAATCATCATCAATCGATAGTATACAATTTCCTAAGTCCTGATCTGCAACATACACAAGGTAATTATTTGGATTCAGCGGAACACTTACTGTATATGCCAACCTTGTTTCTCTGTACAAGTGGGTGAATTGTTCGTCGAAGATTGGGATTGTAGCGTATGTTATGTCAAGTTGAAGGGATCCTCCAAGCTTAGCGCCCCAAGACCTGGACAACAACATACCATCTTCAGAGGGATATCAACAACAACCATATCCATACGAACACTTTTTACAGGAATTTGTGCAAGATTAACCACTAAATCCTTAATCATACCCAAACATTTAAATTTTCTCGAATCAAAAGAATAAAGATCTCAATATGATCTGGTAATTTCGAGACCAAGTCTATGCATAATAGCTTTGGGCATCACATTGTGGGAGGCTCCAGAATCCAACATGCAATTATGGAGCAGATGATCATGCACAGTTAGCGTAATGTAGAAAGGAGTGGCAGAATCCCTGGTACCTTCAAAACGCGGACCAAACACTATATTTGGTTTATCATCTTCTAAATTTATAACATCGGCCTGACTTTCAATATCTAGAAATTTTATCAATTTGACAATTTGTTTTCTGTATGTAGGGTTTTTTGCCAGTTCGACCAGAGGTACAGGAATATTGATCTTATTAATCTCATTTTCCAGACGGAAATTTCCTGTTGTTTATTGGTTTCTCTGGTTTGGATCTCTATCTCCCTTCTTTCTGATTTATTGGTATGTGTCGCTTTTTTTTCAGTTGTCCTTGCTTACGCAGTCTGTGTTTCAGTTGTTTTTCTTTGTCAGTCTGTGATTCGGTTGCTTTTGTTTTGATAGTCTGTGATTCAGCTGCTTTGACTTTGATAGTCTGCGTTTTAGCCGTGGGAACTTTTGTTATTCTTGTATTAGCAACTGGTGTTTCTGATGTTTTTGTCTTGGCAGACTGTGTGTCAGTGGCCTTTGTTTTAACGGACTATCTTTCAGCAGCTTTGGGAGTTGCCTCGTCCGCTTCCCCTCTTGACAAGATTTTCTTCGGTTGGGTAGTTGTTATATTTCTATTTCTAGGCCTCAAATTATACTTCTGTTGGAGCTCAACCATTATATTATCGATGATTCCTTGATAAGCATAATCTTCTGTGATATTTACGCTATCATCATTATTAGACCGGTATTCTGCATTTAAATACATGTCATAATCTTGTCTCGTCATATGAGGTTGTTGGCAGTCATCACCAAGATTATTCATATCTTCTTCTAACTCCTCAAACTCTTGTATGTCATCTCCTCCAATAAAATTTTCGTTTTTAAAGGGAGTCTGAATCTTTTGATATTCATTTTTAATTGGTCTTTGTTGTATTTGGGAGTTAGGGTTTCTCCCGAAATGTTTTCTAGCAAACTGAGCTGCTTTAGATTGATCTAGTTCCATCTTCAATTTTTTTTTTGATAATTCTTTAATTATTTTTCCCATATCATCCATCTTATCTTCCGAGGACCTCCCAGATCTAGAGGGTCATGCTTGTTCTCTAAATCGTCTAGTCTCTTTATTTCCCGTTTCGATTTAAGTTTTTAACTTTCCCGATGCCATCATATTTGACTCAATATCTAGAACGTCGTCTTGCATTCTAGTGAGATCAATAGTTCTCCTTTCTCTCAATAATAGAGAAAAATCAGGCTCAAAATCCCCGACGAAAGTTACTTTTGCTGCAGGTTGGAAAGGTTTAACCTCGGTTGGGATCTTGTTATATAATTTATTAAATCTTTGTGTGAATTCAAGAATTGTTTCTGAATTTTTCTTTCTTAAAGCTCCAAATTCAGTTAAATAATAAAGGTGATCTTTTATTTCTCCCCATTGCCTGAGAAAGGCACTTTCTAACTCATCATATGATCCTATTGAACCTGCCAGCAGTCCTCGGAACCAGGTTCTCACCTGTCCTTCGAAAGTTTGGACTAGGAGCCTTGAATAGACATCTTCATGCTCAAGGCCGAGGATATCGGCGAATTGATCAAATAAATTTATATGTTCAGTAGCAGTTAGGTCTCCCTCTCCTGTGAATTTTGGCAGATTTTTCATATAGTTTTCGGGTAAGTCGTGGAGTGGAACTGGGAGGACCAAAGGAGCATATCTACCAGTTACTTTAGCGAAGATATTAGGAGGTGGGGGTGGCCCTTTACCACCTCCTCCTCCTCCTCCGCTGTCAGCACCATGTCCTCCTCCACGTCTGCCACCTCCTGCACCACCTCCAGCAACACCTCCTCCAGCACCTCCTCCGACAACAACCATTGGTAATCTAGGGGATGAAACTTTGATATTGTAGAGGGGGCTTTCAAATATGTGTAGTGATCTTTCGGTTACTTCTGGATGACCCGAAAGAGGTTTCCAGAACTGACTGTCGGGAGACAGAAAAACTGAAACGTGGGGAAACGAGAGACGAGCACTAGGTTCTTCAGACTTGTAGGATATATAAACGAGAGAACCAATAGGAGTCGAATCAGAGTGTTAAATATATTCTTTGATACTTTGGTAAGTTGGACTCTTTTCTTCGGGAACAGATGGAATATCAATCGAAGCAGGTATCGAGATGATCCCTTTACCTTTATTAGCAAAAGGGGTAGTTGAATCAATTTCGGCCTTTATCTCGAATAAAACCAATTTGGGGTTTATGATTTCAGCTTCAATTCTATCAGCCGACGTTTCTCCGAAAAGGATTTCGGTGGAAACTTCTTGCGGAGTTAACGGTTCAAGTGAAATATTAGCATTAGACTGTGTGAGTTTAGGCTGGTAAACTTTACTTGTGGACGTAGTGGTTTGCTTAAGGTATCCCCTTGGTTTTAAAAAAATTCCAGGGTCGAAAACACGCGTGGTCTGCCTATCATCAGGATTTTGTCTGGTATTCCTTCGACTGAATGCCAGTTTATTAAATGTGGAGTCGCCAAGTGAAAAAAAAAAAAAAGCCTTATAATGTACTCAATCTTTTTTCATTATCAAAGAGAGAAACTTACCAATGTGTTCTCCCAGGGAAAAATCACTTCGTTTCTCYGTCCCCGGCAACGGCGYCAAAAATAKGTTGTTCCTGAGTTTGAACTTAAGGCTCAAAGCACAATGTCAAGCATTAGGAAATAAGGAAAGTGTAAAAGTTTTATTTTTCTATCTCAGATAGGTGAGAAAAATTCCTTAAATTGAATTAATAGTATAACAGCTCAAAGGTCRTTTTTTGTGTCTGAGTTAAAATTGAAAATATTGGATGTAATGAGAGAAAAACATAAAGTTGTTAGACAAAGCAAGGCATCAAATACAGAAGAATATTACTTCTTTACGGAAGAAGAGGACAAATAATGTAATCTTTAATGGAGCGTAAAATATAGTAATCTAATTAAATCACGGGTCTTGTATTTGCTAATAGCCAATACAAAGGAAAGTTTGTTTGTTATCAGATAACTGAAAGAAATATAACCACAGTAGATGTTGTACTAAATTGTGATTAGGCATTCATCAAAGAAGTATATAAAAGATTCTGGAATGTGAAAAGATAGAAGCACACATAACTCAAACTGGACAAAATGTGGAATCTCTGGTTTGCACTTGTATTAATCCTCAATGAGGAGAGTTTTCTCAATTACATTCGGCAAGAAGCAACCCGGTTCCATTCTTTCGAATATGCATTTATACAAAAGTCCTCAACCTCAAACAGTTGGAATTCTTCTATCTTCAGAATAATTAAAATTACAAAATATGGAAACTGAAACGTTTCATTTGCAATCTTCTTGATCTTCTCGCTATGTTGGTATGAACGTTTTCCTTTCCTGTCTTCTAGATCCGAAATAGAAAATGTACACAGATTGTATTCATTTGTTTCCAGAGGTACTACCTTTTCCCTGCTCAATACATTTGATGCACCTACCCACAAATTCGGCTACCAACCCGGAAGACCCTGTTAAAATATTAGCCTCAAAAATGTATAATTTCTTTTCTAGCTGAGGCAATCTCTCTTTTATTCGTGTATCCTCTGAAATAATAGACTGCAGTTGTAGATTAGGCTTCAGTAGCCATCTATTTATTTGAGCAATATCGACTTGTTTTATCTGTGATATTTCAGCTTGGGCTTCTTCCATATTTGTTTTAATGTGAACCTGATGTTTGGCTATATTAATCTGACCCAATGTCCCAGAACTATCTTCTTTATCGAAGCCTAATAATTTGTTGTTAAGTGAAAAAAAAACTTCTTCACGAGATTCTTTCAATTCCTTAGCGATTTTCCTACCTTCGACTATGTTTGACTCCCAAGTCTTTAGTATAATATCACCTCTGGTTTGCTCTGAAATGGACAACCCAGATGCCATAGGTCTTCCTTCTTTTTCTAATGATATAACCGCTTCTTAAAAAGTAGTTCGGGAAATGATAGCCTCTCTCTCTCTCTTAAAACAATATTACCTAATGCTTCATCCATCAATTGAGAATGATTTTGGACGATTTTTACTTTAGAGAGCAGGCTCTGTTGAACTATTTCCAGTTTGCTTAGCACATCCAATGCTTGAGCTTGAAACAATGCTATATCCACAACCATTTTCTCAGTGGAACTGGCCTTGTCTTGTAGTTGTTTTATCAACTCATCTTGTTGGATAGTCTGTCTTTCTCTCACTTGCATATTCATATGCATCTCATCAAGACTGGACTTGAGCAATTGGATTTCTTATTTATCACTAGCTCTAGCATGTTCCAGTCCTTTATTTACTTCTTCTCTGACATTCTTTTATGTATTCCTTATTTGATTTTGCAATTTACATATCATCTGATTCCTCTACTTCAGCCTTTCTTTTAGATTATCGACTGAGAATAGGTTAGTTGTTGCAAAAGCTCCCAAAGAGCCGGCCTCTGTAGCAAAATATTCATCTTCCAAATTATGTTCGTCCAATAATACTCTGTGTTTTTTTACCGTCACACCCTCTTTCTGATGCATTTCTTTCTTCACCACGGCTTTCCTTTTCTTACTAAAAAAGAAATCGGAGGGAGGTATCTCTTCAATAGAGATGGGTGTGAGATCTCCTATGAGTATTACCTCTGCATTAAGGTTTCCTCTGGTGAATTGAAATGGCGTGACAACCTGAATGGGGCTGCCGATTTTCGTAGATAATTGTTTTCTGGTTCCATCTGTAGTTGATTTATCTGGTGAAGATAGTGGCCTATCTTCTCCTTGCTTTATTAACGTCTCTGGTTGATCTTTGGTGTGGTCATCAGATACCTCCGTCGCCAGGATATCCTTTTTCTAAGTCGAGATCTCAGACTTTTCTGAGTTTTCCAGGGCTTCGTGTTTGCTAGAGCTTCCAACTTGTGGATTTTAAGCCTCTGTTTGCTGTGTAGCAGGAGACATTGGGTTTTCCCCTTATAATACTTTCGGAAGACTGCTCCTTCCGTGTTTTTGGAAGTTGTAAAAATCAACCATTTTATCAGGTGATAGGGCTCGAACTCGGCTTAGAACTTCTTGGTAAGATCTCACCCCTCTTAACACTTCGTCCTGAGGGGATTCTTCATGTTCATACTTTTTAATATTGCAACTGGCAATATGGTTACCCACAACCTTCTACAGGTCGTGCTTCTTAAATTCAATGTTAACCATTTTTATTTCTTCTAATGTCGCAGCTTCCACTCTGGAGTGGCCGAAATCCAATAAAGAAAATATACTAATCTGTAAGGGAAAAGATGGCCATACCTTTTTCTGCACAGCTTTGAGTTCTTTGTTAATCCTGTCGAGTACAGTTTGTCATGCGACCTCGCGGCACACTAGTCGATCTGGTAAAAATTGCAGTAAAGCATACGGGGGAACTAAACAACCGAAAACTCTGATGTAAGAGAAAGTGCTCTTCGATATACCAGTCTGCCATTTTATCCAAGTTGGCCACAACTGTGTCTACAATTCTAGGAGGTGGGTGACCAAAAATAGCAATGTTCATCGGCACCGCTACCCAATTACAAATTACAAAAAAGGAATCTTTCGCCTTGTCTTCCCAGAGTTTTGAATGATAAATATGAATTGGCTTTGCGCTATCTGGAGTCCAGCTCCAACCCATCATCAGGAAAGGCGTCATGAAACAGATGGCGTCCATAATATAAGCTGACATGAAAAATGAAGTTACTTTCCCCTTGGCTTTCTTTGCCTGGTATTCTGTAATTTCACTAGCCAGACTGTCCGACAATATCTTGGCCCAGTCGAAATAATAACCTTCTGCCACTGTGTGTATAATGGGCACCCATGGTAGAAAGAAATGGGTTGTGTTCTCTTTTCCATAAAGTCTGCACATCATCATGGCTATATACATGAACTATGGTTGCAATAATGAGATTTAGTATATGTTGTGAGCATCGGCTCTGAACTTTTCAGGGCGTGAGCACCAGTCCTTGATCAAATCCAAAAGATTTTTTCCATATTGATCACACTCCTTCTTGATAAAATTCTCTAGAAAACTGGTATTGTAAATGAAGTTTGATGTTGAAGACAGCTTATACATCACCTATATGTGTCCCGTCCGAAATGACCCAACAACTACCTTCTAAGAATTGAAAATAGTTCTAGTTGGGATATCCACATGATCTAGTGCCCATTTAATCATGTCATTGTAGGGTAAAAGACTCGACCTTGTTGCTACCTTATGCATCTCTGCCTGAGAAATAGTCTTGTATTTGATAGACAAGCCTTCCTTTTTGTTGTCGCTATGAACTCTGGCCTGAACTCTCACTAGTCACTTTAGTTCATTTTCGTGGCGGCATGGTAGCAGTCCTAAAAAACAAACCTGCTATTTGTCACAGAAAACGAACAGGGTTGAGTATCTCGTTAAGCAAGCTCTGTGAAAAGAAGAATGTAATTCAGAAAATGAAAAATCTTCTTTTCCTTAAGCGTATCAATCTACGTAGACCTTTTCTGATAACGCGTCTAATTCCTTTATTAAAAAGATTTGGGCGATAAAGCAGGATCTTATTTGAAATCATTTCCCTAAATCAGTTATTAATGTCATTAATGGTCGATATTTCGTGATCTGGGAAAAGCATAGAGGTCATTTGAATTTACCTGTATTTCAAACCAACGTAAACTTTACAAGAGATAAGACTATTTAAGGTGTTAATAAATCAAGTTTTATCCTGTTAATTAATCGTGTTTAACCTTAATCCATTTCGGGGTTTGGAGTCCCGGGCGATCTTATTTCATTTCAAGTTATGATCCTCGAATCGCGAGATCACGATTTGATTAATTAATATTAATCGAGTTTTACCTTTTAATTAATCGTGATTAATTAAGGGTTTCGCGACTTCGGGAATTGGGATTTCAGGTTGTCGTTCAAGACAGGATTCTCGAAACGCGAAACCGCGATATGATTTCATTATTGTTAATCATTATTAATCATTTAATTAACCTGGTTTAATTTAAGCTAGTTTCGCAATTTCGTATATCGAAACTTTGGTGGTCGCTCGAGGCATGGATCCCCGAATCGCGAAGTCGCGATCTGATTAACTTGTATAAATCATTTTTAAGGCTCTAATTATCACGGCTTAAAACTTATCGTAGTTTCACGATTTCGCATGTCGGTACATTGAGATTTTATTACATGTTGGACTGTTAGGTCTGTGAAACCCCGAGACCCGACATTTTGAAGATTGTCTTTAGTGATTTGACCTTTCAACTAGTGGGCGGCTCCATAACTTTTAAGCATTTAGGATCATTGTCTTAAATAGAATACCCCATCAATGGTGATATCCAAGTGCGTGTTTGTCTTTATTTAAACAAGAATTAAACTTATTTAAGTCTAAAGTTTAGAAAAAAATATGTTTCAACATACCCTATGAGAATGAATGTGATGGAGATGATGACTTGCCCCTGGGTTTGAGATCAATTTACAAATAACCTATTGCCATATCCTTAAATTGTTCAAGATATGGTATGTATTGTTGGTAGAAAAAAATAGGATTACTGGGATGCTTCTTCCATTCATTGTGTATCAACATATGTTCATGAAGACACCAAAGTTAATAAAATATTAATGCACATATCTCACAATGATTTGAATAAGCAACTTTGTTAACTTCATTATTTTTATATTTTTTGCATTTTAATGTTGGGATTAATTTTTTATTATGATTTATTAAGAACTAAATATAAAATAATTAAACAAAATAAAAGATTTTAATCTCCTAGAATTAGGTGAAAAATTAATAAATTAAAGCTCAATTTTAGTTTCCTATTTCATATCAAAACATGAATATTCAATCTCAATGATTTCACTAAGTCTTAAAACCCTCTAATATCGTCAATGCATTCGCCTAGTCTAACCATGTAAAATTTCAACGCATATAGTCACATTTTGAAGAAATTTCAACGTTGGCCCCATTCACTGCCCATTGTGCCAAGTCGATTGATGACATTGCAGATGAGCATGTTGGAAGACATTCCATGACATTTCAAGATAGTTCCAACCAAGATTTTGTAGATGGGAATGATGAATGATGAAAATGAGATCGCATAATTAAGTTTCATGCAAACATGGAGGATGTCAAAGTTTATGCGGGGATGTCATGCATCCTTGAGTCTTGAAACCCTCACATACTGTCAAGGAATGTGTCTCATCTAACCATGTCAAATTTTGACGCATACAAGCATAGTTTGAAGAAATTTCAATGTTGGCACCATTCACTGCTCAGCAGGCAAAGTCGATTGATAGCATTGATGATGAGCATGTTGGAAGACATTCCATGACATTTAAAGAGAGTTTCGACAAAGATTCTATAGACGGGAATGAGGAATGATGATAACGAGACGGCATGATGAACATTGATGAAAACATGCACGATCTCAAATATTATGCAAGGACATATCGTCGAGTCTTGAAACCATCGCATACCATCAAGGCATGTATCTATTGATCTAACCATGTCAAATTTCGATGCATACATGCACATTTTGAAGAAATTTCAACATTCACCCCATTCACTGGTCATAGTGTGATGACAATGGATGACATTGGTGATGGGCGTGTTGGTTGAAGACATTCCATGACATTTCGAGAGAGTTTCGATAAAGATTCTATAGATGGGAATTATGACAAATGATGAAAATGAGACTACATGATAAACATTGATGCAAACATGGAAGATCTTGAATATTATGTGAGGATGTCAGGTAATATCCTTCAATATTGAGGTCAAAATTGTGGCTTGGGCGATTACAGTTTGAAACCGAGTTGAAATCTCGCCGACACTGACAGGGTTTGCAGGGTTTGAGCTCTTCGGGACAGGCCCGTGCCCAGGGTTCGCGTGCATGGAGGGGACGGGAACCCCCCAGGTGTCCCCCTCGCCTCCTCCGTCGACCTCGCCTGTTGAGGCCTTCAATAGGCTCCTGGCGGGTCTCCCACAGAAGAGAAACACGGAAGTTGTGAAATTTGTGAAAAAATTGGATGATATTCCGGTGAGCTCCCTCCCTCCAGAAACCCCGATCCAGGTTGCTCTGTCGCTGGCCGATTGGGCTCTCATTGGCCAGTTCACGGGGCTATGGCCATCCCCAAAATCCAACGAAAGCTGGGTCAACAGAAACTGGGCGTCGTTGATCAAAGAAAGCGTCACTTCTTATTTTCTGGGGAGAGGATACTTCCTCTTCGAATTCACATCAAAGGACGAAAAATACCTGATCTTCCAAAATGGCCCCTACTTCATGGGCCCTCAGGGTCTGTACTTGAACAAATGGACCACGGACTTCGATCCAGCAGTAGATGTGCCCAAATCAATCCCGGTGTGGGTCAGACTCCCAAATCTCCCAGTACACTGTTGGAATGGGGACTCCCTGAGCCACATTGGAAATGCCTTGGGAAAATTTATAGATCGAGCGAACAACAAGGATCAATTTGACTGTGCCAGGATCTATGTAGAAGTAGATCTGGAGGTGGGTCTACCAAAGGCCATCACATTAAAGGTCGGAAGTTGGACGCATCTACAGAAAATGGACTATGAGAAGCTACCCTTCAAATGTCGAAAATTCCATGTTTATGGCCACTTCGCTAGAGGCTGCCCGACCATCAAAGAGGCTATGCAGGGAAAGGAGGATGGATGGAACCAAGTCAAGCAAGCCAAACCCAACCTCAAGAACCATAAGTCAGGAGGCCCTAATGGCAAGGGACCCCATCAGGCCATTGCCCAGCAGATCCCTCTCAATTCTTTTCCAGGAAATAAGTTCGGCCCTCTAAGCTCACAACCAGAGAACACATAAGAGGCCGGGGTCCAAGAGGAGACATAAGCTTCCCTGGAGATCGAGACCCAAAAAGAAGATCCTTCAAGTAAAGGCATGTCCTCATCCACCCACAAAGGAACAAGTACTGCAGATCCTCAAGGTATGACTATAGAACTCGAGGAAGAAGAGCAGGAAACGGACGAATCAGAAGAGGAAGGAGAAATAGGAGAGTCCCAAATATCGATAAGGAGATCTCTAAGAGGCCGAAAAACTGACAGGGAGAAAAGGGAGAAGGAGACCTACAAAGAAAAACTCCAGGGCAGCCAACCAACTTTGGAAAAACTGCTAGCCCCAAAGACTAAGATGCTGAAAAACCAGTCCCAAGGCTCCAAGGGAGCCCATCAGAAACAAAAATAATGAAGGTCATCTCCTAGAATTGTAGAGGTATGGGGTCCAAAGTAAAGGAAGAAGCCATCAGAAGCTTAATCAGAACAGAAACCCCAGACATACTTCTCGTCCAGGAGACAAAGATGGAAGACACAGCCTTCCTTCAAGCAATCAAGAAACTTTGGATGAAAAGTGAAGCAAGAGCCATCCCTGCCCGGGGGGCCTCAGGAGGGATCGGCACTCTTTGGAATGTCAACAAGTTTATAGTTCTACTGGAGGTTCGGAACACTCATTGGATGCTATTGAAAATGAAGAATCTGGACACTAAGGAAACCTTTTGTCTTTTCAATGTCTACTCTCCAGTCAATGTCGGGGAAAAAAAAGACTGTTGGGACTCTATTCGGCGCCAAGCAAAGCTGACAAAACTGGAAAATATAATTATTGTTGGAGACCTCAACCTTACTCTTCATCCCTCTAAAAAAATGGGAGGCAGCGTAGTTCGAGATCCGGCAAGGGAATGGGTGGAGGACATTATGCAGAACTAGGACTTGCTGGATACCAAACCCTCTTCTGGTAAGTACTCTTGGTCTAATAAAAGAGTGGGCCCTGGACATATTGCTGCTAGGCTGGATAGATTTTTTATTCAAAGCTCCTTTTTGCTGCTAGGTTTAGAGCCTAGAATGCATATCCTTGCCAGTAGCATCTCGGATCATAAGCCCATAAATCTAGAACTTCTAGCTCACCATGATCTAGGCCCCATCCCCTTTAGATTTAGCCGTCTTTGGGTAAAGGAGCCAGACTTTTTTCAAACTGTCAAGGATTGCTGGAATCAACCTGTCAATGGAACGCCTTTCTATATATGGGAGGAAAATCTTAGAAGGGTAAAAGGAGTTCTAAAAAGATGGGTCAAAACTCTGCCCAATCCAGCCACAGAAAGGAAATCCATTAAAGTCGCTCTTGCCTCCCATCAATCATGTATGGAGATTGTTATCCTCACAAAGGAGTTAATAGATCGAGAAGCTCAGCTGCAACAGTGCTATCACAAGGCCTCCTTAGCTGAAGAAGAGTATTGGAGATTAAAATCTCGCAATCTCTGGCTCAAAGCAGGCGACAGGAACACTACCTTTTTCCATAAACAAGCCCAGGCAAGGAAATGCTTCAACACCATCTCAGAGATTAAAGTGGATAGTGTTACTCATAAGGACTTTGATCACATAAAGAAAGCGACCTTTTCACATTTTCAATACTTGTATAGAGAGGACAAAGATCCAAACCATTATCCAGATCTGTTAGACATTATACCCACTGTACTCTCTCAGCGTATGAAGGAGAATCTTGAGGCCAAAGTCACTAAAGATGAAGTCAAAAAGGCTCTGTTTGATATGGATCCTGATAAGGCCCCTGGGCTGGATGGATTCTCTGCCAGGTTCCTTCAAGCCTGTTGGCCGATCGTTGAAAAGGATCTCCTCAAAATGGTACAGAAGTCTCAAAACACTCAAAAAATAGGCGGCAGCACAAACTCTGCTTATTTAGCCCTCATACCTAAGGAAAAAGGCACCAACAACTTCAGCAGATTCCGTCCGATTTCCCTATGCAACATTGGATATAAAATAATCACTAGAGTAATTGCAAGTAGGCTGAAGCGCATTCTCCCTAAAATAATCCCTGAGAATCAAGGAGGTTTCATTCAAGGCAGGAAGATCGTGGACAATTACTTCCTTGTTCAAGAGGCAGTTCACTCAAGCCTTCTCTGAAAAGAGCAAGGTATGGTGGTTAAACTAGATTTAGCAAACGCTTTTGATCAAGTAAATCACAGTTTTCTTTTAAATGTTATGCGCAAATTCGGTTTTGGAGAAAATTTCATTAAATGGATTCGGGCATGTATCTCGGAGCCGTGGATTGCTCCGCTTGTAAATGGAAGAGCCACTGATTTTTTCAAAGCTTCGAGAGGACTTAGGCAGGGGTGCCCTCTATCCCCTCCACTCTTTGTCATCCAAGCCTCTGTCCTCAACTTCCTGCTAGACAAAAAAATGCAAGATCAAGACATAAACGGATTGTGTATCGCCAGAGGGGTCAAAAACATTAATCACGCCTTGTTTGCGGATGACACTTTGCTTTTGGGTCCTGCCTCTCTCTCCTCTGCCTTAAAATTCAAAGCGGTTCTGGATAAATTCAGTGAGGCCTCAGGYAGCGTTATTAACAAGAGCAAATGCCACATCTAYAGCTCGAATATTACGCCTAKAGTGCTTTCTGCCATCTCTAGATGCTTGGGGTTTGCAGCCTCATCTTCTTGGTCSTCCTTTAAATACYTGGGCCTCCCYGTAACTTATAAAAGACCTGCAAGTAGAGACTGGCTCCCTCAGCTRGAAAAATTCAAGTCCAAGATCCAAGCCTRGGGTTACTCCTGGCTTAATTCTRCTGGCAAAACAATCTTAATCAAATCTGTCCTTACCAGCCTCCCTCTATTCCAATTTGMTGGACTCCTCGCTCCGRCARTCATTTWWAAAAAAATGGAAGAGTACATACGGAGGTTCTTTTGGAAGGGAGGAAAACAGAACGAAAACAAGATCCCCCTCATYAGTTGGGAAACCATCTCCAAGCCGGTGTGCGAGGGTGGTCTAAACTTCAAAAATCTCTGTCAGCAGAATGTGGCAATGGCGACAAAGATTATTTGGAAGATCATCGCGCCCAAGCYTGGTTGGGCCCAATTGGCTCTCTGGAAAAAATATTTCAGAGGACCCCGAACCAGATGTTTAGAAAACGTGATTCAAATGCCCAACTCGACATTTCTCAATCTGTATGCTAAAGCCGCCCCTCTAATTATCGGGCACTCCTACTGGATCCCAGGTAACGGAAAAAGAATCAACATTTGGACAGACAAAATCATGAATAAGGATCCAATCGAAGATAGAGCCTCCATCAGATTGTTGCGTTGTTGGATGGACAGAGAGGGACTGCGATCATTGTGGGATATTTCATGCTGGAAAAACTCTGAATGGGCAGGATGGAAACCCATTAAAGTACCAGATCATTTGACCACCGAATGGACCACGCTGCTCGATCTTCTACGCGGTTTGGCGCCCACGCACGTGAGGAAAAAAAGACTGGAAAGGCTGGGGGGCGAATGCCAGAGGTTACGTCGTCTCCCTGAGATACACCAAGCTTAACGAGAGACCACACGCCCCCCCCCCCGGACCCAGCTCCTTGGCAAGGGGTCTGGCGTTTTCCTTCTTGGCCCAAAGTCGACATTTTTGCCTGGCTCTTTTGCCATGGAAAAATTTTAACATATGATTATTTGCAGAAGAAAGGTTTCTACGGTCCCTCCATTTGCTCACTGTGCAACGAAAATGCAGAGACAACAGTCCACCTAATTCTCGAATGCAGATTTAGTCTTTCTTTGTCCAAGATCTGGACCCTAATTTTGTGTTTCCTTGCTCCACTACCGAACTCTTATCGAAATGGGCAACCAGATATCCTGGCCCTCCTCCTAAAAACCAAATAATCAAAGCAGCTTGGGCAGTCCTCCCAAAGGTTATATGTTGGCAGATATGGCTAGAACGAAACAGAAGAGTCTTCAGAAATATAAAGCAGAATCCCAAGGCCTTAGAAATCAAGATTAAGGGCCAATTAAAAGAATGCTTGACTGACATAAAATACGATTCCAGCCTCAGCCAACAGGACATGGCATGGGGATCAACTCTAGATATTCGATTTCCTCCAGCACTCAGAAAATCCCCTTCTATTAAAGAGTGGCAAATAAGGAAATCTGAAACTGACTTTCAAGAATGGATCAAAACGCAAGCAAGACATTCTCTCTTTTTTGATGGAGCAGCAAAGGGCAATCCGGGCAAAGCTGGTGCAGGAGGTGTTTTTTTAAACCCATTTGGGGAAAAAATCCATTCCTATGCTTGGGGCCTTGGTTATTCTTCCAGCATTCAAGCTGAGGCCTTGGCCCTCTTCCAAGGTCTCAAGATCCTCAAAGATTTAAACATAACTGAAGCCAATGTTATAGGTGACTCCTAGATCATCATAAACGCAATGGTTTCCAATTCCCCAGCTTTGGATCTTAAACTATCAAGGCTGATAATTAGAATCAAAGGCTTGGGAAACTATTTCCAGACTTGAAGTACTATCATGTGTTGCGAATTCATAATAAAGAGGTGGACATCGAAGCCAACAAAGTTGCCCTCCTCTCTGTCGGGGTCAAGATGAAAGACGAAGAAGAATCATGGGAACCCATTCCTTAAGTTGTTTGTTGCCATGTTTTATTGTATACTTTTAAACAAATTTGTCTACATCTCCAAGTGGGGGAAAATTACTGAAATAGAGTCTTTGAGTTCCTTTTCAAGGAAGAAATCTGTAAGCTTCAGCTGCATCCTCATCCTTAGTAGTGAGATGCATCAGGGCAAAGAAACCACCAATGTAATCAGATTTTCGGCATTCAGACCAAGATGAATATAAACATCCCATAACAGTTACTGTTAAAAAAAAAATATCCTTCAATATTGAGACCCTCGTATATCGTCAAGGCATGTGTCTAGTCTAACCATGTCAAATTTCGACACATACGGGAACAATTTGAAGAAATTTCAACATTGGCCCCATTCACTGCTCACCATGTGACATCAGTGGATGAAATTGGTGATGGGCATGTTGGAAGACGTTCCATGAAATTTCAAGAGAATTTTGACAAACATTTTGTAGATGTGAATGACGAATGATGACAATGAGATTGCATGATGAACGTTGATGCAAACATGGATGATCTCAAAGATTATGGAGGGACATCAAGAATCCTTGAGTCTTGAAACCATTGAATACCAAACAAGCATGTGTCTAGTCTAACCATGTCAAATTTCAATGCATACAAGAACGGTTTGAATAAATTTCAACGTTTTCCCCATTCACTGCTCATCGTGCAACATCGGTGGATGGCATTGGTGATGGGCGTGTTGGAAGACGTTCCATTAAATTTCAAGAGAGTTTCAAAAAATCAATAAATACCCTAACCCCTAAGCCATTGATCCTTAAATCCTTAAACCCTTAAGCCCTCAACCTTAGTTAATCACTAATCCAATAACACAAAATCCCTAAATCCCCTAACCCCTAATACAATGACCCTTAAACACTTAATCCTTAATCCCTAATCCCTTAATCCATAAACCCTTATGCCCTAAGCACTTAAACATTCATCCCCTAGCCCATAATCCCTTATCCATTAACCATTAAACTACCTAACCCGTAAGTGCCAAATCCCTTAGCTCTTGACCCTTAATCCCTTAAACCATAACCCTTAATCCATGTACCCCAAATCCCTAGATCCCATATTCCTCAAAGCTCCTATTCACTTAACCTCCAACACCTCAACTAATTAACTATTTAGGCACATCCATCGCTAAATCCGGTGCTAAATATGGCGCTAAATCTGGCACTATTTCTAGCGCTATTAGCGCCTAATTTAGCACCTAAATGTTTCGGTTGGCGCAAAAAATGATATAAATAATACCATCCTGATAAATAATGCTGACTTTTTCAAAAAATTGGAGAAAAATACACTAAAAAATCTTTGGAAGCAAAAAAAGGGAGAAAATCACAGGGATTTGTTGTAGTGACCCAGAAAGGGCACATTGACTTGAGGGAGTGGACATGTAGCTTCAATTACTAACACACTTATGCTTCTTCATTGAATCTTGGACATGATGCTCATTGAAACCCTCTAAAAACTCTCTACTCTAGACATTTTCCCTCTCCATACACGTAACTTAGAATATTTCAAAAGCTAACCTATGATACCATGTTATATTTTTTAAAACCGTGGTAAAAAAAAATCACTCTAAAATAATCCCTACATGAAACTGAACAATGGAAAACTGAAAGCTACTCAAAATTGGTGTTTTAATAATGTTAAAATTTGCAAACACATATTATAGATAATATATAACAAAACTTACACGTATGTCCTAAATCACATCATCATCATTACGCGGGAAAACAAAATTACAATGTACTTGCTAAATAATTTTTAAAAGCAAAACATAAACCTAGTAGATGGACTGTCAAACCTATTAAACCACATTCTCATTAATTATGAACTGGTATCTGCTACAAGAAAAAAAAACGAGCTAATACACTACTTGTTCTTGAATTGAATGAATAAACATATACCCCTAATTTATCCTTTATGGACTAGGAAGAAGAGTAGGTACAACGAATCTAGACACTTGCACAATAGCACCTCAAGTGGATATGATCTAAGGCATACAAGCATGCATCCTTTGAGATATATGTTCCCTTATTTGCATGCATGCCACTAACTAAACTTAGACTTAAGCTACAAATATAACATTTCTTAATAAACTAAAACTAACACATACCACTACATGTTCCCTCTCTTAATTAACTTAGAGATGACATCCAATCTCCTGGAACTAAAAGCTAAGGATAACCTTACCCTATCATATCTATAAATGGCACGTAGATGCATGCATGTGCCTTCAATGATGGAAGCCTAGATATAATGATGCACCATCTAGCCTTGTTTAATGCTATGCCCTCATTTCAAACCACAATACAACACATAATTCAATGTTGTATCAATTCATTGTGTGAGTGATGTTGCTATAATAGAAAAGCGTCCAGATCACCCACATGTGTACACAATGATGTAGAAGACTATTTAAGGTACACTCTTTAACATACATAGAGGTTCAAACATTATAAAAAGAAGAAGAAATGATTTTGTTTTTGGAAAAATAAACAAAATTTGAGAAGAGAAAGAAGGTTGAAGAAGAAGTAGAGGCTGAGAAGAAAAGGAAGAAGGGAAAGTATAAACAACAGGGGGAGAACCAATGGAAGAGATTTAGACCCCTCAAAGTTTTTCCACAAAGTTTGGCCCATGATTGTTAACTATAGGAAATATGTCGACCCTAATTCTCACTCATGAAGTGGCTAATTTGGACTTTGATAGGAAAAATAAACAAAGTGTTATGCAAACTCACAAGAGAAGGAAAATTATTGTTGACCAAGAACTTGTGATCACTTCTAAAATTGTTGTATTAGATGCTAAAAAGACAGGCTTAGCAGGAGTTTCCTAGGATTGGCATTTTCTTAGCGTATGATAAACCAAATAGAAGACACACTTAAAACCATAGAAGACTGTAAATCCCATATAACATTGTTGGAAAATCAAATAGATTATTCTAAGTTGAATCAACATGATATAACATAATTCATTGAGTATGGATAAAATATTCAAGATGAACAAAATTCTATACAAAGAGAATTCTATGGAAGATCCCAATATCTATAGGGACAAAATAAGAATGCTTTTGATTTCCATGATCAAATACAAGCCTGGAAAATATCAGAAGAACAAGTGTATCTCCAATTTGATTATGTTAAAGGTAGTAAGTTTATCTTGGTGATGATCCTCTTGAAATCCTTGTTTTGAGTGAGAAGGAGATGGTCAATTTTGACTTTGGTCTCAAATGTTGGAAAAACTCTTCTGAAAAGGTGATCTAAAATCAATGCTTAGCAATTTACACTCTCACTTAGATTTTAACAAGATCTTTTATGACAATGCATGTCAATGTATAAGCGATAAAAAACTCAAATAATGAAGGGAAATAGCGGAAAACACAAAGAAGCAAACCATCAACAAAATAGAACACCAGAAGTTGATAACGGAATTCGACAAATTTGCCTACGTCTCT
>ML782338.1:146511-165069 GCA_009831015.1 Picea engelmannii | reverse complement strand
GCCAAATCACAAAAGCAGAGGAAACAAAAGACAAGGCAAGGCCCCAACATGAAGCAACCCGGAAGCCAAGATTAGAACAGAAGGAAGGGGCATGCCCAACCAAGGGGAAGAAGGAGGGAAGGAAAAGAAGAAAGATAAGGAAGTGAGTGAACCCACAACTCATGAGAACACAGAAACTCCAAGCAACAAAGGAGAACATGGAGGTAGCACAAGTCCTAGGGAAGGAGAAAATGAAGATGCCAACACCCCAATCTAGGAAGTAGACGAAGATTCAGAAATGACTCCAAGCGAGGTAGGAACAGAAGACCCAGATATCAAAGACATTGTGGAAAGGGAAGGAATAGATCTACTGAACATACTGGAGCAATGGAAAAGGCAGGGAGTAGACAATGTGCTAGCGGAGCAACTCGATCGCATTCAATATATCTTCCTCCTAAGGGAGGAATTGAAATCCAGAGGGATCAAGCGCATGCATGGCGAGATATGACACCTAGGAATCAAAACAGGTGATCGACAACCACAACACTCACCCAAGCAGGCACGGAGGAAGAAAGGCATAAAATCAAATAGCGCAGCCCTACAAGAACTGGGAGCCCTGCTGATAAACTCAGGTAAGATTAAAAAGCTCTTCCCCAACTCCCCCCCACATGTTTAGATGAAGATTATAATGTGGAATATAAGAGGCCTAAACAACCCAAGAAAGCAATGAATCCTTAAAAATAGACCGAGTAAGGAATAACCTGACCTATGTTTCATTCAAGAGACAAAATGCACTTTAGACATAATGGAAACAATCAGTAAAAAACACTAGAGTAAGTAAAAGATGTTGGTTGTTGAAAGCCAACAGACGACGGGAGGTATCCTTACCTTGTGGAACCCACAAGTGGTGAACCTACTTGCAGCAGAAGCCACGAGACACACACTTTCTGTTAATATGCAAATTATAGGGAAAACAGAGAAAATTTTATGCACTAATGTGTATGGCCCCCTGGTGATGGAAGAAAAAAAGAGATTTCTCCTCGACCTAGAGAATCTAAAGGATCGCACCCACAACCTCCATTGGATCCTAGCAGGGGATTTCAACATCATCACTACACTCGCTGAGAAAAAAGGGGGCACCAGGAGACTGGACAGAGATGTGGAAGAATTCTCGGCTTTCATTGACACAATGAAGCTTGTGGACATCAGGACCAACAATGGTCAATTCACCTGGAACAACAAACAACTAGGTCACCACCAAGTAGCTACAAGGCTAGACAGATTCTTGGTGTCAGAATCAATCATTTTGTAGGGACTAAATTTGGACTGCAACATCCTCCCTTGGGGGGGATCAAACCACTAGCTAGTTCAACTGGAAGCTAATTTTCAAACCACACCGAAGAACAAACCATTTAGATTTGAGAAATTTTGGATCGACCACCCCACCTTCAAGGAGAACATCAACCAATGGTGGCGGGAGGAACTACCGAACCAAGGGACAAGGATGTTCAAACATTACAAAAAACTCAAGTAAATCAAGCAAAAATTCAAGGAGTGGAACAAGGAAGTCTTTGGGAACATAAACTAGGGGAAAAAGAGTATCGAGGACAGAATGATGAAACTACAGGAACAATGCATTGAAGAGGGATACACAGAGGATTGGAACAAACAAGAGATCCAAATGACCCAAGAATGGGAAGCAAGATGCCAACAGGAAGAAACCCCATGGCGCCAAAAGTCCATAATAAGGTGGCTAAAGGAAGGGGAGAGGAATGCCAAGTTTTTTCATAGAACAACTATTGCAAGAAGATCCCATAACAAAATCTTGAAGATTAGGGATCAGGACGGGATCAAAAGAGAATCCCACCAGGAAATTGAGAATACACTGGTCAACCACTTCCAGGGGATAGCCCAGGAACCCAACCAAAACAGATCTAAGGCCATACAAAGAATAATTCAACACATCCCCAAGCTGATCACAGAGGATCAAAATATTGGTCTAAACAAACCCATCACAAAGGAATAAATTGACGAAGTGGTCCAAAAGATGCCCAACGGAAAGGCCCCAGGCCTAGATGGCTTCATAGTGGAATTATTCAAAGCATGTTGGGAAGTGATTAAGCATGATATTTATGGGGTGGTGGAGGACTCCAGACGATCGACATCCATCTTGAAAGCTTTAAATGCCACAATGATCACTCTAATCCCGAAAGAAAATGAAGCTAGGACCCCAGACCACTACAAGCCTATAGCTTTATGCAATGTAGTTTACAAGATAATCTCCAAATTCATAGCCAATAGAATGAAGCCACTCCTTCCTACACTGATTTCACAGGAACAGGCGGATTTTGTGAAAGGAAGACAAATCCTGGACAATATCATCCAAGCCCATGAGATTATTCACACGTTGAAAAGCCAAAGGAGAGGGGGGATGGTAATCCAACTTGATTTGGCAAAGGCTTACGGCAAAATAAACTGGCACTACATGGCTAAGACGTTGGAAGCTTTTGGGTTCGAACAACACTGGATCAACTGGATATTCACTCTAGTCTCAATGACAAGCTACTCGCTACTAATCAATGGAGCCCCACTCAAACCCTTCTGTCCATCCGAAGATATAAGACAAGGGGACCCATTGTCCCTCTTCCTGTTCAATCTAATGATGGAAGGGCTAAGCAGAAGCATAAAAAGCGCAACTACAGCTGGTGAAATAAAAGGCATCAAACCTTTTGAAAACTGTCCAACCTCCACACACCAACAATTTGTTGATGATACCCTACTCCATGGCACACCCATTGTAAATGAAGCAAAGGATTTTAAAAGAATCTTAGAAGACTTCGAGGAAGCCTCGGGGGAGGAAATCAACCACTCCAAACCCATGATATATTTCTTCAACACTAATCCAACAATTCAGCAAAACTTGGCCAACATTATGGGGTTTGAATTTAAAACGCTCCCAACGAAATATTTGGGAATCCCCCTGATGGACAAAGCCTGCAAAAATGCTACATGGGAAGGAGTTATCAACAAACTACAGGAGAGGGTAAAAAATTGGACATACAGAGCCCTAAACTTGGCCAGAAGGCTTATCCTCACCAAAACGATTCTTCAAGCAATTCCGACGTATATGAATTCAGTGTTCCCAACCCCCAAAGGAATCCTACAAAAGATAAGAGCCATCCAACGAGACTTCCTATGGCACGACGCATAACACAAAAAGAAATGGGCCCTGGTGGCCCGGGATAAGGTATGCAAACCAAAAAGCAAAGGTGACATGGGGTTACAAGACCCACAGGTAACTAATGAAGCCAACGGGGCAAATCTCTGGTGGAGATGGGTAAAAGACAAATCGATACTGTGGGCAAACCTCTGGAAGGCCAAGTATGCCCCGAACATAAGTGACCAAGAGCGAATTCGGTTCATGGGCACAAGGGACGGATCAACTATCTGGAATCTTGCCTGGCGAAATAAGAACTGGATCCAGAAACACAGCTTCTGGGAAGTAAGAAATGGTAGAACAATAAGATTTTGGGAGGATGCTTGGCAACATGAACCCATAAGGGAAAATCCGAATAGGGAGGAGCTTCAACAAAAAATGATTGGGCAAGGTAAAACAAAAATCCATCATTACTGGAAGCAAAGGGATGGCAGTGCCAGATGGAGGATCTGGGACAAACTTAATCCACAAAATAGAGCCTGAATCGAAACAATAACGAAAGAGGTGGAGGAGGAATTGGGAAAAAGGAAAATTGGGGTCTCAGAAGAAGAGGACCAATTGAGGTGGGGCAAGAAAATGGTGGTGAATTCAACTTAAAAGAAGCACGGTATTACATCGTGGGTCGGGACCAAGAAAATCTAGAGCAACAGTGGAAAAAGATTTGAAAAAGCCCCTAATGGCCAAAAATCAAAATGTTCAAATGGCCAGTTCTACATAACCGAATTCTAACTTGGGAGAACCTCATGAAAAGGGGTTTCATAGGTCCCTCTCGTTGCCATCTCTGTCTAGTCAAGGAGGAAACAACTAATCACCTCCTAAACGAATGCAGTTACACAACAGAGATTTGGGATTGGGCAGCAGGCATCTTCCGCCAATAGGATTCGGGGGAACATCAACGCAACCATCAACAACTGGAAGGAGGGTTACAATGAAAATGAAATGGCGAACCTCTGTTGGAATCTAACACCGGGGATGATCATCTGAGCAATCTGGAAAGAACGGAACCGACGCATCTTCGTGAATTAAATCATACCGACAGAAAGGATAAAAGAGATAATAGTCTCTCAAATAAGAGAAATGGTGCAGAGCCGCAACTGCAATACGAAGAAAGTGCAACTCATAGAACAAGACTCTCGTATCCTGGATTTTTTCCAAGTGAAAGAATGACGCAACAACATACCTGTAGGGCGCAACCTGTAACTCCAGATAAGAGATCGCAATTGGACTCCCCCTCCGTTAGGGTTCCTCAAACTGAACTTTGATGGGGTGGCAAAAGGAAATCTAGGAGTGGCAGGGGTAGGTGGAGTGATCATAGACAGTGGTGGCAACATCATCCGACTGTACGCTGCGAACATGGGAAACTCAACCAACAATGCGGTGGAATTTGGAGCCCTGGAACTTGGCCTTGAAATCCTAAGTCGTGAAAGGATGACAAACAACATCATGGAAGGTGACTCCACCTTGGTTATCAACATGACGAAAAGACTCCAAAATGGCACCAGAGTGGGCAAGGTTCAACGCCACTGGCGCCTTGCACACTCCCTACAAAAAATTTAGGAGCATCTGAGAACTCTAAATACAATGGAGTTGCGCTAGGTGCGCAGGTCAACAAATGTGAGCGAACATGCTCGCCAACGAGGGGGTCGACAAGGAAGGCCCATAACTAGACAACACCTGAATCAACATTCTAGAGGGGTAACTTAGAATAGATTGCAACCATCTTGTGGCAAAAGATCGTGAAGGCAATTTAAGCATGGAAGGTCACATCGAGGAGGACATGGCAAGGCCTCATGGAAGGTACACGGGCCTCGGGTAGGATAGGATTGCCTAAAACTCTGCCACCAATTATCATGCAAGATCACAATAAGCAACAAATGGACGACCAAAAGCAAGGCCATTACACCAGTAAGAGGTGTGGTGAAAGCACGAGTGAAAGGCCAGGCAACAAGTCACATGCAACAAAGGAGGTAAGGCATGAGGGGTTGATAATAACGAGGATTGATCCACCAGGACAAGTACAGGTATGGAGAGCAACACAATCAGATCACAAGCGAGCAAGGGCAGTGACCGCACAGGGGAAAAGGACGACCCATCATGATCATACAAGCCTTAACAGGAAATTGACGGAAGCGCTCATCACCACGAGCAAACCAAGATTGAAAGGATGAGTTCGCAGTGGGGAAAGGTCATTAAGAAGAGGGACAACAGAAATAGACATAATCAGAAGGTGCACAACAATAGGGATTATTACAGAGGCAAGGGGAGGGAAAAGGAGAATACTTGGGAAGTGAGACACAGGTCGAGTAACTAGAATAAGAGTTGCGACAGGCAAAGTGGGATGGCGTGACCAAAGCAAACGCATAGGAAAAGGAACCCCCCTAGGAAGGAAGTCCCGAATAGTCCGTAGAGGCTAACAAGAATGGAATAGGCTGCGAAAGATGCATAGGGCACCTTCCAAACTCTGGTTGCATCGAAGGGGAAGGCAACCATCACCCGGTGGGAAAAGGAATTAAAGAACAAGTGCAAAGGTAAAGCGCTTGATGTATTGGTAGAGGAAGTGGATTGGGTAACTGATCCGGGGGCCACACAACCCAGGGAAACCCTCTTCCACAAAACGATGGAGATGGCGTGGCTAACTAAGATGATGATCGAAAAAGTGATTTCAGAAAGGGAAGAAGCGAGGCAAGAGGATAACAGGGAAAACAAGACAATGCCGGATGAGATCATGCGTCATGTCAGCAGTCTGAAAACTATCACCAAACTGTTAGTAGAGGTAGAGAAGGAACATAAATGCAAGCTGGAGAGATTGGCAGCTCAGTTCCACCTCTACCTACGCTATGTCCATCACATGGACATCACACCTGCCGATGGACACGGTGCGCCAACTCAAATTAGGAAGACTCGCACGACCTCACAGAAGGAAGATAACAAGAGCCAAACAGATGGCGGGAAGGAGCACCCCCAGGTGCATAAACACTTCATAGTTCTGGATTAATGATTTGGTAGTCTATAGGCAGTAATGCCAGGCTTTGTCAGGTTAGCTAAGATATCCTTCACGCTTTGGTTTAGGAGGATGTATTAGTCTCTTCTTTTATGTATATGTTTTTTCTCCAACTGAACATGGAAGGTCTGGTCTGGTTTCCCTTGGTGGCAGATCCGAACCATCCCTCATTATTTTCAACTTGCGCAACTAGGGACCCCCTGGTCTGGTTTCCTTCTAGGCAGACCTGGAGGCCCACCTTTTGTATCATAATCTTTTCAGTAATATAGATTCCTACACTCACTTACAAAAAACAAACAAACATAATTTAAATTTAAATTTCGAAATATTTTGGTGAATTGTAATACCAAAAAAAACGAGTTTATGATTTTAACAAATGATAATTTAGGGATATGTTATTGTAGTTAGATAACTTGGAACATTATATAGATGATAACCACATGTCAAAGATAACCCACAAGGACTTGCATCATAAAGCTAATTTTTGGTGTGGAGAATGCATTAAAGCCATGCTTGTATCACAATTTTTATGCATGTAGGATACACACACCCAACAAACACATATATAATTAAAATGAGAGTATTAACGTGGAACTAAATCTCAACATGGGGACATGCCACTATGGCAAGATAGTTTGCACATGACATATATAACAACCATAAGCCAAAGATGACCCGCAAAGCATAACACAAAAACTACTAAGATGTTAGTACCTTAGTACTAAGGCAAGACACTATCACTTAAACTCAAAATCTTCCACCTAAAAACCAACTTCAAGATTGATAAAATCCGTTAATAATGTGTTAAAAACCACAATATAACACAAATAATTAACTACTTGAGACTAATTGAATCCAACTCAAACAAATACACACCTTTACCCCCACCACCCTTATCCCTCACTATCCATTCTCCTTAGCAGTGAAGATGTGTATTCATGGACACCTTCTTGCATTTGTATATTGCACAAATTTTAAATTTATATATATATTTCACATATCTATTCTTAATACAAATTAGTATAGATTTTAAAGGAAACTTTTAAATCATAAGGGTAAGGTATCCCTTTCTTAAGTGTAGAGTTCATAGAGGAGAGTCGGACTCTTTAAGTGTAGAGTTTAAGAGAAGTTTTATAATTATAATTATAAATAAGATGTCATAATTATAACATAGTTCTATAAATAAAGTTTTCTAGTATTATGATAAATTGTGAAAACTTACATACTTAGAATCTAATAAATTTATTTATTTATAAACACAAATTTTGGATATATAATTTTATTTACAAACATATAAATAAATATTTAGGTAATAAACACAAATTTTAGATGTATAATTATTACATATATTTACGCTGAAAAGCGTATACCTATTGGAGATGGGCACAATTAATCACCTTTTAATCTAAAATTTTAATCTATGGCTAACAATTGAAAACGCTGGAATATTCTTAGTCGTCCTCCCAAATCAATGAATGTGATTTACTCTTCATAACTTCCTTGTATTTTTGAATGCATCAGTTAACCTGTTTACTTTTTAACATTTACCTAGTCATATTAAGAAATTACTGTACCACCACATGATTGCCACGTTTAACTGATTAACCTTTGAAATTACCACATTTAAGATTAACTTTTGGATTTCCTCAACTCTATGTGCGTTTTAGCTGTCCGTGCGTTTCAATTCACCAGAGTGTTGTCCGTCCAAATAACTTTCGGTGTTCACCAGCCGCAACACCAACCACTTTGCGACTGTGCTAGTTAATTATTTTATTAAATATTTTTGATGATGATGAAGATTATTAACGTCCAGAATTGGTCTAACAAACCTTAAGAGGGTAAGTGATTACTTGTGTTTTTTTAGGATTTCCAAGACCACCATAGTTTTGTTTTGTTGAATTAACAGATTAGGAATGTTGGTAGTGTGACAAATATTTTGAAAATTAGATTTAATCTAGGTATAGGCTGGACAATCTAAGAGAAAATACTCACCATCTTCAACCTTCTTAATGTCAGAAAAGTGACACACTCTTTCATCCCACAAAATTTTAAGAATTGACCAACACCCATTTTAATTTTATCTTAATCATATTTTTTTTTTCTTTACACTTGTCAAAACAAAATATTAAAATATATAAAAATATATTAGAATATAAAAAAAAATCCATCACGAACATATATTTAGTAATCAATCAACCCTTGTATTAATACCTCTACTCCCTTATAACTACTTCATTTATATAAGTGAAAAAAGAAATTCCTCTGCAATTTGCAATCAATTTAACAAGAAGTTAACACAAAAGCGACCCCACTTTGGACCCATCTCCATTAGTAGTAAGTAGTAAGGTACAGGTAAAGGTATAAGGTAGGCAGTAAACCTCCTAGAGTGACATTGACATTATCCTACTACCAAACGAAAAATACTTATAAATGTCAATAATTAAAGTTGAATTGCATCCCATTCTGTCCATGTGTCCTTTTCCGATGTTTATCTCGCAGCAAAATAAAAACAATCAATCTTATCACATTATCGAGACATTTATTATATTCAGAAATATACACGTAGGCATATATCTGACGTGACGTGTACATAGAAGAGACCACAACCCGCACAGAAATCCATCGAGCTTATCAGGCTTCGTATTTTGTGCAGGCCATTAATGATCTGGCCATGATGACGTCATCCGAAGGAGAATCAGATGCATAACCATACATACATAAAATGATAGGCTGCATGCGTCATGGATGCCTGGCCTCCGACTTAAACGGCGCTCTGGATTGGCTATATATATTTATTATTATTATTTATTTAATTAATTAATGGAAAAAAAAACAAGAGCGAAAATGAGCACAGAGAGGGAGCGACGGGGCAAGGGATTTTGCCAGGCAATTTGTTACCGTCTCGTAAACACCCATCGTATGCGGATCCGCGGTAATTTTTTTGTTTTTAACTCGCCTTTGATCCTGGGTAAATCTGCGAGGTTTGTCTCCTGCGCATCTTCATCGTGGTCATTTATCCACTTCAAACCCTTGCTTCGCACTGCGAGCGAGGGTTTGACGCGCCCGCCCACGGATCGAGTCTCGTCGGACGTTTGTTTTTATTATGTTAGAAGGCATGGGAAAGTAAAGGGAAGCTAGCAAGGAAGCAACAGTGGACGCGGCTACCCGCTGCGGATGATCACTCTCATCATCGTCGCTCCTTTCTTCGGGCGGAGGTCTCGAGTTCGAGTTTGCTTGCGGCGTTGGAAAAATCGAGGTACACGCTTCCCAACACCGCTCTCTCTCCATGCCTTGTGCCGCAATCCATTCTTTATACAATTCCCGTACTTTATTTTCGTCGTTTATATTTCTGCCAAGAAACAGTGTACATTATACAAAACTCTGCCTTTCTGCATACAATTTGGCCTCTGCGGCTTCCTCACTGTATTTTCTGCTCCGATCTATGTTTTGCAAGGGCGATTCACAGAAGGTTTGATAGCAGGCCCTTCTATTGACGGTTTTCAATTTCATTTGTCTCTGCTTTCTGTGGTCGTAAATATCCGAATGTCGATATGATTTTTATTTATTTTACAAATTTAGTTTTCCATTTTATTTTGTACAGAATGCATCTTATGTTTCGTTTTCGATTTCGTTTGCTAGATTAGACAGTAAATATCCGATGTCCATATTTATTTTTTACAATTTAGGCTTCATTTTTATTTTTCCCCGAATGCTGCAGTTTTTGTCATATGTATCTTCATTTTTCGTTTGTTTTTTAATTTTAATGTTATTTTATTTTTATTTTCTTGTCAATTTCCACGCTTCAGGTTTCTATGCTTAAAACTCACATCACTGCCTTTCATTCGTCATTTTAGCGTGAAAGATTGTTTTGTTTGTGTTTGCAAAGTAATTTCGTTTATTTTTTTTACCGTTCCTGTTCTCTTTTTGTTTACAATTATGTGTCTTTCCGTTAAACAGTTACTAGCTGCTGTGCTGCTAGCTTTACAGATTTTTACTTCGTTGCCGGATTCTGAATCGCTATCTGCTGCCCAGTTAAATTATGCTAATTTCTATCTTTTTTTAGCCGTTTATTTTTCACTCTCACTGTTAGCAAATTCTGTTGAGGATAAAACCAAACGACTTAGAAGGACCTCGGTTCATTTTTTCCTTTTTTAAATACCTGCCGAGCAGCTTTGGAGAATTTTTGACCTGTATATTGTTTTGATCTGGTAGAAGTTAGTCAATCAAACTCTGTATTTTGTCTGTCAGTCTGTAGCGGATCTTATGCACCTGTTTATCTGCATATGTCGAAAGGAAAGTTTCATAGTTCATGTTCACAATGTGTTTTGCGCATTCTAATCTTGCTTCATTTGAATGCTTTACTTTATTTTGAATTCCGGTTTGCAGGTAATTCTGTGCATGCTATTTTTTTGTTTGTTTGTGTGAAGCTTGTTCGTTTTGTAGAACTAATTTACACGCAAATATCTTGCTTACCAGTTGAGAGACTTTAAGATTGTAGTGACAGTTCTTTTCTGTACACACGGTTCATTAAATTATTACCTTTTTGCATAGTGCAGTATTTTCGACTTCTCTTTTCTGTCACATGGGAAATTACTGGAATTATACTGATGCTTACAATCTTAAGTCAAGCTTTTCAGATAAGTTGCAAGTATTTGATGAAAATTATGATGTTCATTGGATTATAAATTTATGATCCACTAGTATAAGTTCAAATCATGGAGAAAATTTATGTGATTGAATATTTATTATTTAGCAACATGCTGCTCAAAGTATTTTTGAAGGGTACGGAAGGTTCTCAGAATTCACATGTATTTTCTGCATACTAATTACTTACCTGCTATGGATTGATTCCATTAATAGATTGCATAAAAATATTTTTCATTTGGAACTAATCTTGTTGGTATTTAAGCTGCTTGCTGGTAAGTAATTATTGCCATGAGATGGGCGAACTTGTTGACAGATCTTTTGTCTCTGCATGTGGAAAGATAAGGCAACTTTTTTATGTGCAAAACTGGTTGGATTTTGAAAACATGATTTATCAACATATTGCAAGTTCATTGATAGATCAAAAGCATCCCTACCTGTTGGATTGTCTTGCTGGTTTTCTTAGCAAAACATTTTACATTCTTATAAAGTGGATGCGTGGATCTGACTTTGGCTATTGCTGGACTTGAAACACAGGTAGTTCATAGCTTGAACAGATCGAATTGACTCACACAACGGGGGAGTTTGCGAATAACAAGAAAGTTAGTGTACAATGAGGGGGTTATTCTGCTGCTTGGATATGATTGATTGATTTGTCTATCAGATTATTTATGATTGGACAGTTTTAAGAAGAATGGAGTGGACATATTCATAAATCAGCTATTAAAATACAGTCACATGTACGTATAAATGTAGAGTATGAGACGGGAAATGATTTGATTATGGGATTATCCCGCCCCCACAAGAGGTGGATGTGAAATAGATTTGCAGAATGTCATTTGAGATCATGGAGCAGAAGGTTCCTCCGCCATTTTATGGCTCATCAGTTTCTTTATCGTTCCGCTCTGAAGAAGTTTGTTTCCCTACAGAGGTGTGTTTTCTAATAACATTGATTAAATTATCATCATATGTTGTTGTGTATATTACGATGAAAGTTACATACATTTCTCCCTAATGGCTTTTTTAATCAATAGATTACTGCAATTGGATGTGCATGAATTTTGAGGCTTGTCAAACTTCGTAATGACTCAGAAGATGTTGGAACAAAGAGAATATCTCTAAATAAGCTTGTTGTCCTTTTCCCATTGCTTTTCTCTTTTGATAGAATATCCTTTCATACTATATAGTCTTCACTTCAGGCTTGATTGTGCCTCTTATTCATTTCTGTCCTCTGATGGTCTTGCCTTAACTCTTGGATTAAGTTTCTCGATGTAAGTTGAAAGGCTGTAGTAGCTATCAGTTTCAATGTCAAATATCATTAGACAAGACTAATTTTTGTCTGTTTACTGTAATAACCATTTTTCCATGGCTGTACTTGCAGAGAAAACTTGGTTTTTGGAGGCAAGAGTCTGCCTCGAGTGTTCATGGTTAGTTCTACATTACAGATTCTCAATCCTACTCATAGTGTTGAATTTTGATATGGTCATAAATCATAACTGCACTTTTATTTGCTTATGTCACTTTTCCATGAAATTTTTGATGATAAATGCTACAGTTTTATCACAATATGCATGTGGCCTTCAGAACCTATGATTTACTGGAATGCAATTTTTTCCTTCCCTTTACTCGCTCTTTGCACACATGGTAATTTTATCTCTATATCTCTTTTTTTTTTCCTTGAAAAATACATCCCTGGGAAACCCCAGGCACTTCCCCTCATTCCAAGGATGATACCCAGTGTAAAGCAGGTCGTGTAGACTATTGTACGCTGATCCAGCAGGGACATTGAGTGAGCCCACATAGGCAGATGCAGCCAGCCTGGGGACTTGATCCCGAGACCTCCTGCTTGCTATTCACAGCTCTCAACCATTCGAGCTAACCCACCGGGCTTATGTCTCTATATCTCTATATATACTATATCTAAATATATAGAGTGAGGCCACCTGTTTATATATCGATTCACACATCCCTTTGGTTGTTTGCATGCATACTTTCAAGTTCTAGAATTATATTAAAAATTCAGTTGATATATTCCCCAATTAATGTTGCTTCAAGTTAATACATAAAGCACTTTCCATGAAAAGTATGTGCCACAGGCATGTACCAGCTGGATTTAAACTAGGGATATATTATTCTTGTTTTCGATGACCTCCTATAATCAAGAGCATATTCTAGTCATATCTCTTAAATAATTGTAATGCATTTATTGGCAAATAGTTTAAGCAAAGAGGATCGGAGGCTAATCAGTAGCATGTGTGAGATCTCAAACTGAAAAGAATCATCAAGTCAATATACTTGTGCCAACCTCATTCTTATTTAATATTTATATCTGTAACTTACTCATGAGAACTAAAGAAAGAGAGGATGGGTAGGAGTCCATCGTTTCTTCATGTATTCTTTTAGAATTTATGGATCACATCAGAAATTTTATGTCAATCAGAAAGGCAAGGTGGGGTGAGGAGTAGATATATTTCATACACTGGATTCTAACCTCTCAAAGATAATGTTGTTAGCAATATGAGTTTATATTTGCAAGTGTCATCTCTAAGCCAGACAAATATGAGAAGCCATCTAAGGTATTGTGTTGGAGGGGATAAGAGTGATGTTTTCAGGCAATACAAATTTCCCAAAACTACTATAAACTCTTCACTGCTGTCTCCAATCCATTGAATTCAACGCAGTGCTATATTAGAGAACTGTAGAATTTCATCTTTTCTAGCATAACATCTTGTCTGTTTTTTAAGTCTGTTTGTACACTGAAAGTTCGAGCAAGAATAATAGGCAAATAATATGTTTAGACAAGTTAATTGCTTTTCATGGAATTGAAGGGTGTATTCTCAAAGCTCAAGTCCAACATTGTATAATGGCGCATGCCACATTAGGGTTCATAAATAGCACTTTACCTTCTTTGGAATGTTTCCTTTTCTTATGGTGTTCTGAAGTTCCTCTCTTATTGGTACTACTGAACATTTTTACGACTTTTGCTATTTTTGATGCTTACTGATGGATTATACTTCTAGAGCCTGTAAACATGATGTTGCAGTTTACAACTTTTAAAGAATAACAATAATTTATTAAAATGTCTCTCTGCACACATTTTGAAATTTGGTCAAGATTACCTATGCAGAATGTCAAAAGTCTCATCTCCTCTGATTAAAAGAACTGTTCCTCTATTCAGAATGCTCCAACATTTTGAGACCAATGGAAATCTCTTTTGAGGACTGAAAACCAAGAGAAAATTGAATCAAGCTTCTGTTATTTTCAATTTTGTAATTACTGACATTCAGCTATTGGAGTGTTTAAAATAGAACGTTTACTCTGTAAAATTAAATCTTGAAAACATTTTACTCTGAGCTAGACTTTTTATTTTGGAGGATTTCATCCTCTTGATTTTGATGCCGTCGAGCAATGAGCTATATTTATATATATATATATTTTTAAGTATGAGTCTATAAATTACCTTCCAAGATAAAAAATTACAGTAACGTCATGAATGTCAAAGTACTCTGTGTGCTGAATTGCCCTGGAGGGAAACCAATTCAGCCTGTGTCTAAAAACTGAAAACACCAAAATTTAAACAATATGTACTGAATCGCCCCGTAGGGAAACCGATTCGTCCAGACCTATCTGGCCAGCTAGATAATAAAAAAGATGGACTTTTGACAAACAAAAATAGAACAGTGTACTAGACGCCCAGGAGGACACTTGTAGAAACATAAAAGATTGACAAAATACCCATGCAGGCTGACACATGTGCATATGTTGGCATTCATGCAAACGATCTGTCGCTTTTCCCTCAGTTACCTGCTGCTGGTGCCTGGATTGCAGGAGCGATGTACGCCGTTGAGGCCGCTGGTGCACTAGTGGTTGGTTCTGGAGAGTGCTGGGTGCCGAGCAGAATGGAGAGCATAGAAACCATTTGCTCCCCTCGCTTGTCCAGAAGTTCCAGCCGGAAGCGCAGGTCGTCCACATCTTTGCGGACTGCAAACATGAAATCATACAGTATTGCAATTGAGTCGCGAATTTTTGCGCATGAGTGTTGTTGGCTTGGTGGTTCTTCCAAGTGGGGTGGGGTTTCTTCCAGTGGAGTCAGGACAGAGGGAGGAGGTGAGGGGCCAGGGGAAGGTGGCTTGGGAACGGAGTGCTTAGGTGAGTTCGCCGGGTGGGCCGGGGCTGATTGCGAGGAAGAGGCCAAATCCGGGATTGGGCCAGGATCAAAGCCCAAAGAATTGCCCATGAGATCAAACCACTCCACATGGCAAGCCCAGGGCGAGGACAATGGTGGAGGGCCACTCTGGCCTTGAGATGACTGGGCGGAGGAGGAAGGCGAGGAGTTGGGCGAAGAAGCAGGGGCAGGAGGGGGTTTGATGGCCATTCTAGCTTTATTTTGGTAACAAACGGGGCCTCTCTTTGGCTTCCCACGAAGTCGAGGCATATCCAAGGCAGAGAAGAAAAATGAAGGCGCGGAGAGCAACCAGACGAGGAAGGTGAAGGCCAGTGGGGGCTGCAAACGGGATGTTTGCGCTGCAGGGAAAGAAGAGTCAAGCTGATCCAGCCGAGGAGTGGCATCGTAATATGAAAGCTGGAGTGGAAGTTCACACACGCGCAGAGGTGACGGAAATAAACGCTCCTCCATTGTCCGGATGAAGAATCAGAGGAGAGCTCGCTTGAGCAGTGAGTAGAGGGCTTGCAGAATTGATTGCAGCCTTCACCCATTGAGAGTTTAAGAGGGGGGTGACGCATGCGCCAGTCACGTGGGCCTTGCTGACACCCCATCCGGGGGAGCAATGAGCTATATTTATTCTTTGGTAAACAAAAAAATTAAGTTGTCGAACAAAGTAGATTCTAACGTTGATTGAAAGAATGCTTCTATAAAACCGCCAGCTGTGTTTTATATGATAGAATGCACAATAGAATTTAGCAACCTTATACTTCAATTTGAGATCACTCTGAATTTATGTAGGTTCTGCTATGAGCCAAAATTATAATCTGAACTGTAACTGAAAATTTGAAAAATCTGAAAAACTGATAAGTGGTAACGGCATCAAACAACAGGAAAAAAACCAGTAGTATTAATGTAAAAACCAGTAACAGCAGATTCAGCACTGACAATATAAATTCCAGCAATTTTCCAGTAGTAGATTTGATAACATATTCTGCAGCACTGGCAGCAGAAGCAAAACTAATAGAAGCGACAAATAGCAACACCTGACTGCACAAATCCTCAGTACATAAACTCTGAAACTTTCCTGAGACGGTATGGATGCCAACTTAGGTCAAATCCAAGGCAGTATGGATGCTGCTCTTGGCCCAAATATTCTCTTCCAGACTATCTGCAATAGCACACTTCACAAAGGTCCCTGCTCTCATAGCTAAGAGCCATTTTTATTGCCAATTTACATACTAGAGGAATCTGAGAAAAGAGATTATAATCCTCCATGATTGACACTTATGAGTGGGGTTACTAAACACTGAATATAGGTGGTGTTACAATGAGTGAGAGGGACATTAATGCAAGTGTGCATACTGCATAACAACAACCAATAATGTGAACAAGCTTAATGGTAGTCATTAATGTGAGCAAGGATTAGTAACTCTTTATGCTAAGAAAAGAACAAGAAAAAGACGTTCCCATGTAATTATTGCCACTAACAAAGTTATTCTATTTTAAGGCTGCCATCTAGACTATAAATCACCCTTAACCTTTGCCTAGCCCATCTAACACAAAACTGAGTGTTCAAGATTAATTTCTTTGCTGCTGACAATGTTCATAAGGCTTCTTCTGGGGTGGTAGGGGTGGGTGGGAGTCTCTTGATCCTGACAGACAAAATGTTTTCTAGATAGCATGGGGCCTGGGCACTGCTTCTAACAATGAGGCAGAGGCCCTTGCAGCACTCCAAAGAATCAATGTGCTCCTTAACCATGGTGTACATAAAGCTTCCATAATAGTGGATTCATCCATTACCATTTGCTCGCTTTTTTGGGGAAAACCACTGAAAGACTTGTGAGTAGCTAGAATCATTTTGTGGAAATTTCTCAGAATTCAAAATTCAATGCAAAACAGAAATTTAACCTTCAACATAGAAGGTTTCTCGGATCTTATCCCTGTGAATTTTCAGCCTTAGGGCTGCTGTAAAACAAGGTACAAAACAGCAGCGGAAAGAGTACAATGTTTTACTTCCAAACAGCCCAAGCTTCCTGGCAATGCAAGGAGAAAAGATATCAAACTAAAGGGATAAGTTTCAGCGCTTTTAGGGCAACATATGAGCCAATGACCAAGGCTGAAAATACTCTTTTACAGCAGTACAACATGAGTAAAATCAGCCCCTTATATTCTTCACTTAGATGTCAAATCACTTAACAATTGTCCTTTTACTTATAAGTTCAAATCAGCAAGACATATATGGCTGTAAATAACAATGCATAAAGAACATATATAGCTGAAAATCTAATATGGAAATTGCACAAGTTTTGGACAACTGGAAACTACATTAATATGTTCAAGATAAAGTACATGTACATACCATAGCCTTCTCTCAAGGCTAGTACAAGTCTTCCCAACTCTCCAAACCCTTGCTAGGGCAAATCAACAAAACCCTCGCAACAAAGAAGATCCAATGTGCAAGAATAACTCCAACACTTCTTCCAAAGCAAGATTTCCTCTCCTCCTCTTCGTCTTCACAATTCCATGCTAGGGTTTTATCACAATATCCCTATCTCCATTCTTCAAGGGATAAAACCTAACCCTAGACCTCCAAGATGCTTCAAGAAGACCAGGAAACCCTAGAGAGAGAGAGAGAGAGAGAGAGAGAGAGAGAGAGAGGCTAGTGCACACTCTTTTCTAGGTCACATCTCATCACAAGAATGAATACAAGTGAGTGAATGAACATATATGAATGGAAATACTCTCTCCTTCCTCTATTTATATGAGAGGTAAGGGAGTCCAACAATACAATGTGGACCTTGCCCTTACAAGCAACCTACAACGAGCACTTGTAGGCCAACACAAGTGAGATGCTACACTTTAGACTCTAGAGTACGTGTCATGCTCCAAGGTGATGTAGCTATGCAAGGCAAGTCCACATCCTTCCATCACAAGCCTCCACGGACTCCATTATTCCTCCCAAGCAATGTTCTCCACTGGGTTAGCTGCCCCTACAAGAATATTGACGAAGCCGTAGGCATCCTTGAGCCACCTCTAATCCATTAAACAAGAATCCAAACTGCCACATGCCAACTAAGGCTTGATGCCCTCCTCCAAGCTGCACAACCTCTTCATTCCATGTAGGGGGATTTCCAAGCAAGTGGATACTTCATGGGACCCCAATGTGTGAAAATTCCAGGTCCTATCAGCTTGCCTTCTTGGTCTGTCTTTGACCAAGCAAAGGCTCTAAGTTTTCTGCTGTCTTGTTTTAATTTTGTGCTGTTTTATAACAACCAACAGTCATGTTTATTTTAAGCTGATTGTTATGGTTGTATTCCTAATTTGGGTGCTCTAGCATGTCGTTTCAGCCATAGGAAAATAGTACATGCATCTCAAATAAATACAACACACCTAATACATCGTTTACTATTGATAATGGACAGATCTAAGAACTAATAGCATGCATTTGTAGACACAGTATTTTTGGTCAACATGACCCTGGACAAAACCCCCCCCGGGGAAAACCAGTTTGAGATCTATATGTATATATGAGGAAAAGAAAGTAAGGGTTAC
>ML782338.1:126378-145697 GCA_009831015.1 Picea engelmannii | reverse complement strand
AAAGTGACCAAAATTCACTTTAACCAAAGTCAAAGTGAAAATAGACAAAAGTACTAGGTACAAAGTGTCTAAACCTTCCCTCATGTGCTAAGGAGGACAAAAGCACATGGGGAACACCTCCCAAGGTACAAATCTCAACACAATGAAGGGCATCCATCAAACTGTCTAGAGAACTCCAATGCTTAACGGAAGAACACTAAGCCAACAACCATATAAGGTCAAGCATCCACTAAGCATGCTATTTCAATTGTGCAAATCCATCAAGGACTATCTCTCATGTGCGAATCCAACTTGGACCATACAAGAGCTAACATACACCATGTACCCCAAATCTCATGAAGTACCCCAGGGCCCAAGCATGGTGTAAATACTTTCAAAATAACCTCAAAAGTTTACACATTTAGAGGGCAATCTTAGTGGGTAGGAGATTCCATTTTGTATCCTACTTCCACATCAAGAGAGCACTAAACAAGGAGGCAGATAGAATGACAAACATTGGAGCTACCTTGACTAAATGCATGTTTGTTTTGAGTGATAGTAGGGGGACAAGAGCATCCCCCCTTCCCTTGCTTTAATCATGGTTCTTCCTGGACAAGTGATTTACCATATGGGGTTTGTTGTCATTGAATTCGAAGGTGGGGGGCCTTCCCTTGCCACTTGTTGAGTCTTATACGTGCGGAGGATAGGGGGATGAAAAGCCCTTACTCATCCACCTCTGTCTCCCTATCATATGGGTGATCATTGCCGCCAACCTAAGTCACAGGGTTCGTCGAACCTGAAGCTCGAGGTTCGAAATTCAACAAACCTCAAGGTTCGCCGAACCTAATGCCGAACTTGAACGAACTCGAATGTGTGCCCGAATTCGAACCTTAGGACGAATTTGAAAGAGAACTTTATTGAGGTTTGGGACGAGGTTTCATTAGGGTTCAATATATATAGCCGAACCTCATCCGAACCTTATTGGAAATTTCGAACCTGAATCGAACCTAATCATTGTTGAACTCGAACTCAAACCCGAACTCGAACCTGAACCATGTTTGAACTTCCATGGTGTGGTCTGAGGTTTTGCCTCATCCAACATGGGAAATTGTGATGAACTTGGGATTAATCAACAAGGAAGGAAGATAACTGGTCATTCCTCTTTGGCTATGGAGTGTAATTTGGGTTTACGGAGTTGCATAAATGGGAAGGACGAAGAGCAAGGAAGGAAGATAACTCATCATTCCTCTTTGGTTTTGGAGTGCAATTTGGTTTTGTGGAGTCACCTAAATGGGAAGGAGGAAGAGCTTGGAGCACCTATGGTTACTAGCATTCTTTGGTATTAGTTTGGCGTCCCTGGTGCCCTTCTAGGATCTGATGGGATAGTGGAAGCCATGTTTCACTGTTGTTGTTGCTGTTGCTTGTTAGAGGAAATGTGTGGATTAAGGGAAGGTCTTAATTGTTAAATTTGAGCTTGATTTCTGATCTGGAGGTAAACTCTTTAAATTCTTCAACACTTTGAATTTAGCTTAATATGATTTACAATGCATAATCAAAACTGAACAACAATAACCATATAGATTTACCAACATGCATATTCACAACACAGATACCCTGGGAAAACCAGTGTTACCAACATCTCGATAATATCTTGATGTTGGCGATATAATCTTCAAAATCAAGGTCGGCGATATTTTCCGATATTTTCATTGTTAAATTTGAGCTTGATTTCTGATCTGGAGGTTAACTCTTTAAATTCTGCAACACTTTGAATTTAGCTTAATATGATTCACAATGCATAATCAAAACTGAACAGCAATAACCATATAGATTTACCAGCATGCATATTCACAACACAGATACCCTGGATCTTTATGTCTATATTTCTTTTTGTATGTGTAATTTTCAATTTTTTTTTCACATATATAATTTTTTTAAACATAATATATATATATATATATATATATATATATATATATATATATATATATATATACACGTCCTTCGTGTCCTATTTCCAGGGTCGTCGTGTCACATGTAAGACACTCATATTTTTGTGTCCTCCGTGTCTTGTGTTATCATGTCCAGTGACTTAGTTAATAACCTGTTTTGAATTTGACATAGATCGATCTTTTTGTGCATGATGTGCATACGCGTAGCAACATGAATTAGTGAAGTTTTATTGATTTGAATAGTTGATCCTTGTGTAGTGTGAATTAAAGTGTGTAGAAGACTGAACAAGTTTTTGATACTCACCATGCTGATCCATATAAGTTTTTCAATTGTTACAATGCCAAAAACAATTTGTTGTAATGAAAATTTCCAAGTGTCACAAATAAAAAACACCAGACACCTTTGATACCCCTATTCAATTTCAAGCCAGATCAAATGATTCAATACAAATTCCAAAGGGCGACAAACATGCCAAATTTGTTAGACCTTCAAGACTTCATAAGGGCTTCTTGCAACTCCACTACAAAGTAAGACTCCTAAAGACTCAGACTCCTAGAATTGTAGTCAAAGAATTGATGCAAAAGACATCCAAAGACTTTACAGAAGAAATATTGCAGACGACTTTATAATACGAGATACTTCAAAGTTGTGAGCAAATTTATCTTCAAGTGCAAACGATTGCTTTCCTTTGCTTATCTCCTTAAGATTATATTGTTTTATTCTTGCACTTTCCTTAGACTTTATAGTATTATGTTATGTGCATTTGTTTGTTTGCATAAAAGAGCCATCATAATGCACCAAACACCAATAGTCATTAGGCCACACAAACAAAGATCTAAAACTCCTTATTCAATTTCGGGTGAGTCTAGGACACAATCCAAAAATTCAATTTTATTAACTTTCTGGATCCTCCTAGATCATCAACCCCATATAACTTCAAAACACCTTATAACCCCTTTAAAAGTATGGGCAAAATCAGGGAATCACCTTATAACACCATTTTACAAAAATATTCAATATAGCCTACTTATAACTCCTTTCCAAATTGTGAACCATATAAGTTTATAATTCCTTTACACAAAAGGATATACCTTATCACCCCTTTACAAATTTTGTTTTACAATGCCTCAAAATGTCAATTTGTTTAATCAAGGTTGGAGAATTAAAGAGACAAACACTCATGCACCACACACCTTAAGAATGATAAAAGTACCCATGGACACTTTTACATATTTCCTTAAAAGGTGTAAGTACCAAGTCGTGGCATCCGAATTTACTTTTAAAGTGACATTCAATATTGCCTTTGAAAAACCTCAAAATAAAACAAAAAGTGACTATCAATATTGCCTCTGAAAAATTCCCAAGTCATAACAATGGTTAAAAATTCCCACTATTAAGTCTTCCATGTGCCAATGCTTCGTTTACTCCCCATAGTAACATTAATATGAAAGACCTATGTTTTTCCTGTTGAATTTTAATGCTTAGCTCATGCACATGTAGTTTATTTCAATTTAGCATGTACTTGAACCATAAACAATGCAACAATACCATATACAATAGCTGCAGTAACCAAGATCACAAGAAGAATAGCCATGCACAACAACACAAGAGTTTATCCTGGGAAAACCCTTCTCAATTAAGGGAAAAAAACCCCGCAATCCTTTGCTATAGAGTGAAGAGAAGATCCCCCACACCATAAACCCTAGAGCACACAAGAGGGTGCTTCTTTGACCTAGAAACTTGCGCCTAAGAGAAGTGTGCACTTCAACCGTACAAGTAACTTGAGAGATGTTACAATGAAGTGTGTGAGAGTGATCCACAATGGGGATCTACACTCTTATTTATACAAGACCTAGCACAACAATAGGTGTGTCTATTGGCACAATAGGGCCGACTTGTACTACTCAAAAATATAATTAATCTTTGACACAATATTAATTATCTTTACATGGTGGGGCCGACTTGTACCCTTTACAAAACAAATTAGGATTTACACAATAATCTTACTCGTAGACAATATAGCAAGGATCTCTCTCATCCTTTAGTGCTTAGCCACTAGGGACACATCCACCTGTGCTCAGCCACAGGGACGCCACTCTCAACAGATCAACTCAACTAAGTCCATAGGAGTACCATCTGGAGAGCCATCTCAAGTTGACTCAACTAAGTCCATAGGAGTCTGACAGGAGACCATCTCAGGTCGTCTCAACTCAGTCTAGAGGAGTACTACAGGAGACCACATGTCATCTCAACTGAGTCCAGAGGAGTATGACACACCCATCACATGGGCTCTCTCACAGATCGTCTCAACTAGGCCAAAGGAGAACGATCTGGAGAATGTCTCATGAAGCTGCAATCGTCAACATTTCCCTCATTTTTTTTCATTTCTACTTGTGATATAAGCACCCTTAAATATAAACGGCAAATACTGATTACTTTTCTAAATGTAGGATAAACAAGTAGAAAAAATACCTCATAGAGTTTGCGTTCGTTCTCCTTCGCGTAGCTGACTCGTTTCCCATTGCTAACTCATGTTGTTTTGCAATAGAACACGTAGAGAATACACAAGATTGTACAACTATTGTATCACTTAATACTATTCACAAGCATTATTTACCGCAACACCAACAAAATCCATAACTATCCTCCAATGCATAATCAGAAGACAATTACCTTTTTCTTGTCTTGGAATACGATGCGTTGCACTCTTTTTCAACCCACTTATTCAAGTACTTTGTCCGTATCTCGCATTCCTCAACTTCATTCCTTCAAGCATCTCTTCTCAGCCCATGATGTTGCTAGAGGTTCTAGCAATATGAGAAATCACCAAAATCTCTGTCACTTTCAATGCTAGAATTTATGCACGGACAATGAGTGTGCTTAAGCCTTAGTGTCTGCATGTGCATCTCAATCAAAGATCAATCATTTACTGTAATCCATTGAATGGAGGCGATCCCCACAACTATTGAATGTCTGCCAAACTTGCAGCTTTCACCATTGCAATACAAACCCCATTCAAGCACAACAACCTTTTATACACCTTTACGGAAACCCTGAAGAACAACAGAGATTCATTTATTGATGGTTAGAATTGTAAGCCGACGATGTATTTTGTGCTTCTCAATCACAGTGGATATCTGTAAAAGATAACTGAAATCATCGAACAATATAATTGCAGAGATTGATCAAAAAATACAATAGCACCTTTCTGAACACTGCCAATGTTATCTGCCGAGAACAACGATTGAGAATAATTCTTCAAAAACTACAAGCCACAACAGATGGGATAAAAAAAACTCTAGCTATCTCTGTTTCATTCTGCCATCTCTAACATAGCTGAAAATCTGTTATTGTGAAGAATCCTCCACAGTGACTGTTGCTCATCATTACAATCGAAGTGAATCCACTATTGAGCACTTTCCTGGCTCGTCAGCATTTGCCTGCAATAGTCCTTATAATTGATCAAAGGAGCCATCCTCATCTTCTTCTTGGAGCTGAATGGATTGACCGATCTGTCCTTGTTAAAAATGCAGTCACATTCAACTGTGCAGAACTCTAGCACATTGGCGTTGACAAAGAAGCCCCGCTATAGCAACCATTTTTGAATTTGTTGAACCCCTCAAGTTTCAACAAGCATATGGTGGTGTATATTATGTTCCACATATCCAACAATGTATCATGAATAGAACTTTAATACATTAATACAGGAAAAGAGAGGCATGTGCTTAATGCGACTGCTCCAGCAACAAGAACAACAAAAGCAACAACAAAAAAACTTAAGATTTATCAATAGTTTCCAAACAAGAGAGAGCAAGGCCCGAAGATCCCAATCCTGCAACACTTTGCTTGGATATTTGCGATAAGGATTAGGAAGACAACCGACTTCAGATTGCTGGCTATTCTCATCAAATTTCTTTTATCAGTTTCCCAAACAGGCTTTGTCAATGTAGTTGAAGACAAACCGGATCCAACAGTTAAAATGGTACTAATTTTGGCATTCACATCTTTTCCTCAATTTTTTATTTAGTGGGAACTTTCCATGTACTCAGCATATTAAATAATTACAAAAACACGTGAGAATTCTTCAACAATATTAATACTTTGCACTAACATTGTTGAAAAACTGATATCAAACACTTAGCCAACACAATATTTCAACCTCCTATAGTTATTCACCAATAAAACAAGGGTACCACATGCATTTACTGTAACTATGAGCAGAAATACAAGAGACTGAGCAATTTGAAAAAATACAGCAGTGGAAAAGTAAATGAACAGCAGCACATTCACCACATTGAACACATGAAATTTCTGGGCAATGCCCCTGGAAAAACCCACAAGGGGAAAACCAGTCTAGGAGAGATTTTTCTTATTGAGCTCTTAGGAAAATTTTGAGTTTTACAGCAGCAACATTATTAGCATAAAATGTACAGCAATAACTAGTAAACAGAACCAGCAGACCTTGTCGAAATCTGTGCCAAAGACCCTCAGAAAAATGCACCTGATTTCTGCCTTGAAATCCATGCCACTATTTCTGTTGTACGGCCTTCTTTTGGAAGCAAATATGTCCTCGATTTCTGTGCTTAACAGCTGCACCTAGCTGTACGAATTTCTGTCTCCCAGTGCCTTGGAAATTGTGCCTATCTTAAGTAGAAAGGATGCCTCGATTTCAGTGCCAAACACTAGCTGTAAGACCCTCTTTTAATGCTGATATTTCTTGGGATGCGTGCCTCGTTCCCTCCCCGTGATCTCCCCTCCTTGGGATTCACTCCTCTCCCTTTGGCTGGTACTCTTTCCTCTAACTCGACTCTCTAGGAAATTGTGTCCCTTCAACTTCCTCTCACTCTCCGCAAAAACATGTGCCCCATCTCTCCTCTAGTGTTCCTTTTATTACTCATTAATGAGTAATTCCTCTAACCCTTGGTCTCCCTTGAGTGACTCTTCACCTTCCCTTGAGATCAACAGTCATGACTTAATCTTTTGTTGAGTTCACTTAAATCACTTAAGTGACCCACTTTTCATAAAGTCACTTTTACCCATTAAATATTAGAAGGCTCAACTTGTTTTTATAAAATCACTTCATAAAGTCACTAGAGAGAGTTATTTGCTCGGACTCCCGCCTAGGCGCAATAGAAGCAGAAATGCCACCAAACTATCAAAATCTAACAAACATTTTCCAACCAAACTCGACAATAAAATTTATATATCACCACATCCAAATTGAGATATGTTTTTCACTTGTACCAGATTTTTAGTTCTTTGCATTGTTTTTGGCACCATCTTTGTGCCTGGGCAAACTGCCTTACAGGCTTGGGCAAATATATAGGACCTTCAACAATGGTGGACACTGGAACTCCTCTTTAACATCTCCAACCATGAGGGTTGGATTCTCATCTCTGTAACATCTCCACTATAATCCCAAGTTTAATTAATTTATAATGTAGATATAAATGTGGCTATGGCCAAGTAATGTAATATGCGAAATGTATTTTCTGAATTGTAAATAAATATAATGTAATACCAGCTGCAGGGAATGGACAGAGATGGGGGTTGATTAATCCACAAGAGAGGGGGAATGCTTAGAGAGTGTCCAAGAGGAGTCCAAAGGGAAATAATTTATGGGTATTAATTCAAACCCACTTTTCCGAATGTTAGTATAATTTGGGGAAAACTTATATTTTCTAGTTGAGTGTATGAGAGCCCAATCATTGAATATCTGTTATAGGGTGGGTGTGAGAGTCACATCCCATAGTTATTGGAGAGCATGGGGTTAAAGTACAATCAACTTTGGGCAGAGTGAGCAGTCAACTATCTTGGAAAATGAGAGGAAATTCGTATGGGGAGTAACAAGGAGTTTTTTCACATTTAGTTTTATAGGAACAACAAGTAGAGAAGAGGGGAGAAGAGCTTGGGAGCTGGAACAACAAGGTTGGGCAAATTCTGGAGCATGTTGGAGCATTTTGGAGTTGGAAATTGAAGAGCTAGGTTGTTAGGCTTGAAGAGTGAACTCCTGGGTGAGTTGCATTGTATCAACAAGAGTTTGTTGTTGCTTTTGCTGGTGGTTTTCCTGGTAGTGAGTTCCCTTGAGTTCCCAGTAGAGAGATTCCTAGCTACCTGAGCCAGAGAGACCTTGATAAACGAATGGGATGCCCGATGGACTGAGAGTAGTGAAGGGGTACATTCTTTGGGTTCCGTAGGTCAAGAGGAAGAGAGCTGGAGGAAATTTGGAATGGCTGTAGGAGAAAACCAATGGGTTGTGTGATATTGAACTGTGAGGGGACTGTGAGAGGCACCCTTATTTTGTGGATTCCTAGCCCCAACTCGTGCATGAGTTGTTGTTGAGATTTTGAACAACAGGTCTATGGTTGGGTGGAACGTCCTTTCCAGTCAACTAGTTGCACAAACTTTCTTTTAAAGATAAGTGTTTATCTATTTTGCTGAGTTATTTATGAGTTCATGGCTGTGCATTTACTCTGTGAATGAGAATGATTTTGTATGTTGTTATATATGTTTTATCAATTGCATTCATGCTTGTTTAGATTGTTGTAGTTGCATTTAATTATGGGTATTATAATTTGGTTGTAAATGTGAATAAGTTGCAGCTGGTAAACTATAGGAATCTAGTTAGTGGAAGAAAATTTCGTTTTATGTGTATTTCCGCGTAGTAATGTTCCCTGGTTAACTTGGGGAACATTACATAATGGTGTCAGAGTTCAAGGTTCAACACTTAGCTTGTATGGGCCAGGAGCTAGCATGAATTGAGCAAATTTGTGGTTATAGATTTCGTCCTATGGCAAATTTGGGGGAAAAATGGTGAACAGAAGTGAAATCCCCAAATTACGAGCAGATTTCGAGTTCAGTGCTTCAGAGCAGAAAAATAAGAAAACTTATGGTGTCGATCTACAAGTTGCAGAATTGAATTCGGCCATGGAAGTCAAATTCTTGTGTGTTTCAGGGTGAGAGTGAAGTTTTGCAGATCGATGGTCCAGATTAATTTGACTGTGAGGATCAACGATCGAGATTCAATCTTGAAGCGGGGCATAAGGGTGAATCTAAAAGGAGGAGTCCAATGGTGCGAGCCGAATGAATGAGGACCGTTCATCGTATCGAGGGTCAATTCTAGCCATTCATCGGAAGTTGGGTTTCCAAAAAAGTCTTGAAGGAGGGCGTGAATTGAAGTCTGAAGAAGAGAAGCCCGATGGTAGAAGCCCGAAAGAACGAGACTCATTGGATCAATCGAGGTCATTCTTAGTCGTCGAATCTCGCGGAGATGTTCTTTCTAAAAAGTGTTTTCGGGAGAGCTAACGGGTTTGGGCGTGTTTTGCGTCCGAAAGAAAATCAGTCTGACCAAGTTAAAGGTCGAGCAGTTGAGGCTTTTCGAAAAGATATAGATCGTCGGATGCGAGCAGTTTCAACCATTAGATCTATCGAAAAATAAACTTCGGAAAGGTCGAGGAGCATGGTAAGTTGTTAACGACAAAAGGTTCCGATGGGCGAGTCCGATTGAGCGAGCTCGATAGGCAATCGGAGCTTGGAGTTCAGAGGGTTGAGGAGCATGGCAAGCTGTGTTTCCGATGGAGGGTTTCCAATGGGAGGAGTCTGACAGTGCTTTGGACTGTGAGTTTCGGGAGGATTCGTGTACCCAGTGATTTAAATTTTCTGATAGGAAAGATTTCGATGAAGAACTTTCGATAGGCCTGTGGAGGTCTAGCTACAGCTTGGCAAGGCCAAGAAGATCAACGATTGGGATTAATCTCGATTTTGAGATCGACGGTTTGGATCTAAAGACTGATACAAAAGTAATTTAGTGAATTTTTCCATGAAAATTCCAGTTTTTGAAGGTATTCATTTTGCAAGGGATTTTTGAGGGCCTAACCAACGTTTTTAGAAAATCAAATTTGTACAAAACTGTGTGTCCGTTCAAGACACATAATTTTTGCTTCTAAAATGATAGAGCTCGGAGAGAGCTTTCCAACAAGCTAAACTGTTCGCCAAACAGAGCTTGTATGAGGGAGTTACAGCCAAAAGAGTCAAGGGTAAAAATTAGGTACCATATTTCTTTTAGAGGGCATAACTCCTCGCTCAGGATTCAGTTTGGGGCCCAAGAGCAGTCTATGGAAAGCTCATGGACTGTAGAAGTCAGCCATGGAGCCAGATTTGAGTTCTGGGTATCTCAAAATGTGTTGGTAGAGAAAGAGGACACATGTAGCATGCAGGGTTGAAAAAGGGAAAATGGTCAAAACTTTTGAAAACCATAACTATCTACTCGGAACTCAGAATTGGGAAAATAAATAGTCGATGGAAAGGTCTCGAGGAGGAGAATCCATCTGGTAACCCAAAAAATTAATTTAAGCAATAAATTTTGCAGTCAAATCAAAAGAAGATGACCAATGGCATTCAAAGGCAGAAGAGAATTTATGAATTTATAATTTTTTAAAATTTTGAGAAATATAGGTGTTTAACATAGGTACAATTTCTTTGGCATTGGTCACAATGAAGTGATTTTCATAGAAGATTTGTTGAAGACATTTCTAGTTTACTGCCATAGTTTGTTAAACAAGAAACTAGGAAAGAAAAGAGTGATAATGAAACCAATAAAGATGATAAAAACTACTTGTATTTTAGCTACTAAAGGTCTCTAGGCCAAGGGTATGAAAGTTGGAAGACTCAATCTTACTGATTGTCAAGGTAAATCCATCTAAATCCTACCTTCAATGTAAGGATGCATGAGGGTGATGGCAACCTTTTAGAGCCGAAAGATTGTCTAGGCGGGTTTAGTGGAATCTTGCCTTCAAAGTTAGGGAGACGACAATTTGATAGAGCATTGATGAAGACCTATATTAGGGGATGAGGAGAAGTTGAAGGCATGCCATGTAACCCAGGATACCATCCTAGATAACTGTAGAGTGCTATTGTTGGTTACCCAACTATCTCGGTAGATGGCGGTAGGCCCGTATGTCATCTTCAAGATTTTTTACTCATCCTCTAGTTTTTAAATCTCTTTTTTAAAAGTTTTTGAGATTTTGTATAAAGCGAGGGGCAGATAGTTGAAAAATTAGAATTTTGTGTTAAAGGTGGGTGTTGGAGATTAAACACTTGAATACTATTTAAGAGACATAAATATTTGTCTAATGGTTACTTTATATGTTAGTGGCATGTGACCAATGTGACATTTAGATGTTGAAGTTAGGCTTAGGTGGTTAAACAACCATAACCATTTAGGTGTGTGTATAACTACGTAAAGGAAGACAATATATGTTCTGGGAGAGATGTATTGTTGCAATTGTTAATGATAAAGTCATTTCTTTATTTTCTATGTCCACCATCTTTATGAATGCATACATTATAAATTATCACATGTTGATGCGTTGTATTCCAATTGAACACAATTTTCTTGGCATCTTTGTGCAAGCTTTCCTGAAGACGTTGTGACATGGTAGAATCCAAAGACTAATCATATATAGAAATCTACTAAGTTGAGAAAGTTTCGTAGTTTAGGTAGGCCATTCATGAATAACTTGTACCTTCTCCAGATTGACATGAACACCTATATCCTCAACAATGAAAATCAAGGTATCCGATGTACTTTATGGTGAATGCACACTTCTCCAGTTTGGAAAAAAGCTCACGGTTGTGTAAAGTTTTGAGAAGCAGAGCAATGTTATGGAAGCGTTCATCTCCTTTTCAACGGAAAATAAGAACCTAATAAATATATAGTACTTTTATTTTTTCTGTTCCTTATTGTCGATCTTTGTCATTGTGCTGTGAGTCTCTTTCTCACAAGGAGGATTGGCATGATTTTCAATTATGTGTTTCTCAATTGTCTTGGATCACTGCCTTGTTCCTTGAATTTAGCTTCCCCATGGTATGCACTAAGTTGCTCAAACTTGATCAATGGTGTGTATACTATGTTGACTTGGTCCACTTTGAACATTGCCATCCACACAACTGTTTTACACTATGATGTGGTGCTAATGTGGTGTGCTATACTATCATTGAGGTGGTGCAGGGAGTTTGTTGATGGGTTGGTGCTAAAGGGATTTGGTGCGATCATTTGGTGCGATCATTGATAGTCCAACAATGGTTGCATGGGAGAATTTGGTACGATGAAAGAATGGAATTTATTGTGCGAGAAGGATTTGGCACGACAAGTATTGTAAATGTTGGGCATAACATTTTTTGGCATAGAGCAAAATTGTATGGTTGAACAAATCGCCTTGTAGGGAGCATAGACCAATTATAACCGAAGGTGTTTTGGAAATCAACATTTCTTGAATTGATCTAGTAGATCCTTGTCTTTCCACTCCTTACTAGGAGGTTTGAATTCTAGTTGGGATGAAAGTTGCTCGTCACCTCAGTAGTTGGGAAGTGCTTTGAGTTATTAGAATATTGTGATTCATTCTCAACATTAGCTCAATCTTTAGTTCTAGCTTCCTTTAGATATAGTACTTTTATGTTTTGACACTTGTTAACAAAAAGGTTGGCATTGTAGTGGTTATTTCATGTTCTAGTAAACTAATTTTATATTTTACATGATAGATGTCTTCCATGGCTACATTTATTTTTTATTATATATATTTTTGGTTGAAATGCTTCCAATGAACACCAACAATTGACCACTGTTCAAACTTCAATGTGAGATATTACAATGTGGTAGAAGCATCTCACAAGATACAGAATCATCCCTTTGGCTAAGTAGTGGTGTTTTGGGGGTATTTATTCCGCAAAAGTTGCCCATGACTTGCACTTGGCCCCATCTGCAATAAATGGTCCTCTTGTGGAGGCACTCCAGTTTGTGAGGTGCAAACATGTCACTTGGGAGAATTGAACATTGGTGAGGGAAACGACAACACTTGCTTTCATCAACCAGGCAAGCTCCTGTTGACAACATGCTTACATATAAAGTAAGGCTGATAAAATTGATATTGATTTGCACTAATACTAGTCAGTTTGCCTCCCTTCGATTACATCTATTGACAATTTAGTTCAGTGTGTAAACATCCCTATGTCTCCCGTTAAGATTACCTGAGTTCCATATTTTTTATCTGATTGAGAGGGGCTTAGGACCCTAGTCTGGGTTGTGTTAGCCTCTTAGTACATTATTTTTAATATTTTGTCATATGTGGCGGCTATTTAGTGGAGGGTATTGACACACCCTTAACTTGTGCAAATATTATGTCTATCATTTTAGTTCTCTTTAAAGACTCACCCAGCGCCATGTTGTTCATCTCTGGTTGAGTAGGGGTTTAGTCTTGAGGCAGGTCAGTGTGAGATTGGTTTACATGCAAACCTTGTTGTTATCCATGGGTTCTTCTGCTGATTTGATTGGATGCCTAATATGATACCATGCATGGAAAGCAATCTCTTGAAGATATTTGTAAATCTATTATCTTACCATTGATGGAATTTAAGGGACCTCCTTCCCTTTGACCTGGCCGCTTCTTTAAGGATTCAAGATTGGTTGCTACCCCCCGCCCCCCATCAGAGATGTCTCCTAGAGTATGCCTCGATCCAGCATATAAAAAGAGAAGTTTGATCAGAACACACATTATGTTTGGTGGTCATCTCTTCTTTGAGTATTGAATTTGAATCTTGACCGAAATTGAGCAGAGAGTTGCATCCCCAATGGATTCCATCATCTCTTCTTTGAGTATTGAATTTGACTGATCACCTTTTTCTCTTATTTATTGTTGCTAATTAATTTTGACTCTGGCTTGGTGCATTTGCAATTGAGTCATCTCTAGTTCCCCTTGGGCATGGTCAGTCAATCTGTTGTGCTCTGAACTGTAGTATAATTTTTACTGTCTTAATTTTTGAAGTGTTCAAAGTTGGAGAGAAGTTGATATTGTTTCTATCCAATTGTCAGTTCAGTTCTATGTCATCTAAATGCTAAACTTCTCATCAAGCGATGTTTGAGCTGCTGCATTTGCAGGTACTGTTCATTCTTATTAAGTGGTAATTGTAAATAGTTAAAATTGATTAGTTCTTAAAGAGTAGATGCAAATATGGTCATGCATGCATATAATCCTTCAACAACAATCACAGCCTATTCATCTGTATTTATTTTCTTTGAGCAGTTCACATGGAAAAATAAATTTGTACTGATAAGAAATATACATGGGTTAACTTGGAGAATCAAATGGAGACATTTAACTGATAGCTCTGTTTCCTTTTTCAGGATTGGGATTAGATGCAATGATGTCGACAGAGGCAGGTGGCAGGCCAAACATATCATCATCTTTAGATAAGCTTGCTAAACAACCAGGAGTTTTTCAGAGAAGAGGACTGGCAATTTCTCCTGATTGCTTTTGGGAAGCTCCAAAAGCAAAGCCCAATTTTGAATCAAGGTTTAGTGGGGTTGAACTAAATAAAAGTTTGTCCCCTATTACTTGGAGAGTCGCCAACCAGACACTGGGGCTGAGAGAAGCATCCTGTATGCCGTATTCATCTTCTCTAACTGACAAGAATCTTGACAAATTAGATTCTTTCAACATTAATGGTGGAAATAGTCATTTTTCAAGCTCCTTCTCCACGTTATTTGAGAGCAAGTGTAAGTATAAATTTTATTCCTCATTTAAAGCATAGCTGTTGCAATTCTCTTACAGGTACTGAATTTGCAATGGATAAATATTTCTTTATGGTCTTTTCAGGGATGGTACACCATAATCAACTGTGCTGCTTTCCAACAGTCAGAAACTTTAGTGCCTTTTTCACAAAAAGACCAATTATGAATATGTTTAAAACTTACAGAATGTGGATACACATTTTTATTTTTGATTAATCTCCCATCAGATATATTTGAATTTAATACAGAGCCTTTATTCAGAAATTAGAATTATCATTAACTTCCTCAAGTTTGTATGTATGATTTTTATGTAGGGGTTCATTAACAACGTTCAAAGTGTAGGATGGATTTTATGGTTCAATTCAGTATCTTGAGTGTGCAGTCATTTTTACAGTTGACCTATGATAGCTTTTGATTTGTAATGCAGTGAACTTATCATCCCATGATGCTGTAGCTGATCACTTTGTTGATACTGCTACAACTCAATTGGAGGAGGATGATCTTTTTCTATCACTTGAGGAGTTGGAATCACACACCATAGGAAACCTTCTTCCTGATGATGATGAATTATTGTCTAGTCTTGTTGATGAAGTTGATTGCATTGCTCAGTCTAACAATGTAGAGGAAATTGAAGATTTTGATTTGTTTAGCAGTGGGGGTGGCATGGAGCTAGAAGCAGATACTTGTGATAGTTCCAATGGCTGTAAAAGTTTAGATGTCTTTGGTGGGGTTCCCACTTCTCAGCAAGGCGGATCGAATGGTTCTGTTGCTGGGGAGCATCCTTATGGAGAACACCCATCAAGGACTCTCTTTGTAAGAAATATTAACAGCAATGTTGAAGATAGTGAGCTGCGGTCTCTTTTTGAGGTGCTTATTTCTGAGCTACATGATTCTTTTTAAATTTCCAAGTGTTGTTTTGGTGGTAGGCATCTTTAGAATGTGGCATAGAAGGCTATTATTTTATGAGAAATAAGTGCTTGCCAGGTTTTCAGGTTTTATGATATCCTATAATCATGCAAAGTGTGATGCTTCACTTAATGATTTCTTTTGCTGTATTTGCTCAATTGTGTCCTCTTTAGCAATATGGCACCATACGTACACTTTACACTGCATGCAAACATCGTGGATTTGTCATGATATCATATTATGACATAAGGGCAGCACGTGGTGCTATGAGAGCACTACAGAACAAACCCTTGAAGCGACGAAAGCTAGATATACACTTTTCAATCCCGAAGGTATGTTTGACTTGTGCTTTCTATTCTGTCTTTTAAGCATTATTCCTTCTGAATTACTGACTTTAGCATATGTTTTGATTCTCAAGCATAGCCTTTGTCCTTGACTATTGTCTATGATTAACATTTTTCTACTTTATCTATCCCAGGCAATTTTAAAGTTTATTTAATTCCTTTCATTCAATTTCAGATTTCCACCTTCATATATCTGGTTGGTTGAATCAGTCTATTACTAAAAGTTGTTTTACTTGATAAAATGAAGGGTTTCGCTAGTAAAAATTGGCTGCTTTAAACCTCCACAATAATCTTATTACATTAGCCCCAAGGGTTATCTTGATTGGTAGATGCTCTTGTTTGAAAGTTCATGGATGTCTTTCAGATTTCCACCTTTGTATATCTGGTTGATTAAATCAGTCTATCAGTTCAAGTTGTTTTAATTGATAAAATGAAGGGTTTCGTTAGTAGAAATTGGCTGTTTTCAACCTCTACAATAATCTTATTATATTAGCCCCAAGGGTTATCTTCATCGGTAGATGCTTTTGTTTGGAAGTTCATGGATATCTCAGGATCAAATTTCATTCAGTCCCTTGGGGCTACCAGCTGGTATGCTGGCTGGAAGCTACTACCGCCCTCCTTCCAAAAAGATGGGGAAAAGGCGGGAAATCCATGGGGTCTGGCAAGGTACCAGCATCCTCACTTGGAACGCCTAATATGCGTGCGAGTGAGGGACTATATTTCTCTGGAAAAAATAATCTTATTATATTATAGCAATGTTACATAGAATAATCAGAAGATTTTACAAAATTCATTTCCGTTCTCTTTGCAAGGAATGATTGTGCGGCTTGTTTGGTATTTTCTGTTTCTTGCAAGGTTATTTGGTAAGAATATTTATCAACAATTTAAAAGCAGTTGATCCTTTATGATTATCCATAGTCATTCTGACAGTTTCACTGAAATTTACTTACACTTACTAGCAGGACAATCCTTCAGATAAAGATGTAAACCAAGGCACACTTGTGGTGTTCAACCTCGATCCATCTGTTTCAAATGATGATCTCCGGCAAATATTTGGTGTCCATGGTGAAATCAAAGAGGTGAGCTTGCCAGGAGTGGCAAGAATACCAGAATCATGTATTTTTAGACTGTTAACAATTTTGAGAGATGTCAAACATGCACTGCTTTTTGCTAAATAAAATCAGAAATTGTTTCACAACTCTTTATTGTTAGGTTGACAGTGAATGTCAAATGATAACCTTCATTTTCCTAACTAAATTAGAGGTACTTTTACAGATCAGAGAAACTCCACATAAGCGCCACCACAAATTTATCGAGTTCTACGATGTTAGGGCTGCTGAAAAAGCCCTAAAGGTGTTGAATAAAAGTGATATTGCTGGAAAGCGAATAAAGTTGGAACCGAGTCGTCCTGGTGGTGCTAGACGGTGGTATTTCAAATACAATTACCATTTCTTTTCATAGATGAAATTGATTTATGATTTTATTTTTTCCTTTTTCTTCCTTCTGCAATTTCATTATGAATCATATTTGAAGATGTGGAATGTTTTTTCTCATGTCTTGATAGAAGTCATTATAAACCATTTTCCTACAAAAAATCTTGTCTGTTTTGGGCCTTGGCAGCACGATGCCTGGTTACAAAATCATGAATACAGAAAACAATTGATCTCAATATTGTTTTCGAAAAATAAGGTTTTGGAGTTCACCTAAAGGAAGAAATTCCCCATGGAAATCTATACTTTGATCTCAATATTGATTACCCTACCGTATCAAGATTGAGATCGCGGATACAGAAAAAAAAGTATCTCAGTATTGTTTTCAGAAAATAAGATTTTTTGAGTTAACCTAGAGGAAGAAACATCCCTTGGAATTCTGTACTTTGATTCACTGTAGAAATGTTAAATTTCCACTTGGAAAATGCAAAAGTCAGGAGGAAGTTTAGGTGGATAAATATTTTAAGACAAATTAAATCCCCATACTGGGAATTCTCTCTGTGATAAAAAAATATTGCATTCTGAGCTAGTTCTGGAAAACAAAACTGTTTTTTCTAAAATCAGGAAAATGACAATTACTGATTCCTTCCCACAACATACTCATCAGATGTTCACTCGAAATTGGACAGTGCTAGATGCTTCACTACCTAGCCTAACTGAAGTTTGAACCATTGAGATGCGCTACTGTTTTAATTTTTAATGCACTTTTGTGAGTATGTGTATTATGGTGGACTGTGTTCCTCAACTTTTGATGGTTCAAATTGTTAAGGGCAACACCAAGTAACAGTTGGACTCGAGTTTCTTATCTGTTTAACAAAACCTTTTAGAGACATCAGAATATATTTTCCGTTAGCATTTGAAGCCTCTCAAGGAATTTAATTTATACATTTTTTGCATATATTGAGCACAATCAAGAGTCCTACATGGATAGATTTGATAACTTAAATAGGGAGTTTTGGATCCACTGATATGTTCATTTTTGACTTGAAACTAATACCCTTTTCGTTGTTTGTCCATGTATTAGCATGGGGTTTCAAGATCATTAATTATCTACCTTTGACCTAGCTTCATCTAGGACCTAGCATAGTTATGCAAGATTATCTCATCTTCTAGTAGTAGTTCAGATATCAGTAGGATGCTGGAGCTGATCTCCAGTTAAAATGGATTCCAAACTTTATGAACAAGGGCTCAAATATCCTCCGACTCTAAATGTGACACATTCAATTTGATAACTGAAGATGGCGGTGCATCAACTGAGTGTCTTAGAGAAATCAATGTCAGAATTAGAAGATGATTTGATCCAGTCACATCCATCAACATGTCCACTGGTCAAAGTTTGCCAAAAAAGGCTATCTCAATTAAAGGGCCATAAAAATGATCCAGTCGAGTGGCGAGCCTGAACTTTGTCCTGTACTTGCCTGTAATTGGTCCAAGTGAACCAACCCCCACAATCTAGACCCTTCTGTCTCCAATTGGGATAAAAAATTTGAAGAGTTTCCTTGCGTTGACACCAAGCTTTCTTCTCTAAACCACTAATCATTGAACCCCTGCCTCCACTATTGTCCCCATCCCACTCCACCATGTTAAAATCCTTCCCATAGTCCACCCTGCAGTCGAAAGAGAGGAGGCCCTCTAATCCCAAAGGAGATGCCACTTAGAATTGAGATTAGGGGTGTACATTGCAAAAAAAACCGAGAACCCAATCCTGGATTAGAAGTGTGACCTAGATACATCTATCCTCAAGGTTCGAACCAAAAGAAATCACGAAACTCTACAAAGGTGAGGAAAGGGCGGCCAACACTCCTCCACTCCAACAATGTTTTGAAGCCCAAAAGGGCCCATTCCAACAATAATTTATTCGATTTTGAAGCTCAAATCCGATTGACTTGACCTCATGTAAGAAGGACACATCCCTCACACATTCTATGACAGTAAGGAAAACTTCATTCCAATGAGAAATGAAGTCCTAAACTATTGTATTGGTTGGCCATCTCAAAACCCTCTGGCATCCAATGATTTGGTTGTTGGGTATGTGTTATATTCTTTGCATGTGTGTGTGTGTGGGTGCGTCAGATACGACAA
>ML782338.1:103057-114672 GCA_009831015.1 Picea engelmannii | reverse complement strand
TGGTTATGCCACATTAACCTCCTGAGGATAAAAAACACTCAGCAAAAAGAACTCTCCTAATGAAGAAACTCTAAGGCAACTGACCTAACATGATCCATGTAGACCTATTACATTATAAACCTGCGCAGGGGTGCGGTAATCCTGCTTACAAAACTGTGTGCTGGAGCAAAAAATGCCCTGTAGAACCAAAAAGTCTTCGACATGTTTGCATATGTTGATGCATATCTTCATGATACATGGAGTTGACCCCCTAGTTGAAGAGGCAGTCAACACAACCCATCATAGGATTTCAGCCCCAAATAAGTAGCATATTTCCCTTCACCTGCCAAGCTTTCTAAGCAGAAAATATCACAAGTAGCAGCAATATGGTCAAAATATCATGCAAAGAACCAACTGAAGAACCCTCCCATAGTCTCAAAAGGAGGTATATATAGATGGAGGGTAACTGAGGTATTTATGTGCATGGAGTGAGGTGTCCAAATGTTCATCAAGGCTTTATGTACTCATGCCACCTTTTACTAATCATAAGGGATGAGTTGGGTGAATGCCATGTGTTACTTGTATCTCTCCATTACCCTTGCCACTTGTCATAGCATTATCCACCCTCTCTCCAATGACAGCCATTTCCATATTTTTATATTAGCTTACTTTTTGAGATTACCTCATGCTTAGATCATGGCTTCATGTCTCTTTTTAGGAAAAATCAAAATAACCCCAAGTAAGCTAGCCATATTTGCTAGTGGGGCCTTGGCCTTGAGCTTCTGTTAGGAACTTTAGAAAGCCACACAACTTATTCCAGATGTGCAAAATATACATACACGGAAGCCTTTTTACAAGTTCCCTGTGACATAGCACCTAGGAAAAATAGTTACAGATTGGCCCATGTACAAAATAAGGGTACCAAAATGGGGTATTACAGGAGAGGGTTTTATGAGTAAACATGTCTCTTATGACTTATTAAGATACATGGTGACTTCTGTTCATAGTTATTCATTATTCTGTTGGCATAAATATCATCTGTCAATTGTTGAGATGTTCCTTTGGATAACCATGTACACTGACCAAAGTCCATATTTATTGTGAACAGCCTGATGCAGCAGTCGTGTCAAGAGCTGGAGCAAGAAGAAGTGCATACATACTGGCAACAAGGAGCTTCGTCTGCGAATAATTCACCATCTGGTTTGTGTCTCACTAGGCCATGAAGATTGAAGCAGTAGTTTTTTGCAATGCCCAGAATGCCATAAATTATAATTGTCCATTAATTTCGGTGTTTCTTTTAAGCATTGGTGCAGCCTGATTATTGTGGTGTGTATATGAATCAGTGAGAATATTACCAAACTTACATGGTTTTTCAATATGGTTCTAGGACCTGACACACGTTGGGGAATGCCAAGCAGTTCTATTGATAGTGGAGCTATGCAGACATTACATTCTACTAGCCATGTGCCACTGAGTTTATTTATGGAGAGTTCATTACATGGGGTATCATCAAGTGTTCCCCACCATTTGTCATCTCCTATTAGAGTTGCAGCTATTGGAAACCATGGAGGTCAAGCAGTTCAAGGAGAACCTGGTCATTCATTAGGTCATATGAGCCCCGGGATACACAGACTGCCATCTTTTCATCCTCAGTCACTTCCAGAGTATACCAATGATGTCATCAATTCTTTGTCTTACAATCCATCTGCTGCAGTTTCAGCAATGACAGCAGCCATGCCATCAAGGCCAGCTGAATCAATTGAAGTCAGGTCTTTGCATAGAGTCAGTTCTAATAACATGAATAACTTATCTTTTGATCGTAATGATAGTGGTGAGTTTCTTCTTTTGGAACTTTTTTGGTTTCTTTTCTGTTTAGAACAAATCCAAGGTGAAGTAGAGGATTGTTAATTCAGTTACTTGTATATTGCTTGTAATTTTTAATTATATTTTGAAAATCTTATGGCAGTTTTTGGAGTAGCAGGGAATGGTTCCTTGTTGAATCCACATTCTAGTCCAAGTGGAAATGGCCCTTTACATGCCCACCAGTTTGTTCAGGGTAATCCTAATTCCTACCATCATCATCTACACAGTCCAATTATGTGGTCAGCTTCACCCCCGTATGCACATGGTGTGCATGTACGGCCGCAACCACAGTCGCAGCCACAACCACATTGTTTTCCAGGTAGTCACAGTCATCTGATTAATGCAGTGTTACCTTCACAACATCACCATGTTGGTTCAGCTCCGATTACCAATCTCTCACATCTGGACAGACGACATGGATATATTAGGGAGTCTCCAGAAACATCACTTTTCTCTCCTGGCTCCCTTGGAGCTGTGGGGTTATGTGGTACACATGGAGTGCATCCATTGCAATTTGGCACTCACACTCTTATGTCTCAGATGAGTGTCAACGGTGTTGTAGATCCTACCATTTCTTCTCCAAGCTTGGGTGCAATGTCTCCACAGCAAAGATGCCTGGTCTTTCCTAACAATGGGTCACCAATGTCCATACATGGATCCTTAGAGAATGCTAATGAACGTGGAAGGAGCCGTAGAATTGACAACAATTCCAATCAAGTTGATAATAGAAAACAATATCAACTTGACATTGACCGAATATTACGTGGAGAAGACACTCGGACAACACTTATGATCAAGAACATTCCTAACAAGTGAGTCAATGGTTAAATATGTAAATACCTGAAATTGTTTTTCACCACCTGTTTAGTGATCTTATGTTCTTGCTGAAACTTTATTTTGGGTCAACTAAGAAGTCAAAGGCACCTCTTTGTAGGTACACATCAAAGATGCTTTTGGCTGCTATAGATGAACAATTCCGTGGAACTTACGATTTCATTTATCTACCTATTGACTTCAAGGTAAGATGATTTCATTTACCTACTTTTTGTCTTCAAGGTAAGACTTCACAAACAATCTATTTTGTTCTTTCAGGAAGCCTTAATTTGTTGTCATTACAGCATCCTTTATTATTGTGGTTTATTATCCAGAACAGTGTCAAATACAGATGATATGTGTAATCTACAATGACATCCTTGGGTTTGTCCTGATTATTTTTCCCACTTCTTGTCATGCAGAATAAGTGTAATGTTGGCTACTCCTTTATCAATATGATCGATCCTTTACATATCGTACCATTCTTCCAGGTTACATTCCTTGTGTTTATTATTCTCTAAACTTTTCATTTGAAACTCTTGGAGTACAGTTTGCTTGATTAGGGCATGCCAAAATATATTCTCATATTTCCCAGCGACCCTAGCTTATTGATTAGTGTGTTTAAGGAGAATATTTTTTACTTGATCGAGTGCATTAGAGAATGATATAACAATATACTATATAATTTTATGTATTGATTTTAAAGTTTTATATGTTTTGCTATGGCTTGCGGTTTGGAGCTTTAACTTTCCAGACTGCTATTCATAGATTCTGTACAGTTTCGGTGGCTGAAGGCCGATTTTTTTTGTTTGATTTTGAATATCCAGGAAATCTGATTAGCGGAGGTTTATTTATGTGACCACACTTTAGTGGCTTTATAGTGGTGGCTTACCTGCCCCGCACTCCTTTTCTGTAATATGCTCTGTATGTAATCTGGATATTTAATAGATAAATCAAAATATATTTCGAAAAATAAAATTGTGCACTGAGGTGATGCAACCTTTCCTTGCAGGCATTCAATGGTAAGAAATGGGAAAAGTTCAATAGTGAAAAGGTTGCTTCTCTTGCATATGCTCGAATTCAGGGTAAAGCTGCTCTCATTGCACACTTCCAGAATTCAAGCTTAATGAATGAGGACAAACGGTGTCGCCCCATTATTTTTCATTCAGAGGGTCCAAATGTAGGCGATCAGGTGAGCCAATTAGTTATGTGCTAAGTGAAAAGTTGTATATTTCAACTGTCATATAGTGGGATCATGCCTGTTTTATGTTGTTATTATCTCAATTTTTTTACCTTGGTATGTGGTCTTTCTAGGAGCCATTTCCTGTTGGAGTCAATGTGCGTACAAGACCTGGAAAAGGTCGTACTAATAATTCTGGAAGTCATCAAGGTAGTCCTTCAAATAGTGGAAATGGGGACGACTGCACTAATGACATGGAGTCTTCCATTTATTCTCTTGAAAAGGATGGGGAATGAAAAAGTTTTCCATTTTTATCTGGCTATGATTTGAAGCTGAGACCTAGTTCCTCTATAATTTCATTTGGCGAGAGTAAGTTAGCTGTTATTAATTTAACTAGTTTAAAACATCTATTAGGTCTGAAGGGTAGAGCCAATCCCAGGATTGCCTTTGGATTGGTTTGGTGAAGCCCTGGACATTTTGTTTTCTTCATTGCATAGCAACATAAGAAGTTGTTTTTGGACTATTAACTTTCGTGCACTATCCAAGTGCAAAGCCAAAACTGCTTCTGCGGAGATCTGTAAAAATGATATTTTGAGTGTAGTTATTTGCTTGAGCAGCGACTGTAATCCAGGCTATTCAACAGCCTAAAGGGCACCTGTGGCTTTTCTTTTAGCTGACAGCCTGTGGCGCATCATGAAATGTACATGAGAGCTGAGTTTGAACAATTTGTTCTGCCTTCCAAGGACACTGCCATGTATAATGGCTAAAATGTTTGGGTCATACTAAGCTGATAACTGAAGTCCTATTTTGACTGCAACTTTTTAACTTTTATTATACAGGTCCATTGATGATGTTTATTTGTGACAGGTATTGAGTTTGTATTGCATGGAACCATGGATAAATTTTGAATTAGAGGAGGTTTGAACAGGCCTTGGCCTCGGCATTTATGTTGTCTAGCTGTAAATGATTCATTTGGTCCTTTTGGTTTTACGACTCATGGAATTGAGATAGAATCGTTTTTCCCTTGGTACTTCTCTATTTCACAACCGTACACAGCATTTCCACTTTTGGCAGCATAAATTGTTTTCCTAGTATTTTATGGCAGGCCAGCCAAGTGGTGTATACTTCTTGCTGTTTTCAAGGGAACCTTTCCTTTAGTTTGATTCTGGGCTCCTGCCTAATTTGAAATCTTATATCAGTGGATTAAACCAATTTAGTATTGTTGTGTTTCATTTGGTTATCTATATATATATGGAAAGAATGAGAGGTCAGTCTATTGGAAGCCATGTGAAATGCTTTGAGAATTGAACCTTAGCCAGTGGTGGTAAACTAATAGCGATCTACCACAAACACAATATATGTTTCATTATTACATGTAGTTCAGAATTTATCAGAGCATTGACAATGATGATTACTATAGTCTATAAGTGAAGAGACATGATGATATGATTTGGCTAGATATTTGCTGTAACAAAGAGACATGGCGATATGTCTTGACTGCTAGCCATGTGTGATTGTGGCTAAGGTTAATTTTTTCAAAATTTATTTACGAGATTTATATTAATAAAACAATGTGGATAATAGCATTTAACATTTAGATTAAATCATCCCCTATGACTAGATATACAATAGTTATTTACATGTGGGCATTAATGACCTGCAATCTTACTCTTGATTGATCGTTCCACCTTGAAGATGGACCTTGCATTATAGGTACGAAACATTGATTATGACACAAAACATGCATGTCTTTCCAAAAACATCACTACAAAATTATGTATTGATATACACAAAGTTGCCATGAGGGGGATCCAATGTGTTTACCAAACAAAACACCAGACATTAAACACTAAATAAAGAAACTGTAGGTCAAGCACCTAGGTTATTGTTGCAACTAGATGTGGCAACACACCATCATTTCTCCTTGTGGTCTAGCTTATCAATGGGGGTTCTTCTTGTGGTGTGATGGGGCCTCAGTGCATGTCCTCTTTGTGGTTACATGCCTTCAAAGATTGTGAGAAAAAATAGAAGGGCATTGGGCATTCTTTGTAGAACGATTGTTCATCTTCATGGTGATGTGGCTCACTGTGTATGTGTTCCTTATGATCTCAACTTGTCCAAAACTAACGTGATTGCCCAAACTTTTATCATGATCATTGAGTGGATTGAAAATGTGTTTGACAAGGCTTTGTTCATTGTGCATTGCACTTGCACCTTACCGTGACACGCTAAGAGTTGGCAAAGGTGGTCAAGATCCATTGTTACCTTGACAACTTGCATTTGAATCCCCAAGGATAACTTGTACCATGGCATATTATGTGCCCACTAGTGGGAATATAATATTTTGATGTGCCATTTTGATTTATGACTTCACATTATCAATTGGTATGTGGTGTGGATGCAAGTGTTTACCCACATTTCCTATCAAGATTAGACATGAGTAGACACTTGGTGAATCTTCTTTTCAAGATCGAGCTTATTATACTTAAAATGGTCAAGGGAGACAAGTCGTGTGGGTTTGTGTTTTAGTGATAATTTGTTTTTTGCTTTTATAAGGCCCGTTGGACCCTCTACTCAGGTTAATACACCCATATCCATTACACAAATAATACCCACTAGTAATGACCCCATTATAAGTTTTTAATACTTTTTTTTTCCACAGAAAATTGCACTTTATATTTATATTGTAAATATAAACTGGTCTTTACAAAAGATTCAACACCTCTTGATATCATAAACATATCCAGTGGAAGCCCTTCCCACTGCGGAAACAAGATAGACTTTTAACCCCCATTACATGAGCTATATCCGCAAAAAGAGACTAATCATCCACAAAGAAAAGTCTAGGCATAAGATTAGTCCAAAACAAAAGGACAACAAACTAAAAAGATAAGATCCCTATCCTTCCTAAAACAGAAAAAACTAGGCCTTCAAAAGACCCAAGACGAAAAGCTAGAAAAGGTCAAGAAACATTTGAGGACCCTCATGATCCTCTTCACATTGAAAATAGATAATCTTCCCTGGCTCCTTTTGTAGCATCTGTTTTGATAGAATGTCCGCCACTTTGTTATCCTCTCTGTACACATGCGCAAAATATATTTTATGGAAGTGCTCAATTAATTCCTCTAGTCTTTCCTTCAAACAATCCAAAGCAACCACCTGAAGACGACCTTTGTCCTGCAGCCAATCAATGATGATCTCAGAGTCTCCTTGAACATGAATCTCCTGAATGGATAATCGAGAAGTTAGGGTGAGTAGGGCCCATGCTCCCAACAGTTCCGCTCTTGTATTAGTACCTGGCCCACAATTGAAAATCCATTTAAAACAACGTTGCTCACTGATCTTAATAACTCCTCCAACTCCACTATTATGTCTCGTTGTTGCAGTTGCCCCATCAAACCAAGCTACCGTGCCACCCACTGTTGGATATGATAGCCCCGTCCTCCGAGTAGCAACAATCGACTTAACTTTTAATTCCCTCATGGCAAATAATATTCGGTGAAGCACCTTCTGAACAAAGGGCACATCTTCAAAAATTGTTGAATTTCTTTCCCTCCAAATAAACCAACAAATTAGCGTCAACAAAGATGAATATAAATAGTTCTGATTATTCCACAATTTGAAGCACTCCGCTAATGAGTTACCGACCTAGGGACTCTAGATGTTCATGGATAATTTTACCTTTCCCCAAACAACCAAAGTGAAGGTGCACTCAACAAACATATGTTGAGTTGTTTCTAAATTCTTCTTGCATAGAATACAACAACTCGGACCTATAAAATCTCTGCGTTGAAGTATTTCCCATCATAGAATTCTATTCTCAACCGCTAGCAAGATAAAAAGCTTAATTTTCAGAGGGCTGTCCCAGGACCACAATGCCTTTCTCCATCCTCGAATGTTGTGAATCCATTTCTTTTTTTCCAATGCCATATACACATTCTTAACAGATAATTGCTCTGACAGATCTTTGCCCGTCCATTTCAAGGCGTCCGGTCTATCTTGCAGTTGCACCCCAAAATTAATAAGAGCACATCGAAATGTTTGCCATTCTGCACATAGAATCCCTTCAAGTTCCAACTCCTCACCTATTAGCCAGTTTGAGCATACCATCCCCGCGCGAGGCTCACATTTTTCCTGGTATAAATAGAAAACGCCTCTTCGGTTAATAACATAGATGAGCTCTCAGACAGAATAGCTGATAATCCCATGCCCAAAACACGATCTTTGCCGATCAATATGGAATGGCCCGATCCCGAACTCCATGCTAACCAGTGCATGAGGATATGTAAAGATTTAATTAAATATTTCTAGGACGGTGAACCTTTTACCTCTGAAACATTCACAGTACGAAACCACCTCTCCACAGAAACAAAGGGGAGATATTTAGCTTTTAAAAACCGGTACCATAAGCCTTCCTGCATCAAGGCCCTCCAGAGAGTATTCGCCACTAATGCTCTACTAAAACAGTACATATCCTCGAGCCCCAACCCCCAAATTGTTTTGGGCGAGCAATAAGTTGCCAGTTACAAAGGTGTAAACTCTTTTTCTTTTTACAGTGCGACGAGAGCAAACAAAAGACTAGTTGAGGAATCCTTTGAAGTATCGTAGTTGGCAAATTTGCCAGAGCCAATCAATAGACTGACTGAATTTCAAGGACAACTTTAATCAGTACTAAGCGACCCCCTATGGACAACCAACGATTACACCAATGGCTAATCCTCTTTTCATATTTATTTAAAAGCCAAAGCCAATCAACAATTTTATACCTGTCAATCTTCAAAAAGTAACCGAGGTACCTGAAATCGTCAGACAAAGCATGAAATTGGTAATGAAAAAAAGATTTTAATACTTCCAAGACCCATTGTTGCACACCATACTGAAGGAAAGTAGTTTTTTGTGCATTTATCTGAAGGCCGGATGCATTACAAAATGAAATAAAAAACCTGTTGATTTCCTTCCATTCCGCAATGGAATCTTTTGTCATTATAAGGATAGTCTACAAACAATAGATGGAGGATCTTGATAAACCTAGTTACCTTGATGCCTGACAGAAATCCCTCGGCTTTACTTCTTTTAAGAGCCAAACTCAAACCTTCCATAATTAAAATAAATAACAAAGGCGACAATGGATAACCTTGTCTGAGCCCCCTGCCACTATTAAAGAATTCCGTAGGCTTGCCATTGATTAAAACCGCAAAGTTACAGAAGAAATGCAACCCAAAATCCACTTTGTCGTCGGCAACCCAAAGCTGCATTGGAGTAGGACTAATCTGAGAAAATCCCAACTAATGCAATCATAAGTTTTTTTTAAGTCAATCTTAAGAATTAAAGCTTGAAGCTTTTTTTCTCTGATGCTGTGAAGGCACTCTTGAGCAGTTCCAATTGCATCGATAATTTGTCTTCCCTTCAAGAAGCCGAACTGTTCCTCTGATAAAGTGCGCGACATAATCGGTCTGATTCTCTTAGCAATAATTTTTGAAATGATCTTATAACAGAGATTGCATAAAGCAATCAGCGAAAAATTTCCAAAAGTAACAGGACCATTAACCTTCAGAATAAGAGCAATGAATGTCGAATTAAGTGTCCAGTTCACCTCATCTGTAAGACGATATTCTTCAACAACTTCCAACAAATCCTTTGCAACCAGGTCATAATAATATATGAAAAATTCAACGGTCCACCCGTCGGGTCCTGGGCTTCTATCTTTTTTAAAGCCTTTTAGAACTTCTAACACTTCCTCCTTAGTAACAACTTTTTCAAGAATGATAATATCCTCATCTGAAACTAGTCTGGGATACAATCTCACAGTTGCAACCTGGTCCACAATCATATTCCGAGTCTATTCTTGATAAAAAGAACTGAAGAATCTCTTTGCTTCCATCTTAATTGCCTCCTGACCATGATGAATTTGGTCCTGATCATCTTTAATTTCCCACAAATGTTTTTTGTTGCGTCTATAACTGGCAAAGTTATGAAAATACTTAATTTTTTATCCCCACACTAGATCCACGTAGCCCTGCTCTTCAGTCGCCATCATTCCTCCTCTTCCATTAACAATTTGTTCCGTTCTGATTCAAGAAGTTTTAGTCGTGTACCCAGTTCAGTGTTATGACCAATATCCAAACTTTGTTTTATAAGTAGAGCAATTTTAGCTTCTAACTTTTCGTAGGATCTGTTTTCTTTGTGTTTCTTATCTGCTAACCATATCTTTACTCGGGCTTTTAATTTGTTTAGCTTCATTGCAAGTCTTCTTTGAGCTCCTTCCTCTCCATAATCCTGATGCGCGCACCACACAGACCTGACTAAATCTCCAAAGACTCATCACACATGCATGCTGGGTTGAATTTAAAAGGAAAGGCAACGATCTTTATTCCATGATCCAATTGGAAAATCACAAGAGCATGATCCGATATGAAAGGGAGTTCCACCCACGATTTGTACCTAGCTGAATCAACAAGAAGAGCTTCTGATGCATACACTTTGTCCAATCTCTTCTGTATCCCTTGTCCCCCACTTCTACCATTATGCCATGTTGGCACCAACTCCACGGGTTGAATATCCACTAAATGATTGTTTGCAAAGAGATCCTTAAAAAAACCGGCCAACAGATCTAATAATGCCCTAGCTCCCCACACTTCATCTGAACTGGTAGAAAAATTCAAATCCCCCGCTAGAATAAGAGTGTCCATGGCTAATAAACCCTTAGCTTCCACCTATTCCCAGAAGACTCTGCGCCCAGAGCACAATCCATATGCATTTATAAAGCAAATCCCACTGTTATCAGGAATATGTATACCTGTCAGCAATATGCCACCAACACTTAGAAAAGGTTGTAAGTCAAAAATAACATGTTTCCATGCTACTAGAAGTCCACTCGACTTCCCCACTAAATTAACTGCACTAACCATCCAAGAAGGACAAAGAGATTACAAAAACTTCTTGGCCTTTTCCTCATCCACTAGTGTTTCTTGGAAAAAAATAATATCCGGCTTGATAGTAATAAGAAGTTTGCGTAAAGAAGGAAATTTAAGGGGACCTCCAACCCCTCTAATATTCAGGGAGAGGAGGATCATGATTTTTCCCTCGTAAGGGATTTCATGCCTCTAAGTGCCCCCAGGTATGAAGTAGAAACCAAAAACTGATCAATAGTTGAAGAAGACTGCCCTAATTTCTTACGAGCACTTCGAGTCTTGATTGGGGAAATCTCCATCCCCAACCCCCAAGACCAGGCGAAGGCTTTCCCTTGTTGAATCCCTAAACCAGTCGAGAAACGACTAATTTCACTGGTTGATAATCCTTGCTGAGCTTCCATTCCCCAAAAAGTGGGAAGTGGAGTGGGGATATCTAATTCTCTAAGGGTTGGAATCAGAGTATCTAAAACAACATCCAAACTTGAAGCCGACTCAAGATCAGTCTGAGAATTAGAAACACTGTTCAAAGGAGATTGAGTCAAAGAAACAACTGGAGTGGATGAAACATGATCAACAATAGGTAAGCTAAGGGGAAACTTTTCAGGGACAAAAATGGAACCTCCATTATCAATATCCTCCCTTGACTTCCTGTCAACCTCAATATTTGTCACAATATTCAAAGTGATAGTTTTCTCCAAGAACTCTCTTTCCCAAGCCGATAATTTAAAAAAAAATATTGGGACAGTAAGACTGCAACTTACCAATGATCGAACCTGAAAAATTGCCATCTGAAACAACATCACAATCTGTAGAAAATGCACCCAACTCGACATGTTCCTCTTCGCTCATATACAGATCATTTTGTTGAT
>ML782338.1:73726-89205 GCA_009831015.1 Picea engelmannii | reverse complement strand
CAATATTTAACTTAATTGTTCATTAACATAAATTTTAATATTAAATTTTTTAAAGTGGGACATGTAATTTTAGAATGATTGGTAGTGGAATCAACCCCACTACACCTCCAATAGAGAGTGGAAGTTGGGGTGGGTTTAATATTTTAGCGTATTTAATAGTTCTTTCACATTTCAAAATTTTCATTAAACCTTATAGACCTTCCCTCCTATATGCATCAGATACATGAATGCACTAGTGAAGTGACACTATCTTGTGTAGTGTCTTTGTCAAGAGTGAAATGAATTATGATAAAGTATAAATAAATGATTTTATTTTGGAAATTATGGGTAATGGTAATGTGGTGTTAAGGGGTGTTATGCTTGTGGTATTAGAGCTCAGTGGTAATGGTAGTATTGAAGCCTTTGGAAAAAATAATTAAAGTGATAAGATGAAATAAACCTCACTCATGAAATGGTATAAAAAAAAAACTAATATTGGTTTCTCTTTGTTTCACCTTGAAAAACTCATATTACCCTCCCATAAGTGAAAACCACTATAAGGGCATCATGGTTGCGACAAAAAGAATGAGGTGTAGTGAAAGAAATGAAAATATAAATGATGAATAAAACATAGTGGGTTAATACTCATTGATGATGTCAATCAAATCATTATTGGGAGTCAAGGCTAATTAAAGGTCTAGGGAGATATTCTAGTAGGTTTATAGGCTAAATTAAATAGTGAACCAAAGTGTTAATGGGATGATTGAAAATAACATTTTAATGAGAAAATTAACAATTTTCCATAGGATATCCAAGATAATTCATTCTATGGATCTCACAAGATAAATGATCGAGAAAAGCTAGAGGAAGTGGGTAATGAACAATCAAAGAAACATTTTAAGAAAGGAGTTGCTTCAATGAAGGAATTGAGAGATATTAAGACAAACAAGATTGCTTATCACTAGATCGACAAATGTATTTATAATATTGTATATAATTTGAGTAAAATTGATTGACATAAGAATTGATGGTGGTACATTCAACCTTGTGATAATACAATTATATGCATTCACTAGTCACAAGGTGAAGGGGTGTGTGTCCTTTGATATTTCATTAACCTAATGATATTGTTGTTGTTTATTGTTATATCTATTATTATGTTTATAACATCCCCACTCCCTCAAGGAATGCGTTGTTCTCAAAGCATAGTAAATAAGATTCTCTCTAGCTAAGAAATTTTCCATTGTGGCATCATCTTTATGTTTGTCTGGTTTTAGGGGTTTGACTTTGTTTCTACTTTGGGTGGCGGCAAGGTTCATTTTTATTTTTTGAATCATATCCTAAAGACTTTTGATGTGGTTGTTTAATGTCAAACCTTAATGTTTCTTGGTAACATACTTTTCTTGCTTCTATTGTTGTATGTTCGTATGCTCTTCTTGTAATTTTTCATGAGTTGCAATTCACCTTTCTTGAGAGCAGAACCTTCAACACCATATAATTTAAAATGTTGACCTTGCTAGTTAAACTCCATTAAATGTTCTTCAAGGTTAGTGGTATTAGTTCCCAACTGCATCAACCATTCCATAACTAGAACCATATATGTATCATCGAGCGGTAAAATGTAGAATTTTGTTTGTAGTTCTAGTTATTGTATTTGATCTAAGAATTTATGAGATCTTCCTACTCCCTTGATATTTTTTCCATCAACAACTATAGCTATGAGGTCCTCGGTGGGGTACACAAAAAGGTCTATCTTTTTTAGCATCATTGATGTCTATATAGTTATGAGAACTCTTGGAATCTACAAGTATTGTTACATTTCTATCTTTTATGATTGCTTTAAGCGTCAACATCTTAGGTTATGATGTATCTGTCATGGTTGTTAGTGGCACTATAGGATTGCTTTCCTATTTTCTTGGAGCCTAGATCTTATCAACCTTATTTAGACGAGGTGTAATATACCTTGTAGTCAGTTGTTGTATTCTTTCTTTACAAGTAAGAGTTGCTTTCAGGGGCACCCTATACTCATTATTCTTTTGTTGGGTGCATGAGATTGAAGCTAAAGATATTCTTGGGATTTCTCCGTCATAAATAGGTGTTTCATTTATTACTATCTTATTAGGATAACTTATTTTACCTTGATTTCTTTTGTGCATTGTGGTAAAACATTTCGGACTTACAGGTGAATCTTTGTAAGTAAAAAGTTTTTTCATTCTTTCATCTCATTTTTTAGTTAGTTGATCATTCCCTTCTCTATGCTCAATGATTATCCTTGTTGCTTTGTTCTTAATGGACCTTGAATTGTAACCAATAGTGATTTCTTTCATTGGGCTCAACTTTCCTCCTCCATTTTCATCCACTATCGTGTAATGACTTGTCTTCACATGGATGTCTTGGAGTCCATATTGTATCACATATATGACAAACATTTCCCTTCTTTATTAATTCTAGATATAATCTTTGGGACTCTTCGAATAACTTGTCAAATCTATCCTTATTTCCTATTAATTTGTTATTCGTTTTCCAAGTTCTTTTTGTGACTTCATAATCTATCCATAATTTGTGTACCATTACTAGCCTCATCTTCATAACGATGGAAATCTAGTTGTGATTCACCACTTATACCCATGTTAGTGGTAGGTTCTATGTGAGGGCCAATCCACTTTAATTTTACGATATATATAATCAATAGAAGGTAGGGAATTAAATTTTGACTTTATAAGCTAAGGCCGACTTGAGATATAAAATGCCAAGTTGATTTTTTTTAATGAATGAAGGGGTGTAAAGTATGTAAGAATAAGTCAAATTCACATGGGAAAAAAAGGGAGATGAAAGAAAATTAGATCAACGAAAAAGGCGGTGCGACAAATAAGTACAAATGATGGTACATACTAATAGATGTGCAAGAAAAACATTATGTACTAACAAAATTAAAGATATGACAATTATTTACATGACAACTGACATGCACCATGCAATAAGCCAATGATTGGAAGTATGCCTTTTCCATCTTGTTCGTTGGACTATGAATAATATGGTATCCAATGGACATAAATAAGATGGTACACACCAACCATTGGCTTACTGGATGGTGCATAATTTTCTCCATAAATATATACACTAGATTACAGGTGGAAACATACGATGTAATTGCAGACAATGATTGGTACATAGTACAAATGACTGTATGGATTTGGCGACGAATGGTATGACAAATCAACTATTTGATTGGTGGTTGTACGATGATGTACTAGGTGGTATGGATGTGAGAGTCAACAACTTGTACGATGGAAAAAAACAACACAAAACATAGTATAATATAATGCATATTATAAACATTCTACATTTTTAACTTTTTGCGGGCATATTTTGCAGACCAATTTTTCCCAAAATCCGGTTAGAAATTTAGAAGGATCGTTGGAATTGCATATTTTAGTTGTTGGAATTGCTTATTGGTTTTTCAGGGTACTAAATCGATTCGTGCATTCAAAAGTGCAATTTAAGCAATGTAAAATTTTCATTTCACCAACAATTGCATAGTTAGATTTGGGTGATGGTTGTCGGAAAAAGTAAAAAAATTAGAATGTTTAGACTTGTTCATAATAGAATGATTTCTAAGTGTATATGCAACACATATTGGGCATTAATAGTACAAAATTACATCATTGGGTGGGTGGTGCAGGAGCATCTCTCCATGCAGCCAGCCAACCACATCAGCGCGCGTGCATTCATGTGTTGAAAGGGAGGCACAGCCTCATTTAAAATTGTAATGAATGTAATTAAATGTGCTTAGGCTGTTGAGCTAGGAAAGCCATGCCTTTGCGCAGGATGTAGATAAGATAGGCATTTAATATGTGTAGTGGTTGAGATCTAGATCTAGGCGCTGGACTAGACAACCATTGATTGTAATTTAATAGAGTAGGTGAACCTGGAGGGAAGCGCTAAGAGACCCTCAGGTAAAAGAGATCTGAGATCTCATTTTGAAAGAAGGGATGTTGAGTTGTAGAACCGAGAGAGCTCAGGAACACCATTGTAAAACACAGGCATTTGCCATTTTTAATATATATAGAAGTAGTTTTTCCTGCATGTGTTCTGTCTTAGTTGCATGTCTGTGAGTGTTCATTATATGTTGTGAATGTATGTGTTATGTTGATGCGTTCTGCAGGAGTTCGGTGGATTTCAGGTTGAAGGTCTTTGAGGCTTCACACCAGGAGGGTGTGACAGAACGTTGAAGTTATGATAGCCGTGCACAGGAGGATGCACTTCTGAACTCTGAGGAGTCAGACAAAGATGTGCTGAGGCACAGGACTGAAATCATCAACTCAGGAGAAGAAGATCTGTGAGGTTGCTGAACACCTCAGGAGGCAAGGTTGTGTAGCTGAGACACAGTTGCAGACAGAATCACTAAGGATTCTGTAGGAGCTCTGCCAAGTGGGAATTGAGCATACGCATGGGTTGCGTTGGAGAAGAAATCTGTTGAGAGTTGAAGGAAGACCAGAATCACTGAGGATTCTGAGAAGCTCTGCCAGAAGGGCGTCGAGAAAGTGTGCAGACGGCACTGGAAAAGGGAATTCTTTGAGTGCTGGGAGTGAAGAAAGGTCCACTGAGGGAACTTTCACTGGGTTGCTGAATACCCAAAGAGACTTAGCCAGAGGTCGCTTGAGTCGAAGGATAGCCAGGAAGGTATCCATTTTATTCTCCATCTGAGGGAGGAAGAAGACGAAATCCCCCAAGGGGTCTGAGTGTTTGTGAAAGCTCAGAAGAGATAGCATGCTGGGTGCATGAGAAGACTCTGCAGGAGAGCAGACGTCGAAATCCTTTTAAGGATTCAAAGACAAGCTCAGGAAGGACAATGTCTTATACGCGCAGCGAGGCTCGAGGCAAAAGGAGCTCACAGGGGGAAGAGAAGCGCGAACCGAAGTCTCCTAAATCTTTGGAATTTCTTCCAAGGGAAGGTAGAAGGCGCGCATAATCTTGAGGGAGCAACAACAGCCGTCAGATCAGCTGGGAAGAAGAAATCTGGGCCGTTGAGGAGTTTACGTCCAGGAGGAGCTCTAGAATAAGCACATTGGAGAGGAGACCGACATCCGTCGGATCTCACGAAGGAATCTCGTGAACCGTCAGATCGGGAGAAGGTGCGCGGAGGTTAAGCCTCAGGAGGAGCGCAAAGAGGGAGAACATATCTGATCCGTTGGATCAGAGAAGAAACCCCGACAATCGTCGGATCTGAAGAAGTTGTGAGGGAGTTAAGAGCCATCAGGAAATCAGAGTTCTCGAGGGCAAGAGAATTGTGACATCGCCAGTTGCGAAACCCCGACCGGATCAAAACCGTCTGTTCAGAGGGACAGGTGTCAGAGATCAAGCGCCATCGACATTTTGGCGCATCGGAGAATCGGAGTTCTTAGAGTCGAAGGAAACGGGACAATGAAAGTCTCGAAATCCCAAGAGTTGATCAGGACCGTCCATTTGGAAGGATGCATGGCAATCATCCAACACCACAGGGAAAATCTCGATAGGAGGTCGTTCATCAACATATCGGAAATCGGGATATTGGAGATCCCGAGCACAAAGGTTTCGTGCATCGCAGAATCGCGATACACGATTTCCCGATAAGGTCTGGGAGCGTGGGGCCACACCGAGTGTCAGGAGGACAGGTGGCAAAGGATCGGGCGTCGTCGACATTTTTTCCATCGGGATATCGGAGATCCCAGGGACGAGAGTTTTGTGCATCATGGATTTGCGATCCGCGAAATCCCGATCGGTGGGGAACAACTGTCAGCCATAGCGGGACTGAGAGAAGCACCGTTGCGCGGGAGCCAGTTGTCAGCTGGACGGAGGTCAAGGCTTATCGGGGATCAGAGGATCGGGGGTTGCGAATACATGTGCATCGCGACATCACAAACCCCGAACCCCGATAGGAAGGTATAAGGTTGTGGTCATGGAGTGATGGTCACATTGACCGGGAGCTAAGCTCAGGAGGAATAGCGTATGAAAGGAGTCATCGGGGATCGAAGAATCGCGAGTCAGGAGGGCTCGTGAACCTTGACATCGCAAGTGCCGAATTTCCGATAGGAGGAGCCGCGACAAGAGGTAAAGCCATGGTCATGGGGTAATGGTCGTACGGACCAGGAATGTTGCCAGTAGGGCTAGCGCCTAAGGTGCATCGGAGAATCGGAGGTCCGGAGTTGGAGAGTGCTGTGATTCTCGACAACGAGAAGTCCGAAACCCCGAACCCCGATACAGTGTTGGGGATAACCTCGGTAAAGTGCAGAAGGCCGAGAGGTGGAAATAAGGACCTGTGGACTGGGTCAAATTCAAGCAGAGGATTCCCGCAGGGAATCTAAAGAGCCGCTTCGGCTCAGAAGAGAGGGGATTTGTAATCGATCCTGTGAGCGGGTGAGTCTGAGGTGTGGGAGCACCCTCGCCTGCATCAAGTGGTATCAGAGCTAGTTCTTGCTTGTATATTTCAGGCAAGAGGAGCAAATAAGAGAAGAAGCACTCTGATACACATCAAGTGGTATCAGAGATTGAAATTTGTTTGTATATTGCAGACAGAGGAGAGCTGGAGGAAGACAGAGCACTGGAGGACTCTGTAATGATTTCTTGCAGGTAGGCAGCGATCAAAGAGATAGTCAGCAAGGCTGTAGGATGAAGCTGAGCACTCAGGATTGCAGGAGTGACAACAGTTGGTTTTCCAGGGAGGCAGACAGGGACATCAAGATGGCTACTGGAGGCCATAGAAAGAAGAGCAAGGCAGAAAGGCTTGTCAAATGGGATGAAGAAGAGACTAGAAAACTCTATGAATTAAAAGCAGACATAGAGGAGTTCGAACTGCGGATGCGGCAGGATAGAAGGAGGAGACGGATGCACGAATTGCCCATGAAGAAGGCAACAACAAAATGGCCAGTCAGAGAGTTGATGTTCAAAAGACAGCAGAGGCTGTTAAGAAAATGGTTGAGGTATGCTGAAAACCTCAAGGCCACAGAGGAAGAGATGATTTGTCACTGTTGGCCAGAGACTGGGAGAGATCTCGATGATGATGATGATGAGGAGGAGGAGGAAGATAAATTGGGATCGTCTGAGGATCTCAAGGACTACCAGGAGGACAGGGAAGAAATTATAGATTCCCAAGAGGGAAACAGATTGAGATCAGCTGAGGATCTCACAGACTGTCAGGTGGACAGCGAAGGAATTTCTCATTGCCAGCCGGGCAATGAAAGGAGATCAGATGGGGATATCGAAGACTGCCAGGAGGGCAGCGAAAGCGTATTGAACTGCCAGGTGTGCAGAGATGAAGACGTGGGACCATCTAGAGGTCTCATGGAGAGTTCAATTCAGCAAGGAGTGTTGATGAAGATGGGATCGGTTGATCTCATAGTCTGCCAGGGAAGYAGCGGAAGCATCCCATATTKCCAGATGGGCAGGGATGAGCAGAYGAKACTGTCTGAAGGTATCATAAACTCTGAAGTAAGTTGGATTCARCTAGGGGAGCTGACAGAGCAKGTGAGCTCAAAGGTGAATTTGGATCAGCCGATGCAGCTGACARAGGAAGATCAGAATGATATTMTGATGATTGGGGGAATCGAGTTATTCCTACCATTTGCCCAGGAGGAGGTAGAAAAATGTGTTGCAGATGATGCAACAACAGAAATAGAAGAACGGTCGGTCGTGATTGTCCAAGGCGAATTGGTGCAGATGGTGCAGACTGCCCAAGCAGAAGAAAGAAAAGAGAATGAGCATCCGGTGGAATGKCTCGACGCATTCARCACTGAAGCTGAAGAGACTACAACAGGGGAGTTTGCAGCAGAAGATGGAGAAGGCGAACATTCTGAAGAATGGCTCAGCATTTTCAGCCATGAAGCTGGAAAAAATGCAACAGAGGAGGTTGCCGAAGAAGAAGAAGAATTGGTGCAGATGGTGCAGACTGCCCAAGTAGAATAAAGAAAAGAGAAGGAGCGTTTCGAGGAACGACTCGATGATTTCAGCTAGCAAGCTGAGAGCGTTGTAGCATTGGAGCTGACAACAAAAGACGCAGAAGCGGAAAAGGAAAATGAGCATTCTGAGGAATGACTCAAGGCATTCAACGTTGAAGCTGAAGAGACTGCAACAGGGGAGTTTGCAGCAGGAGCAGAAGAGGAAAACGAGCATTCCGAGGAGTGGCTCGATATTTTCAGCCGAGAAGCTGAAAACACTGCAACACGGGAGCTTGCAACAGCAGATGAAGAAGACACGGACAACATATGTTTTGCTGATCTGTGGGAACATATTGAAGCCTTGGAGGAAAGAGTAAAAGTGCAGGGAAGGCACATCCAACAGGTGAAGTTGGAAACTGATCAAGAAGGCATGGGGGATCATAGCAATCTTCCCGATGGCCAAAAATTTTTGCAGCTAGGGACACTGCAAAAACTAGACCAGCCATTAGAGCAGCTGGATGAAGTGATAGAGGAAATCAGGGAGCTGATGTTGAAATCAGCGCAGACTACCAGCGAAGAGAAGTTGGGAAGAGAAAAGACAACAGCAACAACAACGCAGCGGAAGCAGCAGCAACAACAAAGTGGGGCGGATGAGAAGCTCCAAAGACTGATTTGGGATCCAGGTGGATTTCCAACCCCTTACAGGGGAAGCACATGAGCATGAGCTCATGAATTTTGCAGCTGTGGAGTATGATGCAGGAGCATCTCTCCATGCAGCCAGCCAGCCAGCCAGCCACATCAGCGCGCGTGCATTCATGTGCTGAAAGGGAGGCACAACCTCATTTAAAATTGTAATGAATGTAATTAAATGTGCTTAGGCTGTTGAGCCAGGAAAGCCATGCCTTTGCGCAGGCTGTAGATAAGATAGGCATTTAATATGTGTAGTGCCTGAGATCGAGATCCAGGCGCTGGACTAGACAACCATTGATTGTAATTTAATAGAGTAGGTGAACCTGGAGGGAAGCGCTAAGAGCCCCTCAGGTAAAAGAGATCTGAGATCTCATTTTGAAAGAAGGGATGTTGAGTTGTAGAACCAAGAGAGCTCAGTAACACCATTGTAAAACACAGGCATTTTCCATTTTTAATATATACAGAAGCAATTTTTCCTGCATGTGTTCTGTCTTAGTTGCATGTCTGTGAGTGTTCATTATATGTTGTGAATGTATGTGTTATGTTGATGCATTCTGCAGGAGTTCGCTGGATTTCAGGTTGAAGGTCTTTGAGGCCTCACACCAGGAGGGTGTGACAGAACGTTGAGGTTCTGATAGCTGTGCATAGGAGGATGCACTTCTGAACTCTGAGGAGTCAGACAAAGATGTGCTGAGGCACAAGATTGAAATCATCAACTCAGGAGAAGAAGATCTGTGAGGTTTCTGAACACCTCAGGAGGCAAGGCTGTGTAGATGAGACACAGTTGCAGACAGAATCAGCGAGGATTTTGTAGGAGCTCTGCCAAGTGGACATTGAGCATACGCATGGGTTGCGTTGGAGAAGAACTCTATTGAGAGTTGAAGGAAGACTAGAATCACTGAGGATTTTGAGAAGCTCTGCCAGAAGGGCATCGAGAAAGTGTGCAGACGACACAGGAAAAGGGAATTCTTTGAGTGCTGGGAGTGAAGAAAGGTCCACTGAGGGAACTTTCACTGGGTTGCTGAATACCCAAAGAGACTCAGCCATAGGTCGCTTGAGTCGAAGGATAGCCAGGAAGGCATCCATTTTATTCTCCATCTGAGGGAGGAAGAAGACGAAATCCCCCAAGGGGTCTGAGTGTTTGTGAAAGTTCAGAAGAGATAGCACGCTGGGTGCATGAGAAGACTCTGCAGGAGCGCAGACGTCGAAATCCTTTTAAGGATTCAAAGACAAGCTCAGGAAGGACAGCGTCTTATACGCGCAGCGAGGCTCGAGGTAAAAGGAGCTCGCAGGGGGAAGAGAAGCGCGAACCGAAGTCTCCTAAATCTTTGGAATTTCTTCCAAGGGAAGGTAGAAGGCGCACAAAAGCTCAAGGGAGAAACAACAACCGTCAGATCGGCTAGGAAGAAGAAATCTGGGCCATTGAGGAGTTTACGTCCAGGAGGAGCTCCAGAATAAGCACACAGGAGAGGAGACTGACAGCCGTCGGATCTCACGAAGGAATCCCGTGAGCCATCAGATCGGGAGAAGGTGCGCGGAGGTTAAGCCTCAGGAGGAGATCAGAGAGGGAGAACAGATATGAGCCGTTGGATCGGAGAAGAAACCCTGACAGTTGTCGGATCTGAAGAAGTTGCGAGGGAGTTAAGAGCCATCGAGAAATCAGAGTTCTCGAGGGCAAGAGAATCGTGACATCGCCAGTTGCGAAACCCCTATCGGATCAGAACCGTCCGTTCAGAGGGACAAGTGTCAGAGATTAAGTGCCATCGGTATTTTGGCGCATCGGAGAATCGGAGTTCTCAGGGTCGAAGGAAACGGGACATTGAAAGTCTCAAAATCTCGAGAGTTGATCGGGACCGTCCATTTGGAAGGACGCGTGGAAATCATCCAACGCCACAGGGAAAATCTCGATAAGAGGTCGTTCATCGGCATATCGGAAATCGGGATATCGGAGATCCCGAGCACAAAGGTTTCGTGCATCGCAGAATCGCGATACGCGATTTCCCGATAAGGTCTGGGAGCGTGGGGCCACACCGAGTGTCAGGAGGACAGGTGGCAAAGGATCGGGCGTCGTCGACATTTTGTCCATCGGGATATCGGAGATCCCAGGGACGAGAGTTTTGTGCATCATGGATTCGCGATCCGCGAAATCCCGATCGGTGGGGAACATCTGTCAGCCATAGCGGGACTGAGAGAAGCACCGTTGCGCGGGAGCCAGTTGTCAGTTGGACGGAGGTCAAGGCTTATCGGGGATTAGAGGATTGGGGGTTGCGAATACAAGTGCATCGCGGCATCACAAACCCCGAACCCCGATAGGAAGGTATAAGGCTGTGGTCACGGAGTGACGGTCACATTGACCAGGAGCTAAGCTCAGAAGGACTAGCGTATGAAAGGAGTCATCGGGGATCGGAGAATCGCGAGTCAGGAGGGCTCGTGAACCTTGACATCGCAAGTGCCGAATTTCCGATAGGAGGAGCCACGACAAGAGGTAAAGCCACGGTCGTGGGGTAATGGTCGTATGGACCAGGAACGCTGACAGCATGGCTAACGCCTAAGGTGCATCGGAGAATCGGAGGTCGAGAGTTGGAGAGTGCTATGATTCTCGGCAGCGAGAAGTCCGAAACCCCGAACCCCGATACAGAGTCGGGGATAACCTCGGTAAAGTGCAGAAGGCCGAGAGGTGGAAATAAGGACCTGTGGACTGGGTCAGATTCAAGCAGAGGATTCCCGCAGGGAATCTAAAGAGCCGCTTTGGCTCAGAAGAGAGGGGATTTGTAATCGATCCTATGAGTGGGTGAGTCTGAGGTGTGGGAGCACCCTTGCCTGCATCAGTGGGGATAGTACATAATTACACCATTCAAATTGGATACTATAGTTGTATGGTTGTCCAAATTAATTGGTGGTTGTGGTTGTACAAAACACTAGAATGTGTGTGTATGGTTGAGAAATTGACGGATTATAACCCACGAAATTGTCCAAGTTTGGCTCTAATACCAAATGAGATAAACAATATTGGTTATCACTAGATTGACAAATGTATTTTTGCAATTATATAAGATATTAAGTAATAATTCATTGATATAAGAATTGATGACGTTACAATGAGCCTCGTGATGGTATACTTATATGCATTGACTGGTCAGAAGGTGAAGAGGTGTGTGTCCTTTAACCTTTCATTAACCTAATGGAAATGTTATTATTATTATCTATCTATTATTGTGTTTATAATAGAGTCAAAACCCTTTTCCTTTCATGACACTAGAACTGGAACATGAGCATAGGTTGTATGGAAAAGCATTTCATGGTTTGCATTAGTTTTTTAAACCACAAAAGTGAAATTAGTAGTTTATCATCTTACAAACACTACAAGGAGAACACCTTCTAGTGGAGGTTTTTAGTGTTACAAAATTTGACAAAATTTTCAAAAAAACCTTCGTCACAACCTCCTCTATTGGATGCAGAGGTTTTAGCGGAGGTTCCATATAACTAAAAAAAATTGGGCGGGCGGAGGTTGTAGAGGAGGTTTTTTTTTCGGTGTTGTTCTTATCAAAACTCACTGGTGCATTATTGACAAACATGTACCGAAACGTTATTATAATCAAATTCATCGGTACATTAATATAATAAAAACGCTTTGGATCTTAATATAAAAAAAACACCCAAGTGCGTTTATAACTATTGCGCATCAATTCCACATTTTTCATCATATGCAAAGCATCGATGCTCTTATCATTTCAACGCACCAGTTCCGCCTTCTTTTCGTATGAAGCACCGGTGCATTTTAGGATTTGTCTACCCAGATGTGTTTAAGTTATAGTTATCCCCAATGCAATCAAGTTATCTTGAGATCCGGTGTGTTTAATATAGCATGTGCCCCGGTGCTTGTGTAATTAGTATGTACCAATATCTGTTTTACCATGTGCATTGAAGGGTAGTGAAATTTCGAATATTTGAGGTGAGATGTCGATGCCATTATTTTTAGTATGCATCAGTGTGTATATTATGGTAAATGAATTGGTGTGTAAATAATATTTAAAATCTCGGTGCGTATAATAAACTTAACGCATCAGTACATAAATTATTTTTAGTGTCCCAATATATATTTCAAACATGAGCATCGTACAATTTTGAAACGATAAATATTATTGTACATTATATCATTTATGGAACGATGTGTTTTCTCAATAGTATGAACCAATGCATTAATATAAATAATATGCATTGGTGTGTATGACTCCTCAAAATGCACCAATGAGTGTATTATGGTACACATTGTCTAGTGAATTCAAAAGAATACAATACACTAATATGTATATATTTTAATTAATTATTTTTTACAAATGTTCAATTAATCATTTCAAAATCAAATATTTTTATAATAATATTGTTTTATACTTTTGTTATTGCATTTCGATATAATGATTGCACTAATGTGTTACCCAACAAATTAAACCTCTGTTATTTGTAACAATGTAAATCATCCACATATTAATTATTTAGGAACACAACATTTTACAACATTCGACAATGCAATGAAATAAGAAACTCATTTTATTATATTTGAATAAAAGACCCTTTGTCATACAAAAAGGGACAACTTAAAGGTCAAGTACAATAATCAAATTACAACCAATTTGTATTTGTTACACTTATTCGTAACATGACCTCATGCAATTGGGACAATATGTCAAGTACATTAAACAAAATCCTTGATTTTCAGAGACAAATATTCCAAAACTTACAACTTGTAGTAATATTCAATTATATTGATTGTCATTCATCAATTGAACTGTTGAAATTGCTCGAGATGCATGCATGCCTCATTTCTTCTTCATTTGTATGTGATATTGTACTTTGGTTTTTTAACATAATTTTTTATTGATCAACTTGTTTTTTATGTTCTTCCCCTTCATCTTCCATCTAAAAACATAAAAAACTGTAATATATATATATATATATATATATATATAGAGAGAGAGAGAGAGAGAGAGAGAGAGAGAGAGAGAGAGATGATTGCGTGAATAAAAGAACATATCTTAGCACCAAATCTTTCATAAACAATACAGATTCTTTCGAATCTATGCTTCATGAATTCTCTCAAAATCACATCTTTTGGATGCATTCTATACTTTGTTTCCTGCATGTTTAATACGACATGACAAAGAATAGTCGATATAATCAATATAAAGTTTTCTTGTTTTTTCATTAATTATAAAACAAAGGAAGTTAAACAACACAACTACTTACAAATTGTTCAATTAAACTTTCATTCTTCAACATATACTCACAACCCATACTTAACCCAATGTTTATCAATTCATGGGTTGGCTCCTCTTTGTATGTTAGCACCTAGTAGAAGACATCCATGGACAAGTGTAAATTAATTATTTAAATATAAAAATCACAACAAACATGAAATCTTAACAAAGGCCAAAAGCGTAAATACTCACAAAGTTTGCGATCAACCCTTTTATTCCTTGTCGTCTTGTCTTATGTGTTTCATGGATTCTATTTGTTTTTCTTTTCTGCAACAAAACAATTGAAAATTAGTGTTTCATGCAATACTTAGATTTGATGTACATAAAAGAATAAATAATGATGACATACCTCTAATGCACATTGTAGTTGGGATGACTCCTCCTGCGACATAATTATGTTCATTTCTTTTAACATCTTCTTCTACACTTTTTTGGACATCCCTATCGACATGTCTTGGTTTTCCCCTTGTTTGTTCCTTGGAATTTTCAAAATATCCGTGAAAATAAATAAATAAATTATTATTATTTTTTTAAAATAAGATCTCGATGCATATATTAAGATAATCTGCATCGGGGTGTCAACAATAATTATACGCATCGGTGCGTTAACCATACATATACACACTGATACAATATAACAATGTCATTGTGAAATTGAAAACGTTTTACAAATTTGTATATTCAACTAGTGCTTTATGAATTAAAAAAAAAAACATGACTTCCTAAGTACAATTTATTACGCACAATCGAGCAATGGTCAAATTTAAGAAATGATGATTTCCATATAAAAACAACAATTTTTCCATTTTAAACTAAACAATGTGCTTTGTAAACAATGTGCCCTAGTGCGTATTTAGGTAAAATGCGCATCGTCGACCGCGAAAAATATTTTTTAGTAACATTTCAAATTTAAATAAAGTTGTGTTGTTTACAAACAAATACGTGCCAGTGCGCTTACTATGTATAGAGTGCATCGATCACCGCGGAGACGTTTTAAAAAAACCAACCATGTAAAGACCCTTTGTACACAACACAAGGTAAGCAATTTCAACGATGTAACAATTTTTTTTTTGTTATTTTTTTGTGTTTAAAATTTAGATAAAGCAAATGCAAGGTTATCCGTTACAACATTTATGAGGCAAATTCAACTTATCAATAATGATAACAATTGTAAGTGTTTGATTTGTTCCTGACTCAATATCATTATAAATATCAAGAATTACAATATGCCACTAAACAACATTACAACAAGTGATAAGATATAATAACTTATAACAACTTTGTTGACCTATCTCATGAATAATTGATAACAGATAGACATACAAGGATAGTGAAATCAACATATACACCTGCCTATCCTACACCTGTGTAACAACCCTCCAAATTCGGTCATCAAGGATAAATTTAATACACAAGGCATTTCGGTTAGAATTTCATATGACCTAGGAATAAATTGCAAAATAATAATTGAATTTAAATATCTAAACATAAGATACGGTAATATGTCAACACGAGTTACATGTTGCGTAGTTACTAATGAAATTAATTATGCAATAATAATGGAGTAAGTAAGTAAATTGTATCTAGATCAAGATCAAACTATTCGTCAAGAATTCAAGAAGTTTATATATATATATATATA
>ML782338.1:28336-53214 GCA_009831015.1 Picea engelmannii | reverse complement strand
TGGATCGGCCTCCTCCCTCCGCCCCAACCTCAGTTGGTTTAGCTGACGAGTCAGACGAAGATGATCCCTCCAAGGAGGGCACACAAGGATCAACACAAAAGGGAAACGAAGACCCCCACTGACAAGCACTCCATACTCAAGAAAAAGAAGAAGGATAAATCCCACCAAAAAATCCAAGAAAATTGGGTCAAAGAACATACAACGAAGTTAGAGAGGAAGCAACCTCAAAAGAAAAGGCGCAAGGAAAGCAAAAAACTATAGAAAACTCCATATACACATCAACATGAAAAGCATGAACCAAAGGATTGGATCACTTGGCTTATGGCAGTCGGGCCTCCACCACTCCATACCAATGATTTTCTTGTCTTGGAACTGCAGGGGCTTCGGCAGAAAGTCTAAATCTGAAGCTCTAAAAGATCTAAACAAAATGGCCAATCCCACAGTTATTCTTCTCCAGGAAACCAAAATGGATGCTTCATATATTCTAGAAGCAACAAAGAAAAATTTCAAAGCTACAGGTGGGGCAGTTGTTAGCTCTCAAGGAGCCTTAGGTGGCATTGCAACTCTATGGGACGAGAAAAGATGGACTCCCGAGGTAACTCTGGAAACTCAAAGCTGGCTTTTAATAGTACTAAAAAACAATGATAATAAAAATAACATCTCTGTAGTTAATGTCTACATGCCCAACTCCTATAAAGACAAAACGACTACCTGGAGCTCCCTATTAGAGCTCATAAATTCCATATATCTCTCCACTTGCATAATTGGGGGAGACTTCAATACCCATCTCAACCCAAGGGAAAAAAAGGGGGAAGTAAAATAAGAGACCCTTTCTCTTAAAATCTTATCGACCTCATTTTAGATTGGGATATGCAAGACATCAAACCCTCAAAAGGAAAGTATACATGGAACAATAGACGCTCTGACCTTAGTCATATAGCATCCCACCTTGACCGTTTTCTCATCAATAGTAACCTCCTTCTCTCCCCCTTTGTCATTTCCTCTCTCATCCTCCCTTTCACAGTCTCATATCATAAACCAATATCTCTCTCCTTCCGGACCCCTCAAAACTTCGACCCTCTCCCGTTTCGTTTCAACCAACTTTGGTTGGAAAACCCATCCGTCCCCGAATTATGTTTGGGAAATCAAGCTCAAAGTAGTCAAACAAACTCTCAAAGAATGGGTGAAAAACTTGTTCATTCCACCTCAACAAGAAAATCAAGAAAAAATAGAGAAATTCAAGAAAGTTCAGCTACAGATCGAAAAAGAAATGGTTACAGAAACGTTGTTGAATCAAGAAAAAGAAGCATAGAAACATATTCAACACACCTTGTGTGGAGAAGAAGAAAGTTGGCGGCTGAAATACATAAGCCTCTAGATAAAAGTGGGCGATTCAAATACCTCCTTCTTCCACAAGAAAGCTCAATCACGAAGGAAAAAAAAACATAGTCATCTCCATTACCTCAAATATAGGGTATCAACTCGACACCTTTGAACAAGTCAAAGAGGAGGCCTTTCACCACTTCAACAAATTATATCAGCAACCAAACAATGAAGAAACAAATGCAGATGTTATTGACATGCTTGCCAATATCCCAAGTGTAGTTTCAGAGCATGAAAAAAATCAATTAGTCAAGGATATAACAGAAGAAGAAATAGCCAAAGTCATTTGGAGCTTGGATCCTGACAAATCCCCTGGACCTGATGGCTTCCCAATCAAATTCTATCGCTCCTTCTGGTACATTATTAAATGGGATCTGAAGAAAATTCTAAACTATACTCTGCACAAATAGAAAATCAGAGGAGCAACAAATTCCACCTTTCTAGCTCTACTCCCCAAAGAGTCTAACCCTTCCAATTTATCTTGCTTCCGTCCCATCTCCCTTTGTAACTCTTCATAAAAAATCCTCACCAAGATCATTGCAACTCGGCTCAATCCCCTGCTTTCAAAGTTAATTTCAGAAAATCATAGTGGTTTTTTAAAGGACAAGCAAATAACAGACAATATTGTGCTATTTCATGAAGCCATTCATTATAGAAAGAAATCTTTCATGAAGCTCCAGGAATGGTTGTTAAACTAGACATGGAAAATGCTTTTGACCAGGTCAAGCACAACTTCATTTTCTCAGTTGTCAAAGCGTATGGTTTCTCTGAAAACTTAATTAATTGGATCAGAGCCTGCATCAGTGCGCCCTGGATCTCCCCTCTCCTCAACAGGCGACCCTCGCAATTCTTCAAGGCCAGTAGAGGCCTTTCCCTTTTTCTCTACATCCTCCTAGCAGACTCTATCAGTGATAAAATGGAAGAAGAACAAAGAAAGGGAAAACTCCATGGTTTACTCATAGCGAGAGGGGTCAAGGAAATAAATCACTCACAATTCACAGACGATACCCTCCTCTTGGGATCAACTTCTATCTATATCACCATTCACTTTGAGAATGTTCTTATTTCCTTCCTATCAGCCTCATGCGGTAAAATGAACATTTATAAATGTAGGATATATGGGTGGCATGTTCCAGGGCACTTAAAAGAAAAAAAAAATACATAATTTTCGGCTTCCCCATTATAACAACTTGGAACTACTTCAAATATTTGGGAATGCCAATTTTTCTTAGCACTTATGGTTCTTCATCTTGGCAAGAAGTCATTGGGAAAATCTTAGCAAGAATTCAAAACTGGGGAGGTCGTTGGATTAATCCTGTAGGGAAATTTGTTCTTATCAAATCCGTCCTCTCTTCTCTTTCCATTTTCCAATGTTCAAGTTTGTTAGCCCCCAAAGGTGTTCTGGATAAAATTTCTAGAGCGGTTCGAAGCTTCCTCTGGGCTGGCTGGAAAATGAATACAAAAAAGTTTCATCCTCTAAACTAGAAACAAGTTTTCCAACCCCTTAATAAAGGATGGCTCACCATCAAGGACCCAACACTATTGAATACCTCACTGGGAGCAAAAATTGCTTGGCGTTTAATCACAGGTAATACAAATTGGTGGAAAGCAACACTTCTAGCCAAATATTTCAACTCCTCCAGGTTGCGTTGTTTCGACGGTCCCATCCCCTCCCTCCTCGGTTCTTCAATATGGCGCCTCCTAAAAAATGCCTCCCCTCTAATCAAAGACAAACTCTCCTGGGCCCCGAGGAATGGAGAGAAAATTAACGTTTGGACAGATCGAATCCTAGACTGTGAACCCATGAACAACCTAACGACTCTCCAACCTCTCAAAGACTAGTGCTCCGCAAACGTTCACTCCCTCCTTAAGGACTTATGCCAGTGGAATTTAGATGGGTACTAGATCAATTGGAAGCCGCCCAATTCCCTTCTCCATATTAGCTCTCTTTTCCCCACCCTGTTTAATAACCTTGTTGGATGCATTCCCTCTAGTCGGACCTCACCCGATTCATGAAGTTGGGGTGGAATTTTTTTTTTTGTCAAACATGATTATACTATTTTTCTTTTCGAAACACAAGGTCCCCCTGCTTCCAAGATCTGGAAAGAGCTCTGGTCCCGCCCCTTTCTTCCCAAAGTAAACACCTTATGTTGGATTTTGGTGCATGGTAAAATTATAACAGTGGAAAATATCCTAAAATGTGGAATTCAAGGTCCCTCTTGTTGCCCTTTCTGCCTCTCAGCTTCTGAATCTATCCCCCATCTATTTCTTGAATGTCATTTCTCCTAACAAATCCAGAACCTCATCTACCTCCCGCTCTCTCATCCCCCTCCTCTCCCCGAAAACTGGAACAATATTTCATCTCTTGGAAACAAAGATATGTTGGCAGCTTAAAAAACAAGAAACAATTTCCTCTTCTCTGGAGGCAAATACCCAAATTCATCTGTTGGGAACTCTGGCTAGCTCGCAATCAAGCCATTTTCCATGAGAAGCTTCCCCCAGTGCATAACATCTTCGCCAAAATATGTGTACTAGTTGCAACAGTTTTCAAGTTCAAAGCAATTGGATACGATCTACCACGCATTTTGGAACAAAGTAAATAAGAGTGGGTTTATTACATTCGGGGACCCCCAACCACACCCCTTATTCCTCCCAGGGAAAAAACCAAAAGGAAAGAATGGTAGCTTCGTCTCAGCAACAACGATTTTTCTCAATGGCAAAGGCAGCAACACACCTCCGTACTTTTCTTTGATGGAGCAACAACAGGTAACCCAGAAGTGGCGGGTGAGGGGGGAGTCATCTATGATTCCGACGGACAAAAGTTAGTTGACTTTTCCTGGGGTTTGGGGAAAAATACCAACAATGGAGAAAAAACTCTAGCAATGTACATGGGTTTAAAATTAGCTCATGCTTGAAGCATATGATCTCTAGTGGTGCTAGGGGACTCCAAAATAGTCATAAAGGATCTTCTGGGTCTCTCAACCTCCACAACTCATCCTCCCAACGACCTCTGCTCGTGAATAAACACCCTGAAACATCACTTCATCAATTTACGCTCTTTTCATATCCTCCGCGCTCAAAACATTGAAGCAGATCGTCTAGATAAAGTTGTGAAATCCCTAGAACAGAGCCACCTCGTCAGCAATCAAACCTCCTCTTATGATTGGCTACCTTAACCATGTCAGTGTGATCTATCTCCCACTCGCAACTAAGGAATTTTTCCTTCGGCCCCCTATTTCTCCCCTAACCCCCCCTTTCCCTAGTATTCCTCACCCCTCCCTAACCACCCTTTCTCCCCCTCCCCCCTTTGACCTTCCTTCATAGACTCCTCCCCCTCCTTCCCCCTGCCCAAATGCCCCCCCCTCCTTGGAACACGCCTCCCCTCCTCAACCCATGTGCCTTCCTTCCTTCTCCCCATGTCCTCCCTCCAACTTCCTGTACTTGCCTTTAAACCTGCGGATCTTCACTCGCCTTCCCTAACGATCAGTCACAAGCTTATGGCATCACCTTCGGTTTTTCATCCTGCATGAAGTCATTTATGATCATGGGTGATCCTGGCACCCTTTTCCCTCAAGGGAACATCGCTTCAACACTCATGGTTGCTCCAGATATTACCCAACATCTTCGCTTGGCACTTCAGGACACTTGGATATCAATCTGGTTCATATTTTCTCTCTGCTCACTCTGTCTGCGTCCATCGTTTCTTCAAAATATGCTCGACATGTATGCTCAGCGCCTGCTTGAGCTATTTTGTCCCGAGTCTCTACACCAACGTGTGGCGAAGGTCAAGAACACCCTGCTCTTGTCCGAATTGTATTTTGGAGGAGCTACAAGAACAGTTATGCGTGCTACGCACAGATGTTAGAAGGGTGGAGGAGCGTACAGATGCTCGTCACTATGAATTCCAGGGAGAGAACCAGGGGATTCATGAGGAATTGGAAAGCCTGCAAACACAACTGCATCAACAAGAAACACACCATAGTCAAGAATTGGTAATAGACTTAAGGGGAATTAACATAAATACGAGACAACTCGGGGTTGTCACCCAGCAATTGAAAAACCTGCAACAACCAAAGAAATCAGTTAGCTCTAGTGAGTCTCGTATCCCATCCACATTTCATTCAACATCCAAAAATGACCATTACTCGGCCCCCTCAACACTAGGACATGTAGACCTTCACCATGCAAAGGCGAACCCAGCAACACGACAGGCGGAACAACAGGAAGACCTGAGTTTTCTCTAAATCATTAACTAGCTTTCAAATGAATTGTAAAACTTTGTTTCTTTTGAACTTGTATGTCGCCATTTTTACATGGAAAAATTGTAGCTCTTATGGACTAGTTGATACAGATTCTATAGATCTCCATAGACAGATAGACTTTTATGGAAGCAACAAAGGTTCTCTCACCCTGCCATGTGTAATTTTTGGATTTTCATTGTCCTTCTTTATACAATGATGTACGCAGAAATGAGTATGCAATCCGTTTTCCATCCATGTATGCAATACAATATATCTCAGAAAGAATAACCTTTTGTATAATGCAGTTCACAATCAATATAATCGTTGACCAAATTCAATGTTCAAATCTTATTTATATAGATTATAGAGTTGTAAGATATTAATTCATCAACCGATCTAAAGTAAAAGTGATATAAAAATTCAAATAATTACAACATAAAATAACGAACAAGAAAACTAAATGTGGGTATTGTAACCAGAAGAATGAAAATATGAGAGGTTGATCTTCAACTTGAATAAAAATTGTGCAATGATCTGTTCCTTCACTTGCTAATCAATTGACTTAATTGGTACCTCCCAGCCAATGATAGGGGTACTCTTATTCCCCCTTAGCCCCCCGAGCAACAAAGGGGCCACACACAAAAACCATAACTCAATAGCACAAACTTTCCCTTGCAAGGAGATGCTTCAACCTCTTGCCCAAGTTTGCAACCCAACTCTCCACAAGTAAAACTAGTCAATAAAAATTTCAGCAGCATAACATTTATCCAACAATAGGGTAAGTTCTCTCTTCCTCACCATATCTTTTATAGAAAAAGTTTCATTGACACATGTCCTCTCATGCACAATTTAAAATTTTATGAGACTGAGACTGAGACTGACCCTGAGCTTTCTCTAAATCATTAACTAGGTTTCAAATGAATAGTAAAAATTTGTTGCTTTTGAACTTGTATGTCGCCATTTTTACATGGAAAAACTGTAGCTCTTATGGACTGGTTGTTACAGTTTCTATAGATCTCCATAGACAGTTAGACTTTTATGGAAGCAACAAAGGTTCTCTCACCCTGCCATATGTAATTTTTGGATTTTCGTTGTCCTTTTCTTAATATACAAGCCTCCAATCATTTATGTTAAAAAAAAAACCCTCTTCCATCTGAATCGAGTCATTCAACATCGAGTTAAACTTTAAGTAGTGGCATTGGAAGTCAGGTTGGGTGCGTGAGAAAAGTGGAAGCGGTGACTAAGAGTTTTTCAATCGATATGGGAACCTGAATTTTATGTTCGTGGATAGTTATAATATCCATTTCAAAATCTAGGCGAAAACAACCTTACCATTTGTTTTGGAGACCTCAATCACCAATGTTGCTCAAGGTAAGCTATCTCAACAGGAAGTCACGAAATCGTAGGAGTAGAAAGTGAAAGGAAGACGAGATGTCTAGATCCTTGGAGAGGGTAAACAATAAATTCAACTTGGATTCCTTTCATATGTAACAAATAGACTCTCCAAAAAAATTGATCCCAAGCAGAATCAGTCTCGCCTCCCAAAACGTGGAAGACCAGGGAACCCTATAGTTTTGTACAATAAACTCCCGGTAACCAAGGTAGTGTAAGGTGTTATAGAGAAATACTGATAACCCCAAAAAAGAAGAATTTAATAATTAAGTGTAGAGAACATCAACATGTAAAATTCATGTTCCTATGCAATCAACAAAGAACCGCAAGAAACACGACCTACACTATAATTTTAAATCAACTGCCTATTAAACATAAACGAACGAACATATAGAATTCATCTTCAAGTTTTGGAATTTTTAATTACAATATAGAGAATAGTTTTATAAAATTCCATGTACAAGAAACTTATAAATCGATGCATTCTTTATACAATAATGTACACGGAAATGAGTATGCAATCTGTTTTCCATCCATGTATGCAATACAATATATCTCGAAAAGAATAACCTTTTGTATAATGCAGTTCACAATCAATATAATCGTTGACCAAATTCAATGTTCAAATCGTATTTATATAGATTATAGAGTTGTAAGATATTAATTCATCAACCGATCTAAAGTACAAGTGATATAAAAATTCGAATAATTACAACATAAAATAACTAACAAGAAAACTAAATGTGGGTATTGTAACCAAAAGAATGAAAATATGAGAGGTTGATCTTCAACTTGAATAAAAATTGTGCAATGATCATTTCCTTCACTTGCTAATCAATTGATCCAGATGGATATCGGTGGCCACACACCTTTTCCAACTAGCTCAAAACAGTTTTCTGACCATTTTGGCAATTTACTATTTTTAGCAGTTTTAACTTCCGGGGCCATTTTGAGGACCTAAATGAAGGTTTTCCAGGATCGAGCTCCTCAATGATTTATGATGGCATAATTTAGCCCCAAAAATGAATCTCCTTGATGATACCTTTCCAATGGGCTATCACACACCTAAAATGGAGATCGTATGCAAAAGCTACGACCCCGAGAAGTTGATGTACTAACTTACCCAAACGAGGCCCACATGACTTTTGGCGCTTCATCTCCCAGGGTTAGGTTTTTGGATGTCTAGGGTTTTTGGCATTCTTGCTTATTGTAAAAATGCCTTCAGAGCCTCATTGTAACCTTCTTCTTGCGAATGCGCGTTGTCTTCACATCTCTTCTCGGAGATAAGCCGTCGCCATTCCAACAAGCTTGTTTCCGCTGCATTTTACAATTTCAGCTTATTTCGTTATTGAATAGAAAACCAGTTTTACTATATCTCTGTTATTTTGTGTTAAGCACCTGCTAATAATCTGTATTCATTTCGTTCTGCTCATAAAATCCGGATCAGTGGTATCAGAGCGTTTTTCTCCTTATCGTCTTAATGCATGTCCCCAACGAGGTCAGAGTACAAAGAGTTGGGTCTCGAGCGTGTGTCTCTTGAGGAAAGAAGCTCTCGCATGCCCAAGCGACCTCCCATGGCAGGAGAAAAGAAAGATGACAAGATAGGAGATCCTTTCAAACTGTAGATTGAGGAATCCCTCACGCAACAGAGGAACGAGATGATGGTTAGTTTCACGAAAATTCTTCGACAACTACCAACAGGCGACACATCTTCTTCGAACGAAGGCGCCGCCCCCTTCAAGGTACAAATAAACTTTGATATTCCTATATTTGAAGCTCAGATAGACGCAAATGTTGTAGACAAGTGGTTGAATCTACTAGAAGGGTATTTTTTTGTCCATAACTTTTCGAATAAAGAAAAGATTACTTTTGCGCTCCTCAAAGTCGTTCCCCATGTCAAAGATTGGTGGGAAACTTTCTGTGAGAAAAAGGAAACAGAGGAAACCTCATTATTTTCATTCACGGCCACCTGAGAATCCTTCAGGGATGCTATTAAGGAACAATACTACCATGTCGGAAGTTATGACGACCTGTATACCAAATGGACCACACTGCGGCAAGAAAGAGACCAAGCAGTGCCAGATTTCACAAATATCTTCCATACCTTGCGCACCAAGTTGGGTATCAAATATTTAGAGCGACATTGGGTGCTCAAGTATCACGGTGCTCTGCATAGATACATCCAGACCGAAATGGAATTTTTGGACATCTCATCCTTGGGCGTGGCCTACCAATATGTCATCAAAATCGAGCAGAAGCTCAAACAAAAGACGTGGCAATTTGGGCCTGGGAACCCCTCACAACAAAAGCCAGGAAAGGGCGTCCCTAACCCACCGAACAAAGGATAGAGAAAATATGGACAGTATCAGGACAACCAGTCCAAGTCGCAAGCAAACAAGGACACCGGAAAGACAAAGAAAGATACCGGAAGTGGTGCGACTTCCATAAGAGCCCTTGGCATAACATTGTTGACTGTCGCTCAAAGCATTCGTTGGTAGCCAAAGTGAAAGCCTCTGAATCAGATGTAGATTATGACTCTGAGCCAAAACTAGAAAGGGGAAGACAGATCATTGACGCGGAACCCAGTGCCATCGTTGCTACCACCAAGCTCCAGCTTGGTGAACCAGACAAGCCAGAAGAAGGAGAGCACCTCTTCCATTCACAGATGTGGGTAAAAGGCACCCCGTTGCACTTCATCATTGATAGCAGTATCCAGAAGAACCTCATCTCAGCAAATGTTTTCAAGCAGCTGGCCCTGCCAACAAATCCACACCCACAACCATACACCATTGGATGGCTTCGCCAAGGAAGTGATCTTCGCGTCAGCCAACAGTGCCGACTGTCGTACGGCATCAAGCCCTTCAAAGACGAGGTATTCTGTGATGTTGCTCCTCTCAAAGTTTGTGATGTTCTTTTGGGCCAACCTTATTTATGGAAATGTCATGTTTTATATGAGTCTAGGCCTCGTAGTGTTATTATTACTTTGAACAGGAAATTATACAGGATACCCGAGGCAGTCCTACCTAGTGTTATTTCCTTGATCTTTTCTAAGCAATGCAGGAAGGTCATCTCTCAGATGGGAAAGTTTGTCTTCTTCGTGATTCACTCTCAGAATAAGCGAAAGATCACAACCCCATCCAGGGTCTCTGCGGCCGACCTCTCCACACAGCAATGGAAGTAGATAATGTCGTGGAATAATACTCGGATATCTTCTCCTCACCTACGGGGGTACCTCTGCACTGCCAGGTCAAGTACCCCATCGATCTGACCCCCGATGCACTGCTACCCAATAGGCCATTCTAGTGTTGCTCTTTGTTAGAGAATGAGGAGATCAAGCCACAGATCTAAGAACTGCTTCACAAGGGGCACATCCACCCCATCTCATCACCTTGTGGGAGCCCAATCGTGTTGGTATAGAAGAAACATGGAACCTGGCGACTCTATATTGATTATTGGGCTCTGAATAAAATCACAGTCAGAAACCGGTACCCGATTCCCCAAATCGATGACCTCCTTGATCAACTCACGGGGGCCAAATACTTCAGTAAGATTGATCTGAAGTCTGGCTACCACCAGATCCCGATAAAACAGACAGATGTATGGAAGATCGCCTTCAAGTCAAAGGAAGGCATTTTTGAATGGTTGGTCATGCCCTTTGGTTTGACAAATGCTCCAGCCACTTTCATGAGGATGATGGATGATATCCTGCGACCATTCACCAATACTTTTGTAGTGGTGTATCTGGATGACATTCTAATTTACAGCAAGACTTGGGCCGAACACTTGCAGCATATTCAGCAGGTTCTGCACACCCTGCGACAGCAAAAACTATACGCCAACTTGGAAAAATGATCCTTTGGCATGGACAAGGTCCATTACCTGGGCTACATCATTGATCAGCATGGCGTACATGTGGATCCAGCCAAGATCCAAGTCATCCGTGACTAGCCATCCCCAACAACACTCACTGAGCTTCGGAGCTTCTTGGGCCTTGCCAATTTCTACCGCAGGTTCGTGTTGGGTTTCTCCCATATTGCATGGGCCCTCAGCCAAATAAACATAGGTGGTGGTAAGGAGAAATTTGCGTGGGTTCGGTCCCAACAACAAGCGTTCGATGATTTGAAGCAACGCTTGTGCTCAGCCCCAGTACTTTCACTACCAGACCTGCAACATCCTTTTGAGATCGAGACAGATGCTTCAGACTATGTTGTGGGCGTCATTCTCACTCAACACGGCCACCCCGTGGCCTATCATAGTGAGACATTGTTAGATAATGTCTGTAAGTACCCTACTTATGACAAAGAAATGTACTCCATTGTGCAAGCATGTCGCTAGTGGAGACATTACATTCTTGGGAAGGAGACAGTCATCCACACTGATCATAAGCCACTGCAGTTCATGCAGATGCAGGGAAAATTGTAGAATGACCGTCATCAAAAGTGGTCCACATACTTGCAGCAATTCCACCTCAACATCAAGTATAAAACAGGAAGCACCTATTGCGTCGTTGATTGCCTCAGCAGACCACTAGTCGCGGCACTCACCACGGTGCTAGACTCTTGCAGCCATGAGACATCTAGATGGCCCCAACTCTATGAGGCAGACCCTAACTTCGCCACCACCTACCAAATGTTGGGTGCAAACGCAGTTGTCGATAATTTCCATCTTCAAGATGGGTTGTTGTGTCATCTGGGCCATATCTGTGTTCCATCAAGTGAGAGAGCGAAGCTGATCTGGGAAGCCCACTACAGTCAAGTGGCAGGACACTTCGGCGTTGAAAATACAGTGGCGATGCTACAGACACATTTCTACTGGCCAAAACTTCGACAGGAGGTCAACAAGTATATCAGGTCCTGCACTGCCTGAGCTATTGCCAAACTAACCACTAAGAAACAGGGCCTGTACACCCCTCTTTCTACTCCTGACAGACCATGGGAGTCCATCTCAATGGACTAAATGTCGATCCTCCCGTCCACCACGCGGGGAAATGACTATGTTTTTGTGGTTGTTGATCGCTTTTCTAAGATGGCGATTCTGGTTGCCTACAAGAAGAGCATCACAACAGAGGCCACTGCCAAGCTCTTCTTTGAATGAGTCTGGGTACATTTTGGAATCCCACAAACCATTGTCTCAGATCAGGATAGTCGATTTCTCATCAGATTCTGGTCGAGCCTTTGGTCACTGCTGGACACCAAGCTCACCAAATCCACGGCCTTCCACCCCCAGACAGATGGCCAAACCGAGGTTGTAAATCGAATGATTGTGCATATCCTTCGCATGTATAATTCAAAGCACCCTTGCACATGGGATGAGAGCCTTCCCTATGTCCAGTATATCTACAACCGAGCCCTTCATAGCTCAACCGGCCACAACCCCTTTCAAGTGGGGTTGGGATTCCAACCATTGGGACCCATAGATGTTGCACTTCCCCTTGCAGTCACCTCGACCGACTCATCTCCTGCTCCAACTGAAGCTGACAAAGACACCCGGTTCATTGAGCAGATCCAGCACATCCGCCAATAGGTTCAGGATATCCTATAGAAGTCTAATGACAAGTACAAATAGCGCCATGATCAACATTGGGTGCTGCATAAGTTTCAGTTGGGTGACAAAGTTTGGTTGCACTTGCAAAAAGAACGTCTTACAGGACCTCATCGGAAGCTTCACCCACTCCGTTATAGGTCGTACACTATCACCAAGGTCATGGGGGATAATTATTTTGAGCTCAACATTCCTCCTTTCCTTGGTCTGCACCCAATGTTCAACGTGGATCTCCTTCGCCCTTATTTCCCACCATTATTGAACACCTCAGAAGTAGCAGAACAACTGACATCAACATAGCTCAACCCCAACTGCCTACAATAGGCATCCAATGATCAGATTGTGGACAGACAGATCAAGGGCACTCGACAACAAAGGATCCAGCTTTATCGTGTCATCAAAGCAGGGCAGCTCCTGCACCAAGGCAAGTGGCTCACCCGGGGCCAAATTCAGCAGAAATTTCCTCATCTGATGGGGGACCTCAATGCAATGGAGAATATTTCTTCCTAAGGAGGGAGGATTGATCCATATGGATATCGGTGGCCACCCACCTTTTCCAACTGGCTCAAAATAGTTTTCTGACAATTTTGGCAATTTACTATTTTTAGCAGTTTTAACTTCCAGGGCCATTTTGAGGGCCTAAATGAAGGTTTTTCAGGATTGATCTCCTAAATAATATTCAAATGCATAATTGATCCCCCAAAATGAATCTCCTCGATGATACCTTTCCAACGGGCTATCACACGCCTAAAACAGAGATCGTATGCAAAAGTTACGACCCCGGGAAGTTGATGTACTAACTTACCCAAACGGGGCCCACATGACTTTTGGTGCTTCATCTCCTAGGGTTAGGCTTTTGGATGTCTATGGTTTTGGGCATTCTTGATTATTGTAAAAAGGCCTTCAGAGCCTCATTGTAACCTTCTTCTTGCGAATGCGCACTGCCGTCGCATCTATTCTCAGAGATAAGCCGCCACCATTCCAGCAAGCTTGTTTCCGCTGCATTTTACAGTTTCAGCTTATTTCGTTATTGAATAGAAAACCAGTTTTACTATATCTCTGTTATTTTGTGTTAAGCACCTGCTAATAATTTGTATTCATTTCGTTCTGCTCATAAAATCTGGATCATCAATTGACTTAATCGATACCTCCCAGCCAATGATAGGGGTACTCTTATTCTCCCTTAGCCCCCTGAGCCACAAAGGGGCCACACACAAAAACTAGAACTCAATAGCACAAACTTTCCCTTGCAAGGAGATGCTTCAACCTCTTGCCCAAGTTTGCAACCCAACTCTCCACAAGTAAAACTAGTCAATAAAAATTTCCGCAGCATAACATTCATCCAACAATAGCGTAAGTTCTTTATTCCTCACCATTTATTTTATAGCAAGAGTTGCATTGACACATGTACTCTCATGCACAATTTAAAATTTTATGAGACTGAGACTGAGACTAAGACTGACCCTGAGTTTTCTCTAAATCATTAACTAGGTTTCAAATGAATTGTAAAACTTTGTTGCTTTTGAACTTGTATGTCGCCATTTTTACATGGCAAAATTGTAGCTCTTATGGACTGGTTGATACAGTTTCTATAGATCTCTATAGATAGTTAGACTTTTATGGAAGCAACAAAGGTTCTCTCACCCTGCCTTATGCAATTTTTGGATTTTCGTTGTCCTTTTTTTATTATACAAACCTCCAATCTTTTTTGTTAAAAAAAAAAACCCTCTTCCATCTAAATCGAGTCATTCAACATCGAGTTAAACTTTACGTTGTGGCATTGGAAGTCAGGTTGGGTGCGTGAGAAAAGTGGAAGTGGTGACTAAGAGTTGTTCAATCGATATGGGAACATGAAGTTTCTGTTCGTGGATATTTATAATATCCATTTCAAAATCTAGGAGAAAACAACATTACCATTTGTTTTGGAGACCTCGATCACAAATGTTGCTCAAGGTAAGCTATCTCAGCAGGAAGTCACGAAATCGTAGGAGGAGAAAGTGAAAGGAAGACGAGATGTCCAGATCCTTGGAGAGGGTACACAATAAATTCAACTTGGATTCCTTTCATATGTAACAAATAGACTCTCCAAAAAAAGTGATCCCAAGCATAATCAATCTCGCCTTCCAAAACGTGGAAGACCAGGAAACCCTATATTTTTGTACAATAAACTCCCGGTAACCAAGGTAGTGTAAGGTGTTATAGAGAAATACTGATAACCCCAAAAAAGAAGAATTTAATAATTAAGTGTAGAGAACATCAACATGTAAAATGTACGTTCCTCTGCAATCGGCAAAGAACCGCAAGAAACACGACCTACACTATAATTTTAAATCAACTGCCTATTAAACATAAACGAATGAACATATAGAATTCATCTTCAAGTTTTGGAATTTTTAATTACAATATAGAGAATATTTTTATAAAATTCCATGTACAAGAAACTTATAAATCGATGAATTTTTTATACAATGATGTACGCGGAAATGAGTATGCAATCCGTTTTCCATCCATGTATGCAATACAATATATCTCAGAAAGAATAACCGTTTGTATAATGCAGTTCACAATCAATATAATCGTTGACCAAATTCAATGTTCAAATCTTATTTATATAGATTATAGAGTTGTAAGATATTAATTCATCAACCGATCTAAAGTACAAGTGATATAAAAATTCGAATAATTACAACATAAAATAACTAACAAGAAAATTAAATGTGGGTATTGTAACCAGAAGAATGAAAATATGAGAGGTTGATCTTCAACTTGAATAAAAATTGTGCAATGATCTTTTCCTTCACTTGCTAATCAATTGACTTAATCGGTACCTCCCAGCCAATGATAGGGGTACTCTTATTCCCCCTTAGCCCCCCGAGCCACAAAGGGGCCACACACAAAAACCAGAACTCAATAGCACAAACTTTCTCTTGCAAGGAGATGCTTCAACCTCTTGCCCAAGTTTGCAACCCAACTCTCCACAAGTAAAACTAGTCAATAAAAATTTCAGCAACATAATAGTGATCCAACAATAGGGTAAGTTCTCTCTTCCTCACCATTTCTTTTATAGTAAAAGTTGCATTGACACATGTCCTCTCATGCACAATTTAAAATTTTACTTATTTAAATTAATTAATATTCATCCACCACACATGTGACACTCTCCCCAGGTTGCACATGTTAAATCTCTTTTTAATTTATTTAATTAGACAATTTCCCTCACACTCCCCAATTTGTTCATGTTTTTCCTTCTTATAGTTGTCTCTTAGTTCCCCAATTTCTCCTTTATTATGTCCCCTAACTAAAATTCAGTTTGAGTTGGTTTAGGAGTCTTCTTTTAGTCTGGATTAGTGGTTGATTGACTTAAGATACTAACTCTATGTTGACCAACTGTTCTCTCATGTTTTTAATTTCTTTTCAATAAAAACTCATTTTTATTATTTTTATGCACACATGTGCACATACCCAATTTTATTCTTATTTCTTCTTTTTCTTAACTTACTAGTCTAATTCCCTTTGTTCCCTTTTAATGTTTTAATTTAATCAATCCTCTTAGACTTAGACTCTTTGTCAATTTTCTTGTTTATAATTTAATAATCAATTTTATGCTCTTTCTAACAATGTCTAAGTATTTTATTTTAATTTTCTAGGCCTTCTAGATTTTTTTTGACTCACATTTTGTTTACGCGGCGTGCCCTTCAAGATGCACTTTTGTGCTCCAAGGGTGCTACTCACCATTGACTAGTTTGGAAGTTTTTCAGACACTTGGAGTCAACACTCCATTGGTTGACCTTGTGAGAGACTGAGGGCTTGTCTAAGGAATAAGGATTTTGCATTATTGTGTGCTCCTTATAATTCCTCGTGAGCGACTATCTCAGTCTTCCCTCATGACATCGTGGACCTAGTAGGTTGTGACAATTGGTCATGACGCGAGTGCTAGTAGGTTGTGACAGGAACGTTGCCTCACCTCTCCCTCATCTATCTATTTTATGTGCATGATCCCTTTACTCTATATGTGAGTCGGATTAGCAAGCGTCATGAAGCCTGCATCCACTGACAAGAACAATGTCAATAATTCATATACATAAAATCCATATTGAAATCATCATATAACTCATGTGTGTAATTCAAATACTCAAACTGAAACCAAAATACTAGTCCACTCCCTAACTCAATTCAAAGACCAAGGAAGTTTGTTGATGCCATCAACATCCTCAATCTGTCACGTTTCCTGCACACTCAGGAAAACTCATCATAATACCTGTCAACATATACATCTAAAAATAACATATAAACTCAATGACATCACAACATAACTCATAATTAAAGCATAATCATAATGTATCATAATTGGATCACTTGCTCTCAAGTGTCCTCAAAGAATAAGTCAGTATAAAATGTGATCAATGGAACTAGATGTTACAAAAAGAGACACATTGGTTGTAAAGAGAGATCTTTAGCTTCGAATACTAAAAAGAAACATTGGCCAAGAAACAAAACTAGAGGAGAGGTTGGTCCCTCTTGGTATTTTAAATAAGGTGATGTACCGTGGATTTTGAAGAAAGGTGATCTTTATATGGTGAAGGATGTTATATTGGGTGTGAAGGCACCTTCTTTATATGGGTCGAATCTACGATGTTGCTTCACTATAGACAAGAATTTATTGGGGTTGAAATCACATGACCATCTGAACCTTCTAAGGGTATGTATGTAATACATGATTTTTATTCTATATTGACGTCAGTGAAAATATGTTATGCACTCACAATTTTATGGAAATTCATGATGTGTGTATATTTTGTAGTGTCATTATCCTTTTCTCGTGCATGGTTGTGTGAACCATGACTTCCCCCCGGACCTGCAATGTGCCATATAGAAATTATCTGCATTTGTACATTGGATCACATCAAGAGAGATTCATATGGCTAGCATTCCATGGTGGTGTCGAGAGATAGTTGAGATTGTTTGTATGTTTGAGAAGGAATTTCCCATGAGGTTTATGGACTTGCAATTCCATTTTCTGACTCACCTACCTAATGAGGTTGAATTAGTTGAGGTGCTCTCATGTCATTGGATGTTTTTATTAAAGAGGTACATGAAAAAATTGAAGGGGTTTGTTTGGCAAAGGGAAAAACTAGAGGGCTATATAGTAGAGGGCTACATAGTATACAAGTCATTCTATTATGCCAGTGAGTACATCAAGCAAATTAACAACGTATAAGGGACAGTCATTTGGGATGACCATCAAGATGAGGAAAAGATGGAAGGGGAACTACTCCAAACGAAAGGAAAAAGGCACTTGATAAAGAGTAAGTCATTTATGTTTTGTCAATTTAGTATAGAGAAATTTATTTACATTGAAGTTGATAATATATATTTCATCCCATGTTATTTGATTTGAATTCTTTTATACATCAACGAATTTAGAAATTTTGATGTCATCAATAAATTTGTTTTTTAAGTTGATAATATATATATATATATATATATATATATATATATATATATATATATATATATTTGTATCTGGCGAAATCAGCAACTAGGCCAATCTCGTACTCGCGTGACACGGGGTCGATTCTGACCGCTACCACTATAACCTCCAAGTGCCATACGTATGCCCCTTCCACATGCACGAGTAAGTCAGGGGAATTTGAACTCGAAACCTCATCGAACATAACACTTCATATCACTGCACATGCCAATTGAGTTGCCCCTCGGGGGATGATAATATATATTTTATCTCATGCTATTCGTTTTGAATTTTTGTATACATCAACGAATTTAGAAATGGATTCCATCAATATATTCGTTCTTTACAATGCAAAGACAACATGACGACGGGTCACGTTGTATGAAGAGAAAAGAAGGAAATAATATAGTGAAAGGAAAACATTCAGATGGTTGAATGGTAGAAGTATGCCTTATCATAATCATTTAAAAGAAAATATGCCAAAATTATGTCCCAACAGTTGGGTGGCTAACCATATACAAGAGAAATATGAGGTGTCTGGTTGTAACCCATGTGGAGAATATTTGGAGGTACTAAACATAGGGATCTAGTACAGTAAATTTGTAATAATCTCTCTGAGTACCACATTCTATTTATAATATCGCACATTTGGATTGTAACATGTATTATTTTTTTATTGATGCTTCAATTATTAGACATATGACATTGTCCTTTGTTCGCATTTTTACAGGTGCATTTTTCCCCATCTATGTGGGCATATGTACATCATTTTCACACTGAGTATGTTGATGATGGACACATCACACAAGATTGTGGAGTGGAGGTCGAGTTCAACCAATCTAGTCGTGCTAGCCACCGCGATGAAAGCCTGATAGAGGGGAAGTTAAGTTACATTGGAAAGATACAATAGATCATGCAAGTGTACTTCTCATGGTTGAAATGTGTTATTTTTGTTTCAATTGGTGGGATACCTTCAACCGAAGAAATGTAAAAAATATTATTATAGTGGGATAATATGTATTAACTCTAAAAAAATGTGGGTTGAAAGTAAGGAGCCTTAATATGTTTTCCCAAAACATTACAACCTAGTATTTTTTTACCCAGATGTGTTGAATGGGGATTGGTGGTTCGTAATGAGACATGATCCGAGATCTAAACATATTTTTGAGAACAACAATGTTACAATGCCAAGCGAGGAAGATAATCATGTTGTTGGCAAGGAATATTGATTTGTTTGGACATTTATATTGTGGATGTCTCATTTTATTATGGATATCTATAATGAACAATTATGTTTTTTTTTTCTTCATTTTATAATTATGTTGGATATGAAAAGTTAACAACCATTTACAACCACCACATTGAAAATACATTAAATAGATGTGAAAGCATAATATGTGGTTTTGATATAATTTTATTGTCATATTAATAGTTTATTATAACAAATTCATGTTGTATTGTATTAAAATATGTTTATGTTAACCTTTGAATTACTAAGCATTAATTGAGATATCCCAAAGTTGGTGGCATACAATAATAAATATTTATTTTAAATTGTATTTTATTTAACAAAAAATGAATATATTAAAAAATATTCAAACCTCAAAAAAATTATTGTTTGAGAAAATCAAAATTCAAATAAATATATACTTACTTGGATAAAACTTCTAATGACAATTCCAACAAAATAACTTCATGCAACATCTACAGTACTTGTGGTGTTGGCATTACCAACTTTGATGGCATTCCCCACCTTAACTAGTTTAACTATCATGGCCTTCACCTATTCCACTCCATCATTTAGTTTATTCCACTCCATCATTTAGTTTTATAATCATATAAAATTATATTAATAATTATTTTTGCATTCTCCTTGAAATAAGTGTCAATATAGGAAGGGCATGGAAATTCTAAAATAGTCTTTTTCTATAGCCTAGTCAAAATTAAGGAAAATGTTAATGATCCATACTTATATAAAAGTATAAAAGCCTTTGTCAATTTTACTAATTCTTAAAATACTAATTATAAAATGTTGGGTGATATTATTTTTTAATAGAAGATTCATAAAGTCTGTATTGGAGTAAAAAATTGTGAAGCCATTTCATCGAAAGTGTATAGATCAAAATATATAATTATTCTCTATATTTATTATTTTAAATTTAATTGAATAGATTTCATATATTATAATAGTTGGATGATTTAAATTAATAAAATCTTTGGAAAAAATAAATATTAATAAACAATTATATTATAACTTTGTCTTGTAATCTTTGAATAACAAAAATTTAAAAAATAATATTATCATTACATCATCATCATCATCATCATCAATGAATAATTATGTTGTAATGTTATTATTATAATATATGGAAAAGACATAATTATTCAAATCACAATCATTTCACTCATCATATTTAAGTATTTTTGTTTCTAAACATGTTTAATTAACATATTGTATCTTGTTGGATAACAAATAATTCACCTTGAACAATAGTTAAACATTGTATGGTATTAATGGTTATAACTTTTTGCATTCACAATCCAAATTAAACGCTTTCATAAAAGTAAAGTTAAACATTATATGGAAACTATAAATTTAAATGAGTGATACACATCAAATTACACTTAAAAACAGAGAAATCATTTAAAATAATGTTCGTCATTAGCATACTCATAATACATTTTATAAATCAAACAACAACAACAACCACAACATTATATGAAAAACATAATATGCATGAGCGATATACATATGAATATACATGTCAAACATACATCTCAACAAAATCTGCAATAAACATGTCATACATAGATCTCGAGTCAAATATAAAACAATCAATATAAATGTCAATCGATACCACTACTAGCTAGGTCCACCACTAGAGACAGATCCATCAATGTATCTGCTAGCAGAGGTAGAGCCTCTATCAAGATCAACTATCTTAGAAATAAATGTCAACAAGAGTGGACTATCAAGTGTCTCTATATCAATATCATGAAGATGTGCAACAATACCCAATGTGAACATAGTGTCCAAAGCATTAAAAACTTGTGACACATGTGGAGGAAGAGGAGGAGGAGGAGGAGGGGAATCAGTGGATGATGACACATATGGACTAGGAGAAAGACAATTATCGATGGATGGTGACACAAGTGGAGGAGGAGGGGGAGTATCAGTGGAATATGGTGACACATGTGGAGGAGAATCAAGAGGAGGAGGAGGATTGAACATGGATGTAGGTTCAGACACATGTGGAGGGGAAGTAGGATGAGGAGGAGGAGAATCGGATGTGGATGCAGATTCAGACACACATGGAGGGGAAGTAGGAGGAGGAGGAGGATTAGACGTGGATGGAGGTTTAGACACATGAGGAGGGGAAACAATAGGATCGGTAGATGGTGCAACTGACTCATGTGGAGGAGAATTAGGAAGAGGAGGAGGACCATGTGGTGGAGCAGAGGATTGTTGATCAAAAATTTGGTCACCTTGATTTCCTGCTCTTGGAATAATTTAAAAAAAAAATGATATCAAAAGAAGGGAAAAATTGAACTATTATAATCTCATGGTGTAGTCCTCGGTTTCAACTTCGTCACACATTTTGTGAATTCAAAATCCGATTCCATATGATCAAGATATCCATGTTTTAGTCTAAAAGAGCATTTCTTCATGTGCAACACGTTTTGTTTCTCTCGTGGCACTAAGTTCACTCGGTACTTATGGTGCTCAGTCTTGGTACTCATATTCTTCTTATACTTAGACTCTTAGTCTCTCTTAGTCTCTCTTAGTCTCAAAGACTAAGTTTCTCAAGTATCATATCTCATATCCTCCCTTTCCTCTTGTATATCATATCTCATAATCCATACTTAAGTTTTTATTCTCCTCTCTTATAGCTCCCCCTTCACTTCACTTAGTTTTATTTTCCTAAGCCATCTCTTCTCCCCTTACCCCCTCTTCCCATACCCTCTTAGATTTGTTTTGGATTTCTCCCTCACTTCATTCCATACACTACGGGTTAGGATGCACACCCCTTATTTCCCCACTCCCCCTTCCTTAACATATTTTGTAAGTACCTTTCCCTTTAATTATTAACCAATCACATGATGACATGTGGAAGACATGACAACTAATCACACCAAGACATGTGGCATCCTATCATGAAATGACAAATGGAAACCGATCATTTTATGAAACATGGAAACTTGTGCTATCCTATGATATGGATTATGACTTGGTGATGACTCGATGCTTATTGGGCATTGAATGGCCAATTAGTGGATGTTGATTGGGCCATCAAAATATTTATTAATTCATGAATTTTCTTAAGGCTCGAGTTTCCATAGTCTCCATAGTCTCCTTATGTTCCACATGAAAGTCGTGGGAAGATTTGTAATATATACACTATCATCTCAATCTCCACAGTGCATGTGGGATGGATTATGTTTAAAAAGTCAAATTTTAATGGAGGGCTAAGATTAATCCATGAAATTGGATGGACGATTGTTGAGCAACGATTTTTCAAAGGTCATAACTAGAGATCCACGCGTCGATTTTGGACAAACTATACCTTGTTGGAAAGGTAATTCGACGAGAAAGATGATGGAACATGTTTCAATAAGTGAATTTTGTCATAACTCTCCCATATTTTAAAATAAAAGTCAGTTATTTTTTCATGGTTTGTTGATAAAACTACTTGGAACCTTGACTTCACGAGCTTATAAATTGAGATACAAAACTCCAAAATGTGCTCAAGAGGACTTGTTGGAAATCTAGGATGATAAATTTTGCATATAGAATGGTTTCCATAGCTGAAAGGTCAAATATCTTTCTAAAAAAATTAAAATACAGTCCACTTTTAAAAAAGACAGTCAATTAAAAATTTTCAAAATAAAAGTTTATTAATATTTTTTATTAAAGACGAAATGGGCCCCACTTCACTGAACGAATTACAATGACTTAAGTTCATTAATGACAATTCAATGGGGCATTAATTAAAATGATTATTCCAAGAAGAAAAGCGTGCGAACTTTCTTAGAAAGACCAAAACCCTTAAACTACTTCAAGAAAGCATTGGGAATAATTTTAAAAGAAAAAGAGCACCATCAAAGAAAGGGTTAAAGGGAAATTAGAAGATAAAAATAGAAAATTTACAGCCATCAACATACAGCCAAGATTCTAATCAACAAATAGAGATATCCATTATTCTCCTTCTTCTTCTTCTTCTACACCATTTTCTCAAGACTTTATGCTTATATTTTTGAACTGAGCATAAGGTTGGGTTCTTGAGTGTTTTTCTTGTATTCTTCCAAGAATTTTCTCTACAAAATCATGGATTATTTTACAACCATATATGTGACTGAAAAATGTAAGTCAATATTGTCTATTTTGATTCATGGAGATTTAGTTCGTGTGTTTGAAAAACTTTGTTTTTGAAGCACTAGTCAATTAGTTTACTGAATTCTTTGTAATGAGAAATATCTTTCGTCTAATAAACTCCACAAAGAACTACTTCTAGGTATTAGATTAATGATTTATTAGATTTTGGGATCTCTAAGCATGATATTTTTGAAGTATTCCCATCAAATTCTTTTCAATTTTGAATGTAGATCTCATTTAAAGTTCTCTAAAATGATCAAGATCATTTCATTGTTTTTCTTGCAAGAAAATATGGTTGCATATTATACTTGCATGTGATTTAGAGGGTTGTATAAATGATGTTGAGTATACATTTATTCTAATATTGAAGCTTTTATTCAATCTTTTTTTTATTGTAAAGAAGCGATTTGTTGCACATAAAGATCAGATATGGTTATCAAGAACCATTTCATATAAAATTAAGCAATAAAGACTTGGGGTTTGTTGTCCAACATTCTCTTAGATTATTAAAGAGGAGTACCCCTTTTATAAAAACACAATGGGATTCATATCCTCATGAGGTTGTTGTTTAGGTCTTGACCAATCTAAACATCAACATTTTTGGCGACCACACTGGGGAACGATTTATTTTCAAGGTTTTTGAAGATTTATTTTAGATCTAATTGAGGAACCAAAGTATCCATGGTTCAAAGTTTTGAAAAGAAGATTCAAATAAGACTGTTGCTTGTTCTAGATGCAAGGGGTTTATAAAAATATTATTGAGAGATATTTGAATGACCTAAAAAAGAGTTAAGAACAATCAAAGATTCTGGAGGATGAACTCCATGTCGATTCCATCAAAATAACTCTTAAATGCCCTAGAAATTCCATTGGAAAGATTCAAGAATCTCAAGAAGATCTATATTATGACTCCTCTAAATATTTCTTTCATGGTGTGATTCTCCTTTTCCTTCTCCACCAATTCCATCAATGGCTTTACAAGACTCAACAAAAGGAAGATGTACCCAAAGAAGGAGGCGATTGCATAGCACGGGGGTTTCACCTTGTTGACCAATATCTTATCACGTTCATTCATAAAGGGGGTTTTTAAATTGTGAAAAATAAAGTCAATGTATTGTAGGTATTGGGGGGGGGTGTGGGGTATCAAGGGGTTTATAGGTATCAGGGAGTTATAAAAATGGGTATCTAGTAAAATGAGGGGTTTCTTTTATTGGAAAGATGTATTGGGAGGGGGGTTCAACAAAATGATTTTGGGAGATATTTATCAATATATAGTGAAATTAGGGGCATCCTTTAATATCCCGTGAATAAAGGTGTTATGTCACAGGTTCATAGAGTGAAGACCCCATTTTACATTAATCCCTTTAAATCTTCCAGAATTAGATTTTGAAATGCCATATATTTCTATTGAAATATTTTCCACATTCTTTGGAAATACTTCAAAGGATGCAAAGAAACACTTGTTTAGATTAAAAAA
>ML782338.1:0-16031 GCA_009831015.1 Picea engelmannii | reverse complement strand
CATCATCTCCTTATAATCAAGCGATTTCCACCAAATGGCAGCATCACCTTGCAATTTGAGATCTACCCAATGTGGCCAAGTATCTTCCCATGCTGATTTTCTTTCTTTAATGAATGATTCAATACTAGGGCCATCACATTTCCCTGTAAAATACATCTTGCTATGAAAACCCCCCAAAAATAGAACAATAAGTTACGGCAGAAAATCGCGGCTTTTTCCGGAAAAACTCTGAAAAACTGTTGAATTTAAAATGCTCATAATTTTACTTCCCGAACTCCGTTTCGGCTGATTTTTTTTTGAAATTGGGTATTTTTCCGAGAGGAATTCAAATACCCAATTTTTTTTTCCAAATTCAACTCGTAAAACTTTATATATAAACTTGAAGTGCGCCGCCCTCTTTTTCTTCCCTAGAAAAAATTCTGCAAAAAGAGAAAACAAATCTTCCCTTCTTTGGCCAAGGAAAGTGCTCTGATACCAATTGTTAAGTACCTAAACCAGATCTGCAAATATACTACAGAAATAACCAAGAATAAACCATAAACCATTCACCATAATAATGAACACAAGAAATATCCAAAACCCTTGAAGTAGGGTAACACCATATATTAATCCTTATGGAAGGATAAAACTCCTCAAGCAATCCTTGCTTGTACAATCACAATATTCTTCACTATGTTTCATTACATTGCCTACACTTCTTTATATAACTCTCCCTATCTCCTAGGAACCTTCTAGAGAGCCTTCTCACATTTATTACATCCAACTACCATAGTGGGTCTTTATTAATATAGTGGACCTAGTCCACCTTACATTGAATGACCACATTCCCATATATTAATTGACTTCCACTAATAACACATAACTACATTCCCATTGGTACCTCCCTAGGTACCCCATATTACCTCCCTAGGTATACTACAGTCACAATATTACTTAGTCAACAATCCAAGGTAGCGATGCGCATTGTTTCTATGCACCAAGAGAACTTCTCGGTGCTCACATACTTTGTCAATGAATCTGCAACATTCTTCAAAGTGTCAACCTTATCCAACAACACCTTTTTGTCTTCAACCATGTCTCTCACAAAGTGATACTGAACATCAATATGCTTTGTCTTTGAATGATAATTTGGGTTATTTACTAATAATATTTCCCTCTAATAATCACAATCTAATCTTACTGCTTGTTGTACCAACCCAATACCTAAACACAATCTCTGTAACCATATTACTTCCTTGCATGCATGAGTGGATACCATGTATTCAAATTTTGTAGTTGAGAGTGCCACTACAACCTGTCTTTTTCTCATCCAAATGATTGCTCCTCCAAATAGGTTAAAAACATACCCACTTGTAGATCTTCTGTGATCCATATCTCCAGCCCAGTCTGCATAAACATACCCATGTATGTCCAACACTTTATCCAATCTTGGTCTTCCTTGGTAGCATAATACATAACTATAAGTGTCCCACAAATACCTAAAAATCCTTTTTACTGTTTTCCAATGCTCCTTCCATAGGTTTGACATATACCTACTCAAATGATCCTTCCCTGGTTTTGACATATACCTACTCAAAATGCCCATTGCATGTGCAATGTCTGGTCTAGTACAAACCATTGCATACATTAAACTTCCAAGCACACTAGCATGCAAAACATCGGACATGTCCTCTTCCTCTTCATGTGTCTTGGGACACTGATCTGTAGATAACTTTACACCTATAGGAATAGGAACCTTGACCGATTTACTTTCTTGCAATTTAAACCTCCACAATATTGTCCTGCACGGACTCTTTTAATATCCATTCCCAGAATGAAGTTAGCAGCACCAAGATCCTTCGTGTCATATTTGGAGGATAGCTTCAATTTCATCTCCTTGATAACATCCATGTTATTTCCTACCAACAACATGTCATTGACATACAACATTACATAAATGAAGTGATTACCGCATCCTAGGTGATTGCTTCAGACCATATAGTGACTTCTTTGGCTTACAGACCAACTCTTTATTTCCCTTGATTACAAATCATTATGTTCACTTGATGTAGATTTCTTCTTCCATATCTCCATGTAGGAATGTTGTCTTCACATCCATATGTTCTACTTCAAAATAAAAAGAAAGAACAACAGATAAAATAAATCTAATAGAATTTAACTTGGCAACATGAGAAAAAATTTCACCAAATTCAATTCCCTCTACCTGGCCTTTTTCTACTAATCGAGCTTTGTATTTCTCCACTTTTCCTTCTGCATTCAAATTCTTCTTAAACACTGATTTGTTTCCAATAGAATTTTTTTCAATTGGAAACTCAAATAGATCCCTTGACTCATTCTTATCTAGGGCATCCATCTCTTCAACCATGGCCTTCTTCTAGAGTTTACTATCCTATGAATTCATTGCTTACTTGACATTTTTGTGATCATCATCAGTAATAGATAAAGAAAAATTAGCATGAAAATCAGGTGGTGTTGTAGGGGCTTCTTAGGCCCTTGTCATCATACATTAGAAGTAATATATAAATATAGGCAATAAAGGAGATAAACCAAGTAAATGTATGTAATAGAGGGTAACTATACTTAACAAATGGATTAGTTGGAGTGGGTATAACCACTCCAACCACCTCCATATTGTACAAATACTCATGAATATGGAATAGACATTTGGTTGGTTAACCTTCCCACGTATAATTCTTGAGTCTCATGTGTGTGATTAATGTGTTTGTTGCAATGTAGTCTCTTCCTTGAATGTGTGTAATCTAGAATATTACAACATTGGTTATGTTGCTGGTAGTTTTGAACCTGGGCATGCAGATGATCACATAGATGATAACTTCATAATACATATGCAAATGGTGGGACCGTAAAATCGAAATTTACATTAAGAATTACGCAAGAAGAAACAACCTAACGCTAGCAGAAGCACGATCATGATTTTTCTCGAAGACCCACAAAATATTTATAGAAGCTATCCCAGAATCCTTGTTTGGTTACATCAACAAATCTGGTAATGCGTAAATTGATGCCCGACGAAAAATCAACCCTCAAGCTTAAAAACGAGGGTGGAACGAATCTGCACAAGTGGGTCGAAAGAATCATCGAAGATTACATAATAGAACAATATATTGAGGATCGAACATCCCTCAATACAATAAAAGACAAATTCTACATGGAGATACACGACGGAGTTTGTGTACAATCCCTAAACTGCTTCATGAATATTTGCTCGACAAAGGCATAGGAGACATTGTTGAATTTTGACCTCGACTTGGTACACCACCACAAAATATTCACTGGGAAGAGAGAGACAACAAGTGGGCCAAATTCCTAGAAGCAAGGTGCAAAGATACAAAACAATCATGGGACTACTTTTTGAGAAAATAAACATGGCCATGTTCACCGACTTTGAGTAAGTCGGGGCGACATTTTGGGGTCAGTTGATCCATGATATGCCATAAGAAAAGAGAATACCAATGTTTGTTCGACTGAAGCATAAATTTCTTCAAGAGGAAAGCAAATTTATAAGCAAACGTCTGACATCCAAAACTTGGAGCTAGACAAGAAACAAAAGAAAAGAGATGATATTCGTAACCTGTGGACCAGTCGAAATTTGAATAGAAAAATAGTCAAATAAGATCAACCTGAGAGAGCACATGAGCAGTCTGAGTCTGAAAGAAATTGACCATATCTAGCAATAACAACAGTCGCAATGATCCCTGACAAAAGTAACAAGTCATAGTTGATAGAGGCTAGCATGGGAGCCCATCAATCAAAAGATCAAGTTGAAAGAATGGATTACAAAGAGTCGGGACTAGTGATATGCACTCCTCCTGTTCAAGAAACCAACCCTCAAATTAGAGAATTCCTTCAACAAAGACTTCAGATCGACGAACAATCTGAAAGATTTTGGTATAGAACTGATGAACATGGCAATTTACGTGACACACTCATTGTCGAGCTAGAAAGAAATGAAGTCGATAAAATGATCATTCACATCAAGGATCTCACGAACCTGGCCCCCATGCCAAATCTCATATCAAGAGAAAAAAATCTAATAGATTATAGTTGTGAACCAACACGTCTGAAAGAACGACGTATCATTGAATATAAAGACCAAATTTTTCAGACTGAAGAAGTAACTCATAGCGCAAACAAGCAAAAATTACTTTTAACATACCATCCATCAGAAGACCGAATGAAAGATAAGTTGAAAGAACAACAACCAACCAAGAATCCGACATCCCATTCGAAAAGTGTGATAAGTGGAGGATCACAAAAATCTAGTGTTCTTAAAAAAACAGCCACGAGACTCAAAAAAATTCCCCTCTATGAAAGAGACGAGGATCCAAGAAGACATTGGTTTATATGCGAAAAATTATGGGATGCAGCAAACATCACAGATGAAGTTGTTGCATCCCAGATGAAGATAAGAAGATGGCACAATTCAGTGCCTCTCTTCAACACCGTGCTCTAACATGGTTCATGAATTTCACAAAAAATAAGAACCGATCAAAATCATAAATAAAGAGCAAATTTTTATCATTTTTCAAGGTCCAAGATGTTACACACTTGGTCGCACAACAACTGAAATAAATAAAGCAACGACCAAGAGAGTCGTTCCATGAATACGACAAAAGATTCAAATATCTACTTAGCTAAATCCCGTCAACAATCGATCAAAGTATGTTATTACAATGGTACGTAGCCATATTGCTACAACGAATCAGAACTCCATTACGACTCTACGATATAACCTCATGTGAATATGCATTACAGAAATCACAACGTGTTGAGTCAGACGATGACGGGCCATCGACTTCCTTGTCGACAGAAAGGCTACAAGAAAAAATAGAACATCTCCAATAGACCATAAAAAATATAGCCTTAAGAAGAAATGAGGCGTGGTGTACCACATTTTGTGAAGATGGCCACACCAAAGATACTTGTAGCCTCAACAATCAAGTACCAGGAGCAACAGATGCACATCGAATGCAAGAGGAAACATATTGTAACATATGCAAAACTTTGACCGACCATATTGTACAAGATTCTCCACACAACTTGAAAAATACCAAGTTGTGCCTTATTTGTGAAATGCACATCCACAGAACATCTGAGTGCTAACTAAATGCATGAAATGTAAATGTAAATACAGTATATTGCACTGAAGCAAATGACCAACATAACGACTACGGGAGAAGAACTAATTACTATGGTCGAGGTGTCAGCAGTCGAGTCGGATTCCAAGGTCGAGGTCGAGGTCGACCTTACTATTACAATTGCTAGAAAGACGACCACATTAGACCCGACTAGCCAATAAAGTATCGGGTCTACTCAAAATTTGGTAACATTTTTGGCGTTGGCGATCATTCACTCGAAGAATGTCCAATAGTACTTGATAAGATCATGACCAAAAAGGACGTAAACCTCCTACACACAATCTCCAAAGAAAAAGTGTTAAATTCAAATAACTTACACATCATTACTATATCGGGCGCAGGACAAGATAATATCCCCTAACAAGATCGACATTCAAGGAAGTCTAGTCAGTTTCCAAATCCAGACAAAGAAGAACGGGTTATGAGGGAAGCGCTTAAATTCTTCAAAAATTCTAATCAAGACCAACAAAACAAAGGAAGACAACATGAAGACATTGCACACGAATTTTTACAACTCTTGTTGGTCCTAAGGTCTACACTTGACAGCTAAAGGGAAGAGCTAGGTCACCTCAAGTTTTGGAATGATTTGGTTTTAATGAATTAGGTTTGTTGGTCAGCTGATAGATAGGTTTTCAAGGGTGGAGGTCTGGTTAGATTGTTCAACAATGTCATTGTAGGGTTTCCCTTAGCTAATGTCATGCAATTTGGTGAGCAGGTAAAGACATGAGAATAAAACAAAGGAAATACAAGAAAGCATCCAATTGTTAATCATTGTATGAAAATTCAAACTTGAAATAATATTCCATATCTAAAACATGTATCTTGACACAAATTATCCAAACAAGGTTGTAATACAATAAACTATCTATTGTAAACAATAGTTGTTGCATACCAATAAACAATTCATTGAAATAGTAGCTGAAAGGAAAGGAAACTAGACATTGCATACATTTCCAACTTCCATCAAGATACGATTAAGAACACACAAATATTTGAAAAGAAAAACACAAACTGTCACCAAAACTTATATTCACCAGGTAGGAAACATTACAGTCTTATGCTTCAGGTCCAGCAAAAATTAAGAGGCTTGATCTCCCAAAATTTGAACCATTTACATCACAAGTTCAACCACCTATCTAGGATCTAACTCTAAAGTTCAACTTTACATCACAACTAGATCCACTAGATCCAACTTGACTTCCACTCCTTAATTACAATTGTAAACATTTCTTTGACCTGAGTGTATTTGGGTTGAAGTATCGGTTCAGAATTTCTTCTAAATTCGACCTTAGTAAAAATATGGTTCATATCAAAAAAAAAATAACCATTATTACACTTGACAACAATATATTTAAATAAAACAACAAAAATTTACAAGTACAACTATGTCTAATGTTGATAACTGAAGTGGAACAACTCCATAACAAAAACCTTCGAAAGTTGTAGTTGGCAAGTGATTGTGCATAGATTCCCACGTACAGTCCAACTGGAGACCAAACTAGAATACAGGTGGCTCAGCTAGCATTATTCCTTAATCCCTTCTCCTTTGATAGCAATACACCTCTTACATTATCTCTTTCAAGAAAAAACATGTTTTATTATGCTTCTTTTGCAGATTCTGGTACTTCTTTTATATCTTAGTATGTTGCATTTCCAGATCCTACTTTTGGTACTGTAAACTTTGAATTTTTTGCTTCAACATTTGTACCTGGTGGTCTTCATCTATACATTTTTCAGCTTCGACCTTTGGTTTTGTCAATACATGTACCTTATTTCTATCATTTAGCCCATGTTACTCCTTTATGGAAAATTTGTTGAGGTCAATGGACAAATTAGTTTTTCTTGACCTCATCTCATATATGGGTGCTACCTCAGAATTTTTGTCATGTGTCTCCCTCACACGTTCCTGCATCTTCAATATTTTTGCTTTAATATCTGGTTTGATTTCATGTGAAACTTGCTCAGGAACTAGCTCTATATCTAGGGTTATTCCATTAGAGTCCTTCTTAGGGTATGGGGCAATGTCCATTACATTTTGTTCTAAATCCAAGTCTGCGGGTTACTCTGTCTTCACAATTGTATACTTTACCCCTAAAGTTTCCCCTTTATTATATTTATGCTTTGCTTTATCCCCTGTCATCTTTTTCAATGTGTGGATAGCCATCTCCTCCATATTGGAAAATCCAGAGATATCCTCTTCAGTGTCCTCAATCCTCAATGACTATGGGTTGTTGGTCTTTTAAGGATGGATTAAAAATTGCCTTGGAATTGAATCTTAATTAATTGGTGATCCTGGTTTTTCTGTTAGGTTTACTGGGCATTTCAGGTTCATGGTTCCCTTTCCTTTTTCTACTCCATTTGGCTTTAGGGGATTCCTTAATTAAGGTTTCTACATGCACAAATTCTACAACAACAATCTTGAGATTATGTTGTTTAGTTTTCTTTTGCCTCCTTATTTTTTTCCTCGGGGTTTTATCTTACTGCATGGTGGTGGTCACAATCACATCTTCAAAATTCTTAGGTTACAATGGACCTGGTGGGGTGACATCTTCCTCTTGTTGTCTGATACAAACCTTACAGACAATAAAAAATGTTCCCATGGCATCTTTATTTCATCCAAAGAAAAGAGGACCAAGATTTTTATAAAACCCTAGTGATATAAACTTTTGTGAGTAGATTCGGGGTGGCTCTAGACCATTCTAGACATTTTTCGTTAAAGGTCTGAGAAAATAAAAAGGGAGGTTTAATTATTTATCACCACTTAAGTGCATAAGGAAACAGAGGTGATAACAGTGCAAAATCGAGAAACGACCTTCATCTGTAATATACCTTTAGACTATGGTGGGTATGCTCCGCCATTCATCTTTAATCCACATAATAGAAATACCTTGATTCCAATCAGGTTTTTGGTGTTCTGACACTAGGAATTTGTTGCAAAGCTCTGTTGGCAATTTGCCATTTTTGAACCATCTCACCCTATTGACCAAGAGAGCGCAGGCTGCCCCAATAAAATGCTTTGTGATATGAATTATGGTGTCCCTGAGATGGGTCTAAAATCCATCGAATTTTTTTGCAAAGAGCGAGTCCACTCTAGTGTGGTTCCCTTAAAAATCACAGATGGAATCAAACCATTATGCCCTGATGAAAATGTCTCTAATTTATGGAGCAGCTTCGATTAGTTCGAACGCCTATGGCTTTGTTCTATTCAATTACCGATGGTCTCGGGGAGAAACCATCGCGTTCAAACTGCTTCTGCTGAAAATGTTGGGCCGAATGTATGTATTAATTTGATTTCCTTTACCACCTACAGTGATAAATACCCATGATCCCACGATGATAACAATTGAAGGCACTGACCTACATGACTTTAGCACAATTTATGAAAGGATGGTCAAACTGGTGGTAACCCACATGAACTCGAGTGCTCAGGGACATGCACACGCATGTGAGGTGCCAACATAGCTTGATTTAAAAAAATTAAAATGTTTATGAATGTTAAAACCAACAAAACAACGCATTTTCTATTGTTTGCAAGAATAGGCACAGTCTGGCAATCTATGTCTTTTTTCATCAAAGGCCTAGGTTAACCTGCACCCACTAGTGACAAAATCATGGTGATGTGTGTTATTCAATTCAAACCAAAACATGTATTAACCTTGTAAAGAGCAAGAAAATGATGAAAAACAAATAGGAAGATAAAATAAAAAATAAATAAAAAATAAAAAATCACTCATCACACCATTGAAGAGAAACTAAGTAAAAATAGGTTCATAGATGGATGGGTTGGTCGAGGGATATAAGGAAGAGGTGTAGACCTAGGATTTAACATCGGCTCCAACTGGGGATATCTCTTCCCTGTGAGGTGCTAAGAACAAAATATTGTGTGCCTTAGTTCTTTATTTATGCCACCCTGAATCTATTCTGAAAAACATCTGCATCATGCAAACCAAAAACTGCAAGATGAAATAAACCACTTTGCAAGCAAACTGCAATCTGAAAATCCCCATCTCTTGCACAGTGCCAAACCATTGGGTGATGGAGTCCTATTGCTCCTCTAGTATATAAAAAAACTAAAAATGAAATGTTTGAATGACGAGCTTATTCAACACACCCCTACTCTACTTAGTTGAAAACCAAGTAATCATGTGTAATCATATTTCTAGTGAAGCCATACGACGAACTGATTAACAAGATGAAACTAACCTCCATCTTTAAGTACAAATATTATAGTAGAAACTGAAAAATATAGTAGCAACTTACAATCTTGAAGCCCATACTTAAAGTTTTGAAATTCTTCCTTCACAAAATGAATGACATAAAATTATTTAATCCAATTTGACTTCATATAGACAAATACAGGATCTACAAAAACATGAGAACCATACCTTGATGGATAAGTAGCAATAAATTATTTAATTTGACTTCTATGGCTGATTTGTTCTTGGTGGTATTCTTTTGTTTCTGGTTGAAAGATGTCATATCCAGGCTTGAAGAAATCTTGAATCTGCTACTCAATATTTCCAAAAGAAAAGAAATATTTGTTCATGACCTTCAACATTACTTTACTCATAATCATCAATCATCGGAGGATCATTAAAGGCAAAGGCCTGCACAAGTTTCTTTCGCATAATAATTTATGTATGAGACTTTGTAAAAGAAAATGGATGAGAAGAAAAATGATCTTGCGGAGTAAGCATATCTTCATCATAACCATGCTTATTAGAATTTTTAGAAGAGGAAAATACTACTTGTTGCTCGTGTAAATCATTATCAAATTCCTAATACTCATCATAAATAGGTGCATCAGAAAGTTGTGCATCTTGTAAATAATGATTTAAAACAGTATCTTCATTTTCTTTCAAAGGTTCATCATTTATTTCACTGTAACCTAAAGTAGCAAAATTTTCAAGAGTATGATGATGCACGAATAATTCCTTATCTCAACCATAATCAATCATAGATTCTGTAGAAGATACCTCTTGAGCCAATTATGAAACATTTTTTTCCTCATAATCTATTCGACAACCTTCATCATTGTGATATGTTGTTTTTCCAAGTCCAAGAAATGGTTGCTGAAAATTCCCAGAAAGAGTTGCTTGTGTTTGACCATCAACATTGTTTTCTTCATAGTTAACCAAATCTTTATGAGAACACAGAACAATAGATCCATCATAACAATAGCTAATTGAGACATCTGAAATAACATAAAATGTATCAAAAGCCTTGTTATCATTAATTTCATTGTTAATGTAATGCCCAACATCATCTTTCTGGATAAAAGAATCAGAAGAAGACTCATATGTAACTGAATCTTCCTCCACTTCCTCAACGAAAATATCCCTTTCATTTTCACTACTAGAAGAACTAATAATTGACTGTTGAATATAAGATCCAAATTCTTCACAACAGTGTTCAAAAAGAAGGTCAGCTGAAAAATATTTCTTGCAATGATTATGAGAGGCAGCATGAAAATATTTTAAAGAAGATATACTAGAAGGTGATAAGGATCTGAACCATTCGCATGCCTCTCCCTCTAATGAGTACATAAAAATTTTCATTAATACATCCTCATGATGTATACCCAACTAATGCATGACTTCATGGAATTGAAGCAAATGATCTGCATGGTTTATCATCTCTATCTTCTCTAAATCTAGGCAAGTAATCATCCCACTTATATATAGTAGGAACAAAATTTGGAAAACTAGGAATAGTAGAGAAATTAAGAGGAGAAAATATCTGAGCCAAGATGGCTTCCATTTGAAAATATGACTTCTTGAAACTGTGGAGTAACCACTGGATTCTTTAACCATAGAGTCGTCGAGTGAATGATATGCAGTCTAAATGTGTCTGGGTTTTTTTCACCATCAAAAACTAGATCGCATCATTGTCGCTCTCCTAGGGAAAGATACTTTGTTACTCTGTTCCCCGGAAACAATGCCAAAAGGTGTTGGTCCTAAGGTTTGCACCTAACTGCTAAAGGGAAGAGCTAGGCCACCTCAAGTTTTGGAATGATTTGATTTTAATGAATTAGGTTTTTTGGCCAGTTTATAGATAGTTTTTCAAGGGTGGAGGCTTGGTTAGACTGTTCAAAAATGTCATTGTAGGGTTTCCCTTAGCTAATGGCATGCAATTACTTGATCATGTAAAGACATGAGAATAAAATAAAGGAAATACAAGCAAGCATCCAATTATTACTTGATGTATTAAAATTCAGACTTTAAATAATATTCCAAATCTAAAACATGTATCTTGACACAAATTATCCAAACAAGGTTGTAATACAATAAACTATCTACTGTAAACAATAGTTGAAACCAGGTTGCATAACAATAAACAGTTCATTGAAATGGTAGCTGAAAGGAAAGGAAACTACACATTGCATACATTTCCAACTTGCATCAAGATAAGATTAAGAACACACAAATATTTGAGAAGAAAAACACAAACTGTCAACAAAAATTTTATGCACCGGGTAGGAAACATTACAGTCTTATGCTTTAGGTCTAGCCAAAATTTTGAGGCTTGATCTACCAAAAGCTTAACCCTTTTACATTCAAAAACCTGTCTATTTATTTGTTTCCCAGGAGGGTTCAACCACCTATCTAGGATATAACTCTAAAGTTCAACTTTACATCACAACTATATCCACTAGATCCAACTTGACTTCTACTCCTTAATTACAATTGTAAACATTTCTTTGACCTGAGTGTATTTGGGTTCAAGTATTAGTTCATATCATAAATAAAATAACCATTTATTACACTCGGAAGTGGTATCTCTAACTAAAACAAAAAACTTTATAAGTGAAACTATGACTAATGCTAATAACTGAAGTGGAACAACTCCATAATAAAAACCTTTGAAAGTTGTAGAAGGCAGGTGACTGTGCATGGATTCCCACGTACACTCCAACTGGAGAGAAAACTAGAATACAAGTGGCTCAAGTAGCATAAGTCAAGAATCATTTATCCTTTGAAAAGAATACACCTCTTAGATTATCTCTTTCAAGAACAAGCATGTTTTCCGATGCTTCTTTTGTAGCTTAGTACATTGCATTTCCAGATCCTTCTTCTGCTGCTATAAACTCTAAATTGTTACTTCATCATTTGTACCTGGTGGTTGTCATTTATACCTATTTTGGCTTCGAACTTTGGTTTGGTCAAGACCTGTACCTTATTTCTATCATTTAGCCCATGCTTTTCTTCTATGGAGGATTTGTTGAGGTCAATGGAAAACTTAGTTTTTCTTGACCTCATCTCATATTTGGGTGCTACCTCAAAAAATTTGTCATGTGTCTCCCTGACAAGTTCCTGCATCTTCAATATTTTTGCTTTAATCTCTGGTTTTGTGTCATGTGAAACTTGATCAGGAACTAGCTCTGTATTTGGGGTTATTCCATTAGAGTCCTGCTCAGGTTTTGGGCCAAGGTCCACTACATTTAGTTTTAAATCCAAGGTTGTAGGGTACTATGTCTTCACAGTTGCATACTTTACCCCTGAAGTTTCCCCTTTACTGTATTTATGCTTTTCTTTATCCCATGTCATCTTTTTCAATGTGTGGATATCCCTCTCCTCCGTATTGGCAAATCCAAAGATGTCATCTTCAGTGTCCTCATCCTTAATGACTATGGGTTGTTGTTATTTTAAGGATGGATTAAAAATTTCCTTGGAATTAAATGTCAATTGATTGGTGATCCTAGTTTTTTTGTTAGGTTTACTAGGCATTTCAAGGTCTTGGTTCCCTTTCCTTTTTCTACTCTAGTTGGCACAAAGTCTGTAGCAACAATCTTTGGACTGTGTTGTTTATTTTTCTTTTGCCTCCTTGTTTTTGTCTTAGGATTTTTATCTTGTTGCATGGTGGTGGTAACAAGCTCATATTCATAATGTTTAGGTGACAATGGACCTGGTGGGGTGACATGTTCTTCTTGTTGTCTGATACAAACCTTACAGATGGTAAAAAATATTCCAAGGCATCTATATTTCATCCAAAGCAAAAAGGACCAAGATTTTTATAAAACCATGGTGATATAAAATGTTGTGAGTAGATTCAGTGTGGCTCTGGACCCTTCTAGACATTTTCGTTAAAATTTTGAGAAAATAAAAAGGGAGGTTTAATTCTTTATCACCACTTCAGTGCATAAGTAAACAGAGGTGATAACAATGCACAATCGAGAAACAACCTTCACCTGTAATATACCTTTGGACTGCAGTGAGGATTCCTCGTCATTCATCTTTAATCCACATAATCAAAATACCTTGACTCCAATCATGGTTTTGGTGTTTTGAAACCAAGAATTTGTTGCAGAGCTCTGTTGGAAATTTGCCCTTTTTGAACCATCTCTCCCCACTGACCGGGAGAGCACATGCCACCCCAATAAAATGATCTATGATATGAATTATGGTGTCCTTGAGCTGGGTCTGAAACCCATCGAAATTTTGTGCAAAGAGAAGGGCCACTCCAGTGTGGTTCCCTTCAAAATCTTAGATGAAATCAAACTATTCTTCCCTGGTGAAAATCGTCTCTAATTTCTGGAATGACTTCGAACAGTTCGAGCCCTTGTGGCTCTGTTTTGTTCAATTTCCAATAGTACTAGGGAGAAACCATTTCATTCAAACTGCTTCTGCTGAAAATGTTGGGCCGAATGTATGTGTTAATTTGATTGCATTTACCAACTGCAGTGATAATTACCCACGATGATAACAATTGAAGGGCCAAACCTGCATGAATTTAGCACGAATTCTGCAATGATGGTTAAACTGGTGGTAACCTGCGTGAAATCGAGTGATTCACACATGCGAGCCGCCAACACAACTTGATTTAAAAAAAAAAAAAAGAACATTAAAACCAACAAAACAACGTGTTTTATGTTGTTTGCAAGAATAGGCACATTCTTGAAATTTGTGTATTTTTGCACCAAAGGCCTAGGTTAACCTGCTAGCAACCCACTAGTAACAAAATAATGGTGATGTGCGTTATTTAATTCAAACCAAAACATTTGTTAACCTTGTAAATATCAAGAAAATGATGAAAAACAAATAGGAAGATAAAAACAAATTAAAATGACTCATCACACCACTAAAGAGAAACTAAGTAAATATAGGTTGACAGATGGATGGGATGGTGGAGGGATAGAAGGAAGAGGCGCAGGCCTAGGATTTAACTTCGGCTCCAACTAGGGAGAGCACTTCCACGTGGGGTGCTAAGAACAACAGATTGTGTACCTTAGTTCTTTATTTCTTCCACCCTGAATCTATTCTGAAAAACGTATGCATCATACAAACCAAAAACTGAAAGATGAAACAAACCACTCTGCAAGAAAACTCCAAAATGCAATCTGAAAATCCCCATCTCTTACATAGTGACAAATCCATTAGGTGATGGAGTCTTGTTGTTGCTCTAGTGTATAAACAAATTGAAAATGAAATTATCAAATGACGAGCTTATTCAACACACCCCTACTCTACTCAACTGAAAACCAAGTAATCATGTGTAATCAGATTTCCAATGAAGCCATATGAGGAACTGATTAACAAGTTGAAACTGAACTCCATCTTGAAGTATGAATATGATATTAGAAGTTGACAAATATAGCAACAACTTACAATCTTGAAGGCCATACTTAAAGATTTGAAATTCTTCCTTCACAAAATGAATGACAGAAAATTATTTAATCCAATTTGACTTCATATATACTGCTACAGGATCTACAAAAACAAGAGAACCGTACCTTGATGGATAAGTAGAAATACATTCTTTAATTTGAATTACGTGGCTCATTTGTTCTTGCTAGGATTCTTCTGTTTTTCGATGAAAGATGTCATATTCAAACTTGAAGAAATCTTGAATATGTTGCTCAATATTTCCAGAAGAAAGGAGAAATATTTGTTCATGACCTTCAACATTACTTTCCTCATAATCATCAAACAATGGAGGATCATTAAAGGAAAAGGCACGCTCAAGTTCCCTTTGAATAATAATTTATGTATGAGAATTTGTAACATAAAATGGTTGAGAAGAAAAATGATCTTGCGAAGTAAGCATATCTTCTTCATAACTAGGTTGATCGGAATTTTCAAAAGAGGAAAATACTACTTGTTGATCGTGTAAATCATTATCAAATTAATAATACTCATCATAAATAGGTGCATCAAAAAGTTGTGCATCTTGTAAATAATGATTTAAAATAGTCTCTTCATTTCCCTTCAAAGGTTCAACATTTATTTCATTGTAAACTAAAGTAGAAAAATTTTCAAGAGTATGATGATGCACGCATAATTCCTTATCTCGACCATAATCAATCATAGATTTTGTAGAAGATACCTCTTGAGTCAATTCTGAAACAATTGTTTCCTCATAATCTATTTGACAACCTTCATCATTGTGATATGTTGGTTTTCCAAGTCTAATAAATGGCTACTGAAATTTCCTAGAAAGAGCAGCTTATGTTTGACCATCAACACTTCTTTCTTCATAGTTAACCAAATATTTATGAGAACATAGAACATCAGATCCATCCTAAAAACAACTAATTGAGACATATGAAATGACGGAAAATGTATCCAAAGTCTTGTTATCATTAATTTCATCGTTAATGTAATACCCAACATCATCTTTCTGGAAAAAAGAATTAGAAGAAGACTCATATATAACTGAATCTTCCTCCACTTCCTCAATGGAAATATCCCTTTCATTTTCACTACTAGAAGAACTAATAATTGACTGTTGAATATAAGATCCAAATTCTTCACAACAATGTTCAAAAAGCAGGTCAACTGAAAAATATTTCTTGCAATGATTATGAAAGGAAGCATGAAAATCTTTTAAAGAAGATATACTAGAAGGCGATAAGGATCTGAACCATTCATGTGC
>ML782337.1:299223-331359 GCA_009831015.1 Picea engelmannii | reverse complement strand
AGATGTGAGAAGTTATGGTTGGAACACCAAGATTTCCTTCTAAACTTGGAATGTTGGTGGAAAGGAAAGCATGTTGGAAGTACGGTTGTCGTTACACCAAAACCCGCAGGTGATTGGTAAACTCACCACTGCCAGATTTCAAGGATCCATGAGAGGCGATTAGTCCCTTGTCATGATACACCGGGGATCACTGACTACTTGCAATTTCATGCAACAATCTCCCCCTCAACACGAGCTGAGTGTGTATCGAACTCGTGACCTCTAGCTCTGATACCAATTGTTGTAGTGATCAAGTATTTTCAAAACTTAATCTAATTACTTTCTTATTTACTAACCAAAATACTTCCCCTGAGTTTCTACTGATTGTTCTCCCCCTTTGTTTCTAAAAGGGTAGGTTTTTTTGACAGGGTCTCTCCTCTTGTTATGTCTACTCATTTTGTACATCAGAATTTTGTTTATGTGGATGTTGTTGTCCTACTGGAACACTGCACAATTGTATCTCATATTATTCAAACAAATCTTGGATCTGCCCATTAATTCTCATCGATCTCTAACTAGATGTATCCGTCTTTATCCAATATGCTTCTTTACTGTACATTTCTCTAAAGTTGTCTGAGAAAGTTTATACTATGCTTGTCACATGACTGCAATTATTTTTGCAACAATTAAATTCACTCCTATTCACTTGTTCAATCTTTGCTATCCACATCTGTGAGTGTCCTGGTTTCTTGAACTTTGTTCTATGATCTTATATTTCTGCAACTTCATTTTTCTTCCATGTTTCACTTACTCCTTTTGTTGTGCTGTATAAATCATTTCTCATTGACTGTTTTCTTGAGTTCCAACAGTGATGGGATTTGTGGCCATATCCACCACAACTATAGCATCTCATAGTGTAACAATGTGCAAAAATATGTCCAACATGATTTCAGTTACAACATCTGAGACTGTTGTTGAACCTACCAAATTGTTTTCTTCCATGATGCCTACAATCCAAGGCTTTATGACCATATTCATTACAAGAAAAACAATAACTGTTAAAAACACTCTCATACCTTCTTTGATTCATCCATGAAGGTGTCTCTTTTATAAAATTTCTTTGAGGTATATGAGTAGCTTCTAGATATCTTCGTTGATTTGATCTTCTAAATTTTGTAGTGTTGCTTTTATTTCTTGAACGTGAACAACTTGAGTCATACCTGCTTTCACTTTTTACAAATGAAGGAGTTGTGTCAGACCTGTCTTCATCCTTTACAAATGAAGGAGCTATGTCAGACCTGTCTTCATCCTTTACAAATGAAGGACCCGTGTCAGACATGTCTTCATCCTTTACAAATGAAGGACCTGTGTCAGACCTATTTTCACCTTTTACAAATGAAGGACCTGCATCAAGTTTCTTAGGAGTAATGATTTCTTCCTTGTTGTATCCAAGACCAAATTTGTCATTTGGTGATCTCTGACTATCCAAGATCTCATCCAGGGTCATGGAGTTGTTCAAGAACTTGATTTGGGTGTTTGGCTTCTCAACCTTCTTTCTAAGATTCACAACTTCTACTTCCAGCTTATGACATGATTATTCCTTTTTGTTCAACTGGTTCCTCACTACCTCCTCCCTTCTTTTGGCTTCTTCAAGTTGGATTTTAATATTGACATAGCTTTCCCTTAGTTCTTTTAGATCTGCAAGGCTTTTGCTTGATTCATCATCTTCCTTCTTTTCTTCTTTTGCTTGACTGATTTCATTTTTCAGTCTCTTGATCTCCTCTTCCTTTGCTTGACTGATTTCATTTTCCAGTCTCTTGATCTCCTCTTCCTTTTCTTTTGTTAGATCAACAACTTTTGTTTTCAATATTTTGATCTCTTCTTCTTTGTTTTCTAACTGAATATTTTGCTCAGATATGATATCTTCATTGTCTTTGAGCTTTTCTTTTATTTCCAAGATATGCCTTTGATTGCTAAGCTCATCATCTTCCTTCTTCTTTTCATTTACTTGACTAATTTATTTCTTCAGCTTCTCGATCTCCTCTTCTTTTTCTTCTAACTGATTATCCTGCTCATATATTATATTTTTATTGTCCTTGAGTATTTCCTTTATTTCCAAGATATGATTTTGACTCTTTTCAAGAAATTCTTTAGTGTAGTCATGAAGATAGCTATAGTCTGAATCATTATGGTCATAACACTATTCACAGAGACTCCAATCAACCTTTTGCTTGGCCTTTGATAGTTCTTCTTCTACTTATTCGATGAGATAAATGCCAACAGAACATTCTTTTATTGTATCTGAGTCTTCTTCTTTACTTGCAGGGGAGGATTCAATATCAACATTATTGCAATCGAAATATTGTGGAGAGTCTTTACCTTTATTGATGGTTGAGTCTTCCTCTTCAACCTTGATAGGAATGTCTTCTGTGTCTTATCTTTTGATTTGATACATCTCTTCTAACTTCAGCCATGAGTCCTTGGCGGATGTGCATATTCCTATGATTTCCTTGACGGTATTTGATAATCCATTGAGAAGAATCTTCAATGCCACTTCATTGTTCTTCCTTGCTCTTCTTTGCACTATAATCTTGGATAGATTATTTGATGTAGTTAAATTCCAGGGCTTGCTTACTACTGACTTCCAAACTTCATATCCTCTCGACTTCAAATACTGTTTCATATTTTCTCTCCATGAGGAATAATCTGTTCCATCAAATAAGGGAGATTCAATTGTGGAGAGAGCCATCTGTCCACCCATTTCTTTAGGATATACCTTCCAGTGGTTAAACTGTGATGAAGGAACCCGCTCTGATACCAATTTTTGGAAGTATGGTTGTCGTTACAACAAAACCCGCAGGTGATTAGTAAACTCACCACCGCTAGATTTCAAGGATCCACGAGAGGCGATTAGTCCCTTGTCACAATACACCGGGGAGCACTGACTACTTGCAATTTCGTGCAACAAAGCCAAATATCTTCGGCACAAAAATGTTCTAGTTTCAAAAAATGTTAAAACATGTCCAACAATGTCTCTGAAAGTGGAATAGAGAAGTATTTAGGAAAATCTTTGAGGAGAAAAAGAAACTAAATCAAGAATTGGAGTAAATTCAATAGTTGGGAATCCATGGCTTGTGCCCCCCTGATCTCCCAGTCAGAGAGGCTAGAATCAAAGATGACATATCCAAAAGAAAAAGACAAGAAGAAATCCTATGGAAGCGGAACTCAAGGATTCAATGGTTAAAAGAAGGGGACAAAAACACCTTCTTCTTCCACAATTCCTTAATCCAAAGAAGAAACAAAAACATAATTTCAGCCATTAAAGCCCTAGACGGAAGCAATAAATCCAGGAGAGAAGATGTAGAATCAAAGATTCTCAACTACTTCCAAAATCTACTTTCCAAACCAGCGATCAACCGAGAGGAGACAATCTCTAATATCATGGATTCTATCCCAAGGCTAATGCAACCTGAACAATCTTAGTCGATGATGCGTCCAAATTCGTTGGAAGAGGTGGAGGATATTGTTAAAAGTATGGCCACAGGAAAGTCTCGCGGGCTGGACGAATTCACAATAGATTTCTACCAAACGGGCTGGTCGATTTTGGGACCTGACATCTAGGAGGTGGTCAAGGAATCACACACCTCCAAAGGTATTCTTCAATACTTTAACGCCACCTTTATCACCCTCATCGCAAAGGTCAAAGGTGCTAACATTGCATATAAGTTCTGTCCTATCTCTCTTTGTAATGTCATTTATAATATTATCTCTAATCTAATAGAAACCATGATCAAACATCTCCTCCCTCTCATCATCTCCTAGGAACAAGGGGGATTTGTGGAAGGAAGGAAAATCCTTGATGGCATCATAGTTGCGCATGAAGTGATTCATTCTCTTCAAACTTCCAAAAAGGGAATGTTGAGGCGTCCGAGATCCCTTTAACTCAAAAGCAGGAACCAAACCCACTTAAGAGGCCCAATTAGACATATGCGTTTGATGGGTGGTAAGGTTCTCCAGATTCATGATCTGGCTGGAATTATTGATGGGCTTTAATCGCGATAGACATATATGTATTTTCTGTTAAACCTCTCCTTAGGCTATGCATTTTTATTTATTTTTGGTTCTTTTCTAACATTTATAACAAAAGAAATATAGAGCTTTAAACTAGATGACAAAGAGAAGCTAATTATGCATTGGGGGAAAGATGGGTTGCAGGATAACATTTATACCTTAGCATGCAGACGAAGAATATCTAAACTACTTCAAACTAGCATTGATACCATTTTGATTAGTAGAAATTCAACATTGTCTGAGATAATAGTTATAGAAAGGAAATATATATGTGACAAGAAGTTAGTGCAAGGAAAGTAGTTGTCAATGCTCTATTATCAATCACAGGTTAAAAAAATCGATTTCTATTCATCAACTAGAATAAAATAACTCTTACAACATTATAAGATAACTTTAAATAACAGATTCAACAACTCTTATTCAATACAACAACAAATATTGAATCTGAATACATAGATAATCCACCTTGGTCCAATCACATTCATGCCTTAGATGAAAGAAGTGTCTTTGGTTCTAAACAAAACTTCTTAATTAAAATAACTTGCACAGAAAAAGTTCTCTTACAAGATTCTAGAAAAAATATTTCTCTCCAAAACCATCGACCCTGCATCCAAGGTTGATACCCTTATTTAAAAAAATAATCTAAACTAAAAATAGCTACTAAAGTTGTGTTAAGTCTAGAAAATGACACGTGGCAGAATTGATCTATTTGTTCTCTTCTGCTTCTCTTGAGATCATCTGGTCATTTACTGAAGTGGATTGTTGATTTCATATTCTTACCATTTGCAGAAGACATCTTCACATGTGTTTGCATACGGGAACCTGTGTTGGTCCATTGGAGCGGAGAGGACGTCCTTCATCTCATCTGCCCATTCCTTGTACTTGATTAGTTTGATACTCAAGCGTTGTAAGACTACAAGAGATTTAATCAGAGGCTCCATGAAATTCTTCACTTGACCTAAGATCATGCTTGAAACCTATGAAATCTCTGCTTCGTACACACGGTCTTTCTCTGCATGTCACTTAACTATGTCGCATAGATCGACGAAATATTTCGGTGGAACGAATTATGGCAAGTTGGTATTCCCCATTTCCTGATTTATTTTCTCCCAACTTTTCTCACATTCTTACCAACTCTTCTACATTTTTTGTTGGGGTTCCTAGACCATGCTTACCCAGTATTCAAATACATTCCTTATTTAGGCGATGTTGTTGTCCATCAACACTCGGATTCCCTGCTCTTTTGTATCTCGGCCCTTATGTACTTCATTAATGTAGTCTATCCACTCTAAGGCTTGATGTGCCTTCTCATACCATCATTGCATGTCTTTACAGGTTTCCAACCCCATGAGGGTATCTTCTTGGAAATATTCTATGTGAAAGCTGAAGAGGTCTCTCTCCCTTGTGAATTGCGCATACATATCTCGGAATTCACATTTCAAGAGTACCACTATCTATGTTGAATTTTGGTAATACTCTGCTTGATGTCACAGATGGTCCATTTCTTTCTTCATTTCATCTACCTCCCTTTCATCTGTTGATCTCCCCAGAACATAGTACTTCCTAGGCTTCTTGCTGTATAGAGATGTTCCATGGCAAGTTCTTTTAATTCCTTAGTAGGAGAGGTTCTTACATTCTCTGGTGATTTGGTCTTCTATTGGTCCTCGTTGGCTGATGAAGTCTTTGTCCTAGCTGGGGAAGTAGGCAAAGGATTGACATTTGTTGGGAGTTCGACCGTTGAGATGTTGATTTCTCACTCCCTTATTCCTTCTTCTTGTTCACCTGTATCCAAGTCGTTCTTAGAGTTGTCACCCTGAGGCTGTGTTCCCGACTGATCGGGAAAAGCAATGTCTAGAGTGTTCCTAGCCTCATGGTCGCCTTCCTAGGGATTTGGGATCAAAACATCGGAAGATGGAGAAAATGTTTCCCCTGGTTCCTCCTCTTGTGTGATTGGTACCAGGGTTATGTGGGAAGCTTCTGAACCTTCCTCATCGTCATATATGGTGATCAAATCTATGAGTAAAGTAGGCATACCCATCCCACTTGATACTCTTGCTGACCTTCGCTGAGCTATAGTAGTCACTGATGATTCTGCCTGTGGTGACATAGGGCTAGGGTTTTCTTGGTCGGCGGTCTCCTTTGGTGGAATTTTCTGTGAGCCATTTAGCTCTTCCTCATGATGACTTGTATCGGTTGGGGTAATCCTCAAGGGTACTATCAAAGGGTTAAGTGGGGGATATTCTCCTAATATTTGTATATCTCTTTCGGCTTCTTCTAGTAACAATATCCCCCTCCTCTATGCCTTTGTTGCTTCTACTGCTCTTTTTTCTTCTCTTACCCTGAGGGATTCTTGATTTTTTTTCTCTATTGTCTCCACTTGCTCATCCATAGTCATTTCTTTAAACTTGGTCATGTTAGGATTATCCCTTCTATGGAGCACTTCCTCCCAGTCCTGGGGGCCCTCGGTAAATATCTCATCTTCGAAGCTATCATGAGCATATGTACAACACGAAGACACCTGCGACGCGTGCTAGAGTACCAGGCCTTTTGGATCATGCTTGAAAAAATGACCTATGGGGAATTGATACTCAAGCTAGCGCAATCCCTCTTGTTTCACCTATGCAATGTCTTTTACCATGTAAACCCCTATATGAAAACCATAGGGTATGAAATCCCTCTTCTTATCATTTACCAAAGAGGCATTGTAGCCTTGCATAATGGTCTTGTAACAAATGTCTCCCAAAATGAGACAGTCTGGGACATGAACGGGGAGTAGGTGTGGCACTCCAATAGCCCCGAACACTCTGATGTAAGTGCTTGTTTCTTAAAAATACCAGTGGCCCACTTTGGAAATCATCTTTTTGGTTGACACTGAAAGCCTTGGGAATTCTTTCCTAAATATGATGAAGTGCACTTGGGATATGAACTCATTACATATTGGGGTGAAAAATTTATTGTACCTATTTTCCCACAGAATGTTGAAATAAACATGCATGGGTAACTCAACAACATGCCATCTTAAATTCATACCTGCGAAAATGTTTCTTGCACAGATCACATCCAACAAGTATGATTCCATGTGGAAAGATGGTGTTTCTCCATCCTTTGGTGTCTGGGCCTGTAGGATGTTGGTGCTTATTTGTTTTGAAATGATGGCTCCCTAGTTGAAACTTCTCCTAGAGATTTCCATGGTATATGCCAAGGGAATCCATGCTTCTGAAAACTTATAGAAATCTTTCTCCCCATATAATAGGCATGTTAAAGCAATTAAGTACATATGCAACTCTCTGAGGCTTACCATGCTATACCATACATTGCTCCTATTTGTGAACTTCTTATATTCCTTCAACCATGAGGCCAGTAAAATGCTGGTGTCATGGAACTCATAAAATATGACCACAACGTCTATATTTAGCCTTTCCTCTGGGTCTCTGAGCTTGTAGTATTTTTGGACCTCTACTGGAAGAAAGACACCCACACATTTGCTATTTTCATTATTGATTGTGCATTTTTTCACATTCATGTGGTCAATAATCCATCATAGGGTTTCAATGCAGGGAAAAACTGGGGTTCGATAGGCCACCATATGTAGACATGATCACCTGATGTTTGGGAAAACTTGGTCATCCAACATCCTAATGTCCGGGTCTCCGTGGGTTGTAAACTCTGGGTAATCCTCCTGGTTGATTTTGTTAAGAAACTCTCCCCAGTGTAGGAGCATTACTTTTGATCTAGTGCTCGCCTCTATGTTGTTGAACATCATAGGTTGGGTAAATTGCTTTTTAGTACAAGTGTGGATAATTGATTCTGTCTTTGAGACAAAATCAAGCTCCCTTGCAATGCTTGGTGTAGACCCTTCGCCGACCTCTGATTCTTTCATTTTGGGCGTTCTTGGTGAGCACCTGGTTGTTGGCTTCCTTGGAGGCATTTTCCTAAAGAAAAGAAAAATGTTATAGTGAGTTGCCAACCAACCTCGACAAGTGTTATTGATGTAATCGTAAGTGTAGAAATGATAAAGACAATGCTTACCTGTTCCTTGCGAGAGATTAACATGGTCTTACTAGTAATCAAAGTTAGAGCGTGGGATGTAACTTATTTTATGATTTCTCTCACTTATTCATCTGCTTCGATAGATACGTGATTTGCGAACAGAATAACATGTTTGGGCATAAACTTTGCAAATTTAACATAAAGGATACTTACCTTATCACGTCAATTGTTAAATTCAGGAGTGTAAATGCAGACTGCACAATCTACCACAGAATCCACACCATGCTTAGGATTAAATGCAACATCGGTTGGCGGTGCAAGAGCAGATAATTTTATAGTTCATCGATGAATTCAAATTTCAATGGTTAGTTGGTGCGCGAGATTTTGGTGTAGGTTGTGCAAAAATTTAATTTGTCTAATCAAATTGAAAAATTTTGTCTCATCTCAGTTGGAGGTGTCCCATCGAATTACCAAGCCTTTAAGAAACTAGTATGATTGGTATCAGGGTTAAGCAGGATCACGGATCGACCAAGGTTGTGGACATCAACGGGTAAAGGTTTGAACTAAAACCAAGAGTTCAGTGTCCTAGCAATCAACCGATAGTTAATGAGTGTATAGGTTTTGACGAATTGTCATTGACGTTATTTTGTTGGTGCCTCTAGGAAAACGTTCCGATGCTGACCCAAAACTGCCCCAAGGTGTTGATGTGGAGGTGTTGACATGGAAATATAGATATGACATGGGGGACATCAAATATGATGTGGGTAATACCTGAGCAATACAAATTGTTTACGTGGAATAACATTTGGCAGTTGATTTAACCCCTGGAGTGTGAGGAGTGTTTATTTTCGACATCGGTGATTTTCTTTTGACACATGTTACCGTTCCCTTTCTTCCTCTTCACCGATGCCGATGGTATATCATCCATTGACGATCAACGATTGTTGTTGCCTATGTTGACAGTTTACCTTTCAGATTTCGCCAATGCCGATGGTACATCAACTATTTTAGAAAAAAATTCGCAGGCCAGAATCAGGGATCGGCATGGCCTTTCTCCCATTTTTTTGATGTTGATGGTACATTGATGATCGACGATTGTCGTTGTTATGTGGGCCTTTTTCCCTTCGGATTTTTTTGATGTTGATGGTGGCCGTGTGGCTCAAAATTTAATATGTGTACACTTAGTCTAAAAATCTAGGTTCACTTAGAGAAAAAGTCAATCCGTTCAACAACTCCAAACCAAACCAAATGTGATCGATGATAAAACATAACAAAAAAAAAAACAATTGATCCCTACACAACTGACTAAATTCAGAAAAACAAAGTGGTACCCAAAAAGAAAAAAATCCCAAAAACTTTTAGGGTGTGTTGAGTGCTCAACATGCGGGTATGATGATGAAACTAGATATGTCCAAAGCTTATGACATGATGAATTGGGACTGCTTAAGAAGGATGTTGCTAGCCTTCGACTTTGGGGAAGGGTGGGTCACCTGGGTAATGAACTTGGTTTCAACTACTTTCTTTTCTATATTGTTAAATAGCTCTCCTACCAAAACCTTTATGGTTCAAGAGGCCTTCGCCAGGGCAACCCTGTCTCCCCTTTCCTTTTCATTATCCTGGCAGAAGGTTTGGGCCGTAGCCTCTTTGAGGAAAAATGAGAAGGAGTTATCAAAGGGATTCCCCTCCTTGAGGAAGAAGAGGCTCTATCCCGTCTCCAATTTGTATATGATAACCTGCTAATGGGCTCTCCTATAGTCAAAAATGTTTTTTCCTTTAAGTCCCTTTTATCCCTTTTCAAATTGGCCTCGGGGACGATCATAAACCAGGAAAATTCCTATCTACTCTTCTTTAACACCCCCCATAATGTTCAAAATCATTTATCTGATCTTCTAGGCTTTCCTATTTCGTGTCTCCCAGTTAAATATTTGGGAGCTCCCCTACTCCTCAAAGCTTGCCACAATCTCTCGTGGGAGTCCATCTTGGACAAAATGGAAGCCAAACTAAAAATATGGACTCACCGCTCTTTGTCCTTGTCAGGAAGAGTTCTCATGATCAAGTCGGTCTTATCCTCCCTCCTAGTGTATCTCTTTACTCTCTTGGCTGGGCCTATGAAGTACCTTTAGAAAATGCATACTATTCATTGAAAGTTCCTTTGGGGAGGCCCCTCAAAAATATATAAATGGCCCCTAGTGGCTTGGAGCTTTCATTGTCGCCCAAAATCCCAAGGAGGTTTGGGCCTCAAATACCCTCATCTGACTAGGTCCACTCTAGCAGCCAAGCTATGGTGGTGCTAGATAAAGTCCTTGAAAACCCTCTTGGCCAAGCTCTAGAAGGCAAAGTATTCCCCTCACTACCCCTCCAAAGCCTAATCTGGAAAAAAATCTCATTTTGGGTTCAGTGATATGGAATAATGCCTGGAAAAATCGGATTTTGGTCTAGTCCCACTGTTTCTTGGAAGTCCACGATGGGAAGTCTGCCCTCTTTTGGGATGATGTATGGGAACAAATTTCCTCTTTAGGGGGAGATGTCGGGTTCCTAACCTTAAAAAAATATCTTTAGTGAGAAGGATGGGTGAATCTTCACCATTTATGGAAGTCTGAACCCCCCTCGGCCTCAAATTTTATGAGAATCTGGACTCCGCTAGAATACTGGCTTGTCCTTTAGACAGAGGATTTGAAGCTAGTGATATCTAGATTATTCTAGGAGAGACAGATCGAGATCCGCTTAGGAGAGGACATCATTTGTTGGGGACCCAATGGAAATGGAGATTTGACATCCCAAAATTCTTGTAAGATCTTGCAGGGGGAAGGCACTCATCAAAACAATCACCTTTGGAACAAAATTTGGAGTAGCTCTCTCTATCCCAAAGTCTCTACTTTCCTCTGGCTGGTGGCTCATAAAAAAACATTATTACATGGGATTGTATTCTCAGGAAAGGGTTTGTGGGTCCTTCAAGGTGCATCCTTTGTCGGGAGTGTGAAGAAACCCAAGACCATATCTTATTAAGCAATTGCATCTTCACTAGTCAGTTATGGGATATAGGGGCATCTAACTTTATGCAATCGGACCTCCAAAAAGGAAATGTTGTGGAAACAATAGATCAGTGGAGAGAGAATCCCTTTACTAGTGATATCCTCAACAAAATCTAGGAAATCTTCCCAAGCCTCTTAATGTGGAATGCTTGGAAACAAAGGAATAGGTGAATTTTCAAAGATAAAATTCTTACCGTAAGTCAACTATGGGATCTCATCCATAAAAATATGATTGAATCCATTGCAATAGTCCATTGGATAGTGAAAGAACACCAGGTTCACCCCCTAGAAGAAGATATTCTCAAAATATGGAACCTGAAAGAAGACAATAATAAGACCCTTGGGATAAAAAGGAAGGCCCATGTTAAAATCTGGGACTTTTGGAAACCCCCGCAGGTGGGCTTCATCAAACTAAAATTTGACAGTACTTCAAAGGGAAACTCGGCTCCAACAGGTGCAGGTGGTATCTTCAGAAACCACCTTGGAGAACCCATTCTCTTCTACGCTTCCCCCCTAGGATCTACGATGAATAATGCAACAGAGTTGGTTGGCCTTAGGCGGGGTTGGAAGTAGCCGTAGAAAGAGTCTTCTTAGTGCTTCAAGTAGAATGGGACTCTCTTCTCATCATCAGAGGTATTCAATGCCTCATCAAAGGGATAAAGATGAAGAAACTCACTCAGAATGGGCACCTTAACCATGGTTTTTCTTCCATGGAAACTTTGGTGGCTGCCATTTATGGAATTTTTGCAAATCCAATTAGGAGGGAAACCAATTCTGTAGAAAATTGCATGAAAAACTTAGTTGTCAACCTGTATGAGCAGTTGCGGGTCTGGCTACCGGGGGACCCACTACCATGTGGAGTGGCTGGTCAGAATCAACATGGATTCCAAGACCACATGCGTAAGTGGAAGAGGGATCAAATATACGTCAGTAGAGACACCTGTGAACAGGCTCCTCTAATCGAAGCGCCAACCCAGGACAAAGGACAGAGAGCGACTGGGACTTCGTTGGTAGAGCTAAAGAGTAGATGCCACGTTGGGGACTCACCCCTCGAGCATTGAAACAACAACTAGGCACTAGGGGGGAAACATCTGTGAGAAGATGATGCCTTTACAGCCGAAGGACATTCACAGTAAAGATCCTCTGGGAAAGGATAGTCTGGATTCTGGTTGTTTTCATCATGCTAATTAGTGGTCGGGTTGCTCGGACGAGCCAGACATGATCTAGAGGGAAAGTTGGCTTTATTTGGTTACATAACACATGTCATCTTGGTGGTTGGCAGATGAATTTAAGTTGTCCTCTCAACATAACTGCTATCAATGATGGTAGTGAGAATTGTATCCAAGGACAATAGGCGATAGCGAATAATCCAGCTTATAGGAACTATGATGAGATCAACCTTCTTAAATTCAGCGGACGAGGGATTAGGACCATCCTCTTCTCCTACCACCATTTCTCTCAATCCACTCCTAAATCAACACTCAGGTTATTTTCTAGAGTTAGTCTAAGCGGAATCATGGCCTGTCGCTGGATCAGAAAGCCAAAGAGAGGCCGCCCAGGCCACCATGACAAGGAAGCTTCAACCTCGTGCAGTCCCCAATGCCCTACTGGGGAAAAAGAAGAAGCGAGAGTGACAGAAGATTGGTTATGGACCCATTACAACCCGGAGGATATTGAGGCAGTTAACGCAGTTGAGGACTGAGTCCTGGATAAAAGACATAAAACTGGGCCCGAGGAGATAATTGAAGAGGCAGGCAATTGTATGCCCGACCCGGGTAACCCCCACACTCGGGATACCAAGTACTTCTAGATTGTGGAAGCTTACTGGATGAACAAAGCCCTGGTGACTCAAGCCATCACTGAGATCCAGAGACAAAATGTTGAGCTCCTCCAGGCTGTCCATATCCTGGAAGGAAAATTCAAGATTTTTTTTCACTCTCACAATGGTATAGAGTTCAGAGTTAATCAACTGGCCCATTTGGATGGTGGTAAGAAAAATTTCAGTCGCCGAGGCACTCATCATATCCTGATTATGATTGATGATGATGAGAAGTCGAGCCAGCAATAGAAGGGTATCCTACACCAAGAGGAAGCAAGCCAGAGGAAGCAGGATCCCATCAACCAACCAGACTCAATCAAGAGTCTAACGTAAAGGACCCCATGTTCTCTTAATTATCTGTATCTAGGGTTGTGCTCTATTTTAGTTCCTTTGCTTGTCTCCGCATTTTTTGGTCAAAATTATAGAGTTTTTGATTCTGTTAGTCCTAGCGAACTCTTGGTTTGGAAATGGGTAGATAATGTCTTATACTTTACATATGATCTTAAGATCCTGTGTGTCCGAGGTTTAGGGGCCTGGTTTCCCTTTGAGGCATCCCCCCCTGGTTCCTCTCTTTTTGTACTATATTTTGTGAAGTAATAGAAGTTTCCCCTTTTAGCTTTAATTTTTTTTTTTATAAAATACCTCTAATATCGTATTTTTTATTTTTTATATTGAACAAAGTTACATTTCAACATCGAACTTTGTCATAAAAAAAACAAAATCCAAACTGCATTATCATAAGTTTTATATTTGAGCCTTAAACTTTATTAACTTAAAATAAAACAAAATTGAAATTATATTATACAAAGGATTCATTTTGGACACATACTTATGAGATTTTAGAATGCTAATACAGATCACAAACCCATTTGTCATATGTGATGGACATACAGTCATGCATTTGGACTAGTAGCTGCTTACCATGGGTTATTGGTTATGAATCTTTTAAATAATATAGATCACAAACCCATTTTGGGCACATACTTATGAGATTTTAGAATGCTAATACAGATCACAAACCCATTTGTTGTATGTGATGGACATATAGTCATGCATTTGGACTAGTAGTTGCTTACTGTGGGTTATTGTGGGTTATGAATCTTTTAAATAATATAGATCACAAACCCATTTGTCATATGTGATGGATATGTGATGGACATTTGGTCATGCATTTAGACTAGTCGTTGCTTACCATGGGTTATTGGTTATGAATCTTTTAAAGAACAAAACAAAGAAGAGTGACCTAAATCATCTCTAAAACAACACAAATAAATCTCATTTTTCGACCTTTTATTAATAGAAATACCATTTTCAACTTTTATTTTAATTGATTGATTGGGAAATTACAATCCACAATTCCACATTAATGTGATACAAATACATGGGAGATAGATTTTGAACCATAAACATTAATGTGATACAAATACATGGGAGATAGATTTTGAACCATAAACCTCTTCTATATAAAAAGTAAAAACTTTACTATCATCATAATACAATTGATTACTCGGAGTTGTTAGTTAAATGTTTTTCTAATGATAAATTGATGTGATAGAAAATTTGCATGTCTCTCGCTCGACCCCTTTGAAATTGTAAAAACAACGATTGTGGCATATGAGACTAGACTTCCTTTCCTTTGACATTCTTAAAAAAAAATGTTTCAACCTTTTATTGCCAAGTCAATGCCCACGAGAAGTTAGCTTACACAACAAAGAATGAGCTAACTACCAAACATGAGAGAATAATGATTCACTATGTTTATATGTTGATATGATATAAGAAACCCACAATCCCAATTATTAGTACCTTTGGCAAAGATTATTTCTTTCGAAATTTTGTAATAGTTTAACTTGTACCAAAAAAATTAAAAAACTAATCATGATGATGGATAAATTTTAGATTTAAAAGATTTACAAAGCTTGGGTTTAAGAATATTATTAGAGTATTAGAGTCATGAGCAATCTAGATTTATGAGTGGAACGAAAGGAATAACAGACTGAATACAATAACATAGAGATACGGATAACAACATCAAATATCCAATGAACAATAGCCTTTATTGAATAAATAAAATAAGATAAAACTGTAAAACTACAGAACTGGAAACAACTTTCTTGAATGGTGGTAGTTATCTCTGAGAAGAGATGTGGCTACTACGCACATCCTTCTGAGTAGAAATGATTACAATAAGGCTCCAAAGGCCTTTTTAATACTACTCATGAATGCCAAAACCCTAGACATCCAAAAAACTTAACCCTAAGAGATGAAACCCCAAAAGTTATGTGGGCCCTAATGGGTAAGTTGGTACCTCAACTTCCCGGTGTTGTAACTTTTGCATACGATCTCTGTTTTAGGTGTGTGATATCCCATTGGAAAGATCTTATTGAGAACTACACATTATGTCATCAAATTGTGACTTTATGTTCAATTTGATTGTGGAAAGCCAAAAAAACATTGTTTAGGGCCCCAAAACGACCCTAGAAGTACAGAAACATGTACTAACATGAAAAATTCCAAAATATGTCAATTGAATTAGGTGGGCGGCCACCAATCTCCACCTGGAAGCTGTGTAGGGCTTCAGACAACCTTGGAAGTGTAGAACCCACAATTACAAAGAATTACAAAAGGAACGTGTTGAACTACAAACTGTCAAGAGGAGCCATTTGGAATAGGTGGGTGGCCACCAATATCCACCTGGATCAGTTCTCCCCCATTAGGAAGCAATGGTCTCCATTGCACTTATTTCCCCATCAGGTGAGGAAACTTCTGTTGAATTTGGCCTCATGTGAGCTACTTTCCGTGGTGTAGGATTTGCCATGCCTTGACAACCCGATAAAGCTGGATCCTCTGATGGCGAGTGCCCTTGACCTGTGTGTTCACTATCTGATCAGTGGATGTCTGTTCCATGGAGTCTGGATTGAGCTCTATTGGTGTCAACTGTTCTGCGATCTCTGAGGTGTCCAATAATGGTGGAAAATATGGCCGAGGGAGGTCCACATTGAACATTGGGTGCAAGCCAAGGAGGGGTGGAGTGTTGAGCTCAAAATCATTGCTACCCACAACCTTGGTGATAGTGTAAGGCCCATAATGAAGTAGGAGGATCTTTTGATGGGTCCCTGTAAGGCGCTCTTTTTGTAAATGTAACCAGACCTTGTCTCCCACCTGAAACTAGTGTGGTACCCGGTGTTGATCATGGCGTTTCTTGTACTTAGCATTATATTTCTGCAAAATCTCATGGACCTATTGGCAGATGTGATGAATCTTCTCAATGAATTTGGTGGCTTTGTCGGCCTCAGACTAAACATGGGAAGATTCTTCCTGTGTGGTTGCAAGAGGTAGTGAAACATCAATGGGACCCAAGGGTTGGAATCCCAACCCCACTTGAAATGGGCTATGGCCGCTGGAGCTATGGAGAGCCATGTTGTATTTGTGTTGAACATAGGGAAGAGTCTCATCCCATGTACGTGGATGCTTAGAGTTGTACATGTGCAGGATGTGCAAAATAATCTGATTGATGACCTCTTTCTGGCCATCATTTTGGGGGTGGAAAGCAGTGGATTTAGTGATCTTGGTGTCCAAAAATGACCAGAGACTTGACCAAAATGTGATGAGGAACTTGCTGTCCTTAACTGAGCTGATGGTCTGTGGTATTCCAAAATGGACCCACACCCATTCGAAGAAGATATTGACAATATCTTCCATTGTGATGCTCTTCTTGTAGGCTGTGATAATGGTCATCTTTGAAAACCGATCAACCACCACAAATAAAAAATCATTGTCGTGCTTGGTGGAAGGAAGGCCAGACATGTAATCCATCAAGATGGATTCCCAAGGCCTCTCAAGAGTAGGAAGAGGGGTGTATAAGCATTTATTCTTGATGGCTGGCTTGGCAATGGCATATGTAGTGCAAGATCTGATATACTTGCTGACATCTTGCCGAATTTTTGGCCAATAAAAATGTTTATGTAGAACGACCACAATTTTCTCCATGCTAAAATGTCCTGCCATCCGACTGTAGTGAGCCTCCCAAATCAACTTTGCACGCTCGCTTATGGGAACAGAGAGGTGGCCCAAATGGAATAACATTCTATCCTGGATGTGAAAATTGGTGACATTTGCTCCTATACCCAAGCGATGATAGGTGGTGGTGAATTTAGGGTGACACTGATAAAGTTGGGGCCACTCAGATGCCTCATGCCCACAGGAATGGAGCACTGTGGTGAGTGCAACAATGGGAGGGAAACTGATGCAGTAAATGACATGATTTGTGCTCCCTGTTTTATACTTCATGTTGAGATGGAACTATTGTAGGTATGTGGACCACTCTTGATGGTAGTCATTTTGTAACTTCCCCTATGTCTGCATGAACTGCAAAGGCTTGTGATCAATGTGTATGATTATCTCCTTTCCCAGAATGTAATGTTTCCATTGACGACATGCTTGCAAAATGGAATACATTTATTTTTCATAGGTGGGGTATTTCCAGACAGTATCTAAGAGTGTCTCACTATGGTATGCTACTGGATGACCATGTTGAGTGAGAACTGTGCCTACAACATAGTCGGAGGCATCAGTCTCAATCTTGAATGGTTGTTGTAGATAAGGTAAGGAGAGTACTGGAGTTGAGCATAAGAGATGCTTCAGATCATCAAATGCTTGTTGTTGTGCATGCCCCCATGCAGAATTTTCCTTGCCACCACCCTTGGTTACTTGGTTGAGGGCCCATGAAATATGGGAGAAGCCCAACACAAACCTTTGGTAGAAGTTGGAAAGTCCCAAGAAGCTCTGAAGCTAGGTTAGTGTGGTTGGGTCTGGCTAGTCATGAATGACTTGGATCTTAGTTGGATCCACATGTACCCCCTTCTCATCAACAATATAGCCCAAGTATTGGACCTTGTCCATGCCAAAAGAGCATTTTTCCAAGTTGGCATATAGATTGTTCTTCCGCAGAGTGCCCAAAACCTGTTGAATATGATGCATGTGCTCCTCCCAAGTTATGTTGAAGATGAAGATGTCATCCAGATATACCACCACAAATTAGTTGGTGAAGGGTCTCAATACATCATCCATCGATCTCATGAAATTTGTTGGTGCATTTGTTAAGCCAAAGTGCATGACCATCCATTCGAAGAGACCTTCTTTAGAATCTTTGAAAGTTGTCTTCCATACATTAGTTGGTTCGATGGGAACCTGGTGGTAGCCAGACTTTAGTTCAATATTGCTTAATAACTTTGCCTCTTGAGTTGGTCAAGAAGGTCATCAATTCGGGGAATTGGGTATCGCTTCCTAACTGTGATTTTGTTTAATGCTCTGTAATCAATGTAGAGTCGCCAGGTCCCATCTTTCTTCTGCACCAACACAATCGAGCTTCCACAAGGGGAGGAGATGGGTCAGAGTTGTCCCTTTTGAAGAAGCTCTTGGATCTAGCACTTGATTTCGTCATTTTCCATCAACAAACGACGATAGATTGGTCCATTAGGAAGTGGTGCACCAGGGGTTATATCAATTGGATGCTTGACTTGGCAGTGTGTCGATACCCTGGTGGGTGAGGAGAATATGTCTATGTACTCTTCCACTATCCTATCCACTTGCTTCTATTGCAAAGAGAGGATTTGTGTAGAGGTCACAGATGTGGCGACGAACTTCTGCTTACTACGAGCACAGATCACAAAGAAGACGAATTTCCCAGACTGTGAAATGACCTTACTACATTGCTTAGCAAAGATTAAAGAAATAGCGATAGGTGACGCTACCTCTAGTATCATGTACAATTGTCTACCCAAAGTAATAATAACACTGTAGGGTCTAGACTCATACACACCATGTCTCTTCCAAAAATATGGTTGGCCTAAAAGAACATCACAAACTTCAAGGGGAGCAATATCACACAATACCTCATCTGTGAAGGGCTTCATGCTGTAGGGAAGACGACATTGTTTGCTGACGCAAAGATATCGTCTTTGGTGAAGCCAACCGATGGTGTACGGATGCGGGTGCGGTGTTACCAGCAGGTCCAGTTGCTTGACAATCTCTGTTGAAATCAATTTATTCTAACTATCGCTATCGACAATGAAATGCAGCGGAGTCCCCTTTACCCACATCTGTGAGTGAAAGAGGCATTCCCCTTCCTCTGGCTCTTCTGGTTCGCTTGGTTCGACTTTGGAGGTAGCGACAGTGGCATTGGGTTCAAATTCAATGATCCACTTCCCACTTTCTGGATTTGATTTAGAATTAGAATCTTCCTCTGACTTGAAAGATTTTAGCTCGGCCACTAGTGACTACTTGGAGCAACATTCTTCGGTGTTGTTCCAAGGGATTTTATGGTATTCACACCATTTTACCGTGTCCTTCTTCGACTTCTCATTAACCTTCTTGGGTTGTGGCTTGGATTGGTTGTCCTGAGAGCGACCATATTTTCTATGTCCCTTGTTTTGTGGGTTGGGGTTGCCTTTTCCATGCTTTGGCTGTGAGGAGTTTGCAGATCCAAACTCTCGCCTCTTCTTCTTAAATTTCTGCTCGATCTTGACAAAATATCTATAAGACACACCTAATGATACAATGTCAAGAAACTCCATTTCTTTTTAAATGTATCTATGTAGAAAAAATGCGATATTTGAGCACTGGATTTCGTTCAGAGTGTTTGATACCCAATTTGGTGTGCAGGGTATGGAAAATATTGGTGAAATCTGGTACTATCTAGTCCCTTTCCTGACACAGCGTGGTCCATATTGTGTATTAGTCCTCGTAGCTTCCAACATGGTAGTATTTTTCTTTAATGGCATCCCTGAAGGAATCCCATGTGGGGGAAACCACAAATATTGAAGATTCCTCTATGTCCCTTTTCTCAGAGTAAGTATCCCACCAGTCCTTAACATGAGGGACGATCTTAAGGAGTGAAAAAGTAATCTTTTCCCTGTCGAAAAAATTGTGGACCGAAAAATACCCTTCGAGNACCACAAATATTGAAGATTCCTCTATGTCCCTTTTCTCAGAGTAAGTATCCCACCAGTCCTTAACATGAGGGACGATCTTAAGGAGTGAAAAAGTAATCTTTTCCCTGTCGAAAAAATTGTGGACCGAAAAATACCCTTCGAGCAGGTTTATCCATTTATCTACATTATCCACATCTATCAGTCTTTCAAATAATGGAATATCAAAATTTACTTGTACCTTGAAGGGGGTTGCATGGCTGCTTGATGAAGATGTGTCTCCTATGGGTAGTCGTCGAAGGATCTGTGCAAAGTTGTCCATCATTTCATTCCTTTGTCGCACAAGAGCTTCCTCGAGCAACATTTTAAAAGGATCTCCTGCACCATCATCTTTCTTCTCATCCCCCATGGGTTGTTCTCGTCCCCCATGGGATCCTCTCTTCATTTATTTTTCTTCGTGCATGTCCTCGACAAGATCTGGGTACAAGATCGGGGACATGCACGAAGAAAAATAAATGAAGAGAAGATCGCTATGATACCACTGATCCGGATTTATGAGCGGAACGAAAGGAATAACAGACTAAATACAATAACATAGAGATATTGAGAAAAACAATAGCTATCCAGTGAACAGTAACTTCTATTGAATAAATAAAATAGGCTGAAATTGTAAAAATGCAGAACTGAAAACAACTTGTTCAAATGGTGGTAGCTATCTCTGAGAAGAGATGTGGCTGCTACGCGCATTCGTCTAAGCAGAAATGGTTACAATGAGGCTCTAGAGGCCATTTTAACATTACTCATGAATTCCAAAACCCTAGACATGTGAAAAACCTAACCCTAGGAGATGAAACACCAAAAGTTATGTGGGCCTCGATGGGTAAGTTGGTAGCTCAACTTCTCAGGGTCGTAACTTTTACATACGACCTCCCTTTTAGGCGCGTGATATCTCGTTGGAAAGGTATTTTCGAGAACTACACATGATGTTGTCAATATCTGACTCCATCTATAGTTTGATTGTGGCCAACAAAAAAAACATTGTGTAGGGCCCCAAAACGGCCCTAGAAGTACATAAAGATGTATTGACATGAAAACTTCCAAAATAAGCCAGTTGGATTAGGTGGGCGACCACCAATCTCCATATGGAAGCTGTGTAAGGCTTCAGACAACCCCAAAAAGTGTAGAACCCATAATTACAAATAATTACAAAAGAACGTGCTGAACTACAAACTGTCAAGAGGAACTAGTTGGAATAGGTGGGTGGCCACCAATATCCACGTGGATCAATGAGCGGGAAAAGTAGGGAGGTTTAAGATTTGTGAGTTTGGTTTTAGGGATGTTTAGATGTTTATGGTTTGAATTGATGTTCTTGTCCCATTCATATATATATATATAGAAAATTTATATATGTTTTTTATAAAGATAATTGTAATAATTTGTTTTTTCCATTTTTAAGATTTTTATTATATATATATATATATATATTAATTTTTTCATGTGGGGAAGAGGATTAATATTTATGAAGAGAAGATTTTTCATACCTAATATGATTATTATTATTTTATTGAATTTAAGTATAATTTTATGTTTTAGAATTTTTCTTATTATTATTTTATTGAATTTAATTATAATTTTATGTTTTAGAATTTTTATATTCATAGGAATTGAAGATTAATGATATGGGTATCTTTCCCAACACCATAGTTTAGTGTTTGTTTAAGGACTCATATCCATGGGTGAAAGGTCTTGAGTTTCAATCTCCATTCATATTTGCTAAATCACAATGAGTCCATCCACCTAAATAAAAGATTAGTGAAATGGGTATCTTGTTGAACACTCTAGTTTGTTATTTTTCTTAATGACTCATATCCATAGGTAAAATATCTTGAGCTTCAGTCATTGATTAGTTTTACTAGAACACAAAAATTTTGTTCACGTGAATAAAAGATTAATGTCGTGATACTTTTTCAAACACTCTAGTCTGGTGTTTTGTTTAAGGAATTATATCCATAGATAAAAGGTCTTGAATTCCAACCCCCAAGTAACCTTGTTAGATCATGACAAATCCATTCACATGGATTAAATATTAATGATGTGGTATCTTGTCAAACACCTTAGCCTAGTATTTTGGTTAAGGAATCATATCCATAGGTAAAATGTCTTCCCCAAGTAATTATGATAGCTTGCAAAACATTTTTTTATAGGAACACCAATACCTAGTGTTTTGGTTAAGCACTGATCTCCAAATGTAAAAGGTCTTGAGTTCCAACCCCCAAAATGTTTATCTCATGAAAACTCCATTCACAAGAATAAAACATTTATGATACATGTACCTTTATAAATACCCTAGTTTTGTGTTTTAGTTAAGGACTTGTATCCAAAGACAAAATGTCTTTAGTTCCAAACCCCAAGTAATATTTTTATATCACAACAACTCTATTCATAAGAATAAAGATTAATGATATGGGTACCTTGTTTAACACATTGGTTCGGTGTTTTAGTTAGGAAATCATATCCACATGCAAAAGGGATTGAGTTACAACCCCAAAATGGTCTTCTTAAATCACAAAATATTTTTTCACAGTAATAGAAAATTAATAATCCGGGTTCCTTGAGAAAGAACTTGGTACTATGTTCTAATTAAATACTTATAAATAGGTAGAAGGCCTTGAATTAAAACCTACAAGTTGTCTTGTTAGATTGTGATACCTATGCTCATAGCTATCAAATATTAATGATATAGGAATCTTGTTGAACACCCTAGCTTGGTGTTTTGATATATATATGAGCAAAAGGTATTGAATTAAAACTACAAATAATCCCCGGATGGGGTGTTAGCGCGTCCACCGTGGAGGGAAGGAGAGGCTGGTACAAGCCAGCACCGCATGATGGCACGTGATGAGGCCATGCTGCAGCTCGCCACCCTCCATGAAGTTTAAATGCATTCTACGGCGACATGAGGAGGCATTAATGCCGCATTCAAGTGGGCCTTCAAAGCGGTTTAATATGGCTTGGCTCGCGATGTATGTCATTTTCTCCTGCCTGGTGTTCAAAAGGCTTCTCTGGTCGAAGCACAGGGAAAACAGTGTTCTTGCTCCACTCCGGCATTGCACGCTTCGCGCTTGCCCTTCCACTCACACTGGGTATAGAATGACCAGGCCGAGGGGAAGACCGAAGCGGGGCTCTCCCTGGAAGCCCCATCGACCTCCGGTCATGCCTCCTGGTTCGCCTTCGAACTGTCCTTCCCCACGTCCTCAAACGTCTCCTCCTGCTGCTTTCCCGCATGTTCCGACAGGCGCCTCCATGGCTACCACCCCCTGCTTGCCAATCCTACACTCGCGCCACCTTCACGACCCTTTAGTGTTGTTCCATCCCTCTGCACCATTCCTTGGCCCAAGAGGCGATCCTCCTCCTCAGAGAGCGCATGCGCGAGATGAACCGCATATAAATGGCAATTACGACAAGCTGCATCTCAGGGACAGGTTGCTTATCATACAGGACCTGGTTTTCGACCTCAGACAGGAAATGGCCGATCTCAATTATCGCCTCCAAGCCACAGACGAGAAAGTGGCGAGCTGCCTCCAACTTCTATCTGCCATGCAGGTGGCTCTCACCCAGGAATCGGTCGAAGCCATGCCAGGGGAGGCAACCGCTGCAGCCACAGATGGAGGATCTCACCGAGCTCAGCATTCGGACGACAGGGTACCGGCGAAGACGGAACACGGCAGCCGAGATGAAGGAATTAAGCGCGACGAGGCAAGCGAGCCAGCCTACGAGCCAACCTACATTGAAGAGGAGCCTTGGCCAGGGGACCTCCCTCCCATGTGGCCAACCTACTCGCCAGGTGTCTAGATCCTATGTTTGTTCTATGTAAACCTGTCAATCTCTTGATCTTAGATGTTGGACCATGCTTTTTAGTATCTTAGTTTATGACTTTTTGAACCTTGAACTGGATGGCACGGCTGGACTGGTTTCCCCTCTGTTGGGGCAGTCCAACCTTTGCACTTTTTGAACATGGTTGTATCGTGATGATGAACTGTATTTATAGCAGGAACTAATATAGTTTTCTTTCTTATTTACAAAAAAAAAAAACTACAAATAATGTTGCTAAATTTCAACAATTGTATTTACATAGATAAAAGATTAATGATATATATATATGTTATAGAACACCCCATCCTAATGTTTTGGTTTAAGATTTTATATATACTGTAAGTTCTTGAGTTCCAACCTCTAAATAGTGTTTCTAAATTATGACAACTAGGATAAAATATGTTTAAGGGATAAAATATTGATGAGATAGAAAACCCGCCATTAGTCCAATATTTTGGTTAAAAATTCATTTTTTAAATAAAAGGTTTTGGGTTACACCCCAAAATAATATTCCAAAATAACAACTACATTTACATGAATTGAAGATTAAATATATAAATATCTCATCAATGAGCCATTGCAAACTTGATCTCAATATTTGTCTATTAATTGTGATGACTTATATGAAATTTGAAATAGTATATTAATATTCAATATTGCTTTGCTTTTATGTGTCAAGTTTTTACGATGGTTAGAGTATGAATGTTCACCTAAAACATTTTACAATGATGCTTTATTACCTCAGTGTTTTGTATGAAGTATATTTTAGGCTTTGATATATTAAACTCTTCTTTGATTTTAGTGATTAACTTCTAATTATTGGATTCATTTGGTCAGTGTACATTACATTTTTTATTTTTTACGATGATGCATAGTATTTATTACCTCAGTGCTTTGTATGAAGTATATTTTATGCTTTGATATATAAAACTCTTCTTTGATTTTAGTGATTAACATCTAATTATTAGATTCATTTGGTCAATATCCATTAGATTTTCTTCCAGCCTGTGTATTAAACAATACCATCCCTCTTTGATATTCATTTGGTTATGTATTATCTTTAATATCAACGACTAACACCTTCATTAATACTTAGATAAATGTGTTATCTTATTTACTTTTCTAAATCTACCACACTTTATTAGTCCATATGTTTGATCAAAAAAATAATGGCTCCTAAAGAATCTAAAGAAATTGCATACTTAACTTTGGTGTTTTTTTCATTCGCTCTTTCTCGATTTTTTTTTTAACCCAAACTTTTCATTTCATAAATTTTTAGAATAAAATATTTCAGATATAGGGATACCCTTTGGCTACTAAATTCTTTCATAATATCCTAAAATAAAAAGCATATAAACCTCCAATGGATACCATGGCATAGTTCCCTATCCAACAACATCTCGAGGAACAAGAAGTTCCAACTTCCAAATAATCTTTSRAGCTTGTGAAAACTATATTCAAGAGAATAAAATAATAATGATGCAAGTGCTTTCCCAAATACCCYAGTTTTGTGTTTTAATGAAGGACTCATGTCAAGAGGCAAAAGGTCTTGGGATCCAGACTCCAGGTAATTTTGTGAGGTTCTGATAATTTCATTCATATGAATAAAATATTAATGATATGTGTACCTTATCAAACATAATAGTTTGGTATTTTGATTAAAGAAATGTATCCACATGTAGTAAAAGATCTTGAATTACAATCTTAAGTGGTCTTCTTATATCTCAAAACTTTGTTCATGAAAATAAAATATTAATAATTTACTTTGTCAAATATCTTGGTCTATTGTTTTGGTTAAAGACTCTTATACACATACAAAGGCCTTTCTAGTTCCAACTAAAAAGTGGTATATACAAAGGCCTTTGTAGTTCCAACCAAAAAGTGGTCCTGTTAAGTTATGATTATGTTCATAACAATAAAATATTAATAATATAAGCACTTTGTCGAACACCCTAGGCTGGTATATTCATAAGTAACAAGTCTTGAATTAAAACTCCAAGCGACCATATTAAATTGCAACAATAGCATTCACATAGATAGAATATTAATAGTGTGGCTACCTTGTCAAACATCTCATACTAGTGTTTTGATTAATGATTTGTATCCATAGGTAAAAGGTCTTGATTTCCAACTTCTAAATAACATTGTTGAGCATGACAACTCTACTCAAGGAAATAACATATTAATGAGATAGAGACCTTTCCAAACACCAATCTAATGTTTTAGTTAAAAACTCATTTTATAGATATTTTATTTATTTATTTCCAACATCAAAATAATATTTCTAAATCATAATAATTTCATTTAAAAAACAAAATTTAATTACATAAATATATTTTTTTTAGTTAAAAAATCAAATCTACAAATAAATTATTTATATATATATATATATATATAACCCTAAAAGTTTGGGAATTTTCTAATTATTCTCAAAACCGGTTCCTCTTGTCCTATTCCCAATCCCTATCCCTAAACTCACTGATATAGAGAGAGATAAGTTTTCAGTGATATATAGAGAGAGATAAGTTTTTTTCTGAGGTTTTTTACAACTCCCACCTATTATCAAAAGGGATCTTCTTTTCCCAAATTCACATATCATCATACATGTGATTTTAAATTGATTGAAATAATTTTGAGTATTTTTTAACAACTTAAAAAGGTAATATATACCAAGTTTTAATGATTAACAACCTTGTACGAGAGTAGGATGAGACATTTTTCATATAAAATGAGTTAGTTTTAATGGAAGTTTACAAAGAAATACTAAGATGATAAATGGATTTTAACATTATCATTTATATATTTATATTATTTATATATGAAAAAATTCATATTTTTTTTATATATAAAGGAAATTAGTAATATCAAAATATGAGAGTGAACGTGGAGAAATATTAAGTAAAACATATCATGATTTATTTAATAATTTTTCCACTATGTTTTATTCAATATTCCTTTCACCACCACCCTTATATATGAGGGTGGAGGTGGAGATGGGGAAATATTGAGTAAAACATAAGAGGGCGGGGGAATATTGAGTAAAACATAATAAAGAGGGTGCGGCTGGGGGGAAATATTAAGTAAAACATATTATGTTTTACTCAATATTTCCTCCCACCCCATGTTTTACTCATATCAAAATAAAATAAAAAAAATGAAAAGATGTTATTATTTACTAACGGTTGATATTTGAATTTTACTTATAAAAATAAAGAAGTTAGCAAAATAACTGAGTGTAAATCATCACTTTTAAAACTTGTAATAAATACTCAATTTTTCTTAGAAAGATCACTCATCTTAGACATATACAAAAGTTAGCAAAATAACTCATATAGTGTAAATCATCACTTTTAAAACTTGTAATAAATACTCATTTTTTCTTAGGAAGGTTATTCATCTTAGACATATGGATCTAATTCATTTGTGCTTAACCACATAGTTTTCCCCATAATCAAGTTCACTTATTTTGCCACCTCATTAGTCATACAAAATTGCTCATTAATGTATGACACTCTTGAAAGATGGACCCTAGTGAATGGCTTGAGTTTTCAACATTATACACAATTAATCTCAAAAATTGGTGCTCCATAATGCTTGATTGCAAAATCCCTCAATAGGCTTAAAGAAACACATTTTTTTCAATCAAGGTTTGGTTGGTTGCTATATTAAAATTACTGTAATTCTCCCATCAATATTTAAATTCTATTATATAAATTTTTCCTTTTTGTAAGTCAACACATTTACCCTAATAAGTTTTTTTTTAGTAAAATAAAGACCATTTACAAATTCTAAACAAATTTAATAAATTTATATATTTCTTATCATAATTATTTATTCAAAAAATGTTTTCCTAATTATCATAATATCTCAATTTAAACAAATCTAATCTACTTATTTATATTAACCAAAACTTTAATACAAATCTAAAAATCACAATTCTTTAAAATATTATATAAATTATTAATTATGAATAAAACATTATTACTCAAAATACTGAAATAATAATATTAATATAATCAAATAAAAAAATACAAAAAAATAAATTTTATAAAAACAAACTATGTAAAGGACAAAAGAATCAAAATATGCCAAACATTATTCTTAATCACAGTATGTTCTCTACAAAACACTATATCAATGATATAGTGTTTTGTAGAGAACTATACAAAACATATGCCATGGCCTGCTCATGCTAGAATATGCTATGGCCTGCTCATGCTAGAATCTTCTGGTTCCCGGTGGCTCCTATTCACCCCCAGACCTTCTACCTCTGCTACGTGCACCTTATGCCTAACCATAGGCCGCGACCAAGAGGGAGGCCACAGCGGGGTTCTCCTTGGAGACCTCGTCAGCCTTCAATGTTGCCTCCCGATCCACCTTCCACCTGCTCCCCCCTTCCCCTCCAGGCCGAGCCTCACATCACTACCCCTCCTGCTCCGCCGATAATGCACTTCAACTGCCTAGCAATTATCCCCCGGCCGCTTTGTCCATCTACGCGTCTCATCCTCGCCCCACCTGTGGCTGAACTGACCCCTACACCACTCTCGACTTCTCCAAGGAACTTAGGAGGTGAGCCACCTTCTTCGCGAAAGCCTGGGAACAATGGGCACCCTTCCTCTGATTCCACTAATGGCGAGCAGATCAAAGACAGCCTGTCCATCCTTTAAGGCTTAGTCTTTGAACTACACTAGGGAGTGGAGGATCTTCAATTTCGCTTACAAATTACAAATGAAAAGGTGGTGCTCTTCCTTCAGCTCCTCTCCTCCATGCACGAGGCTTTCCACTCGGACCCGGCAGGAGAAACTTCTATGAAAGAAACATGTGCAGCTACCGATGGTGGAAAGGTTATGTTGCACGTGACTTCGGAGCAGGAACCCGATGCAACTACCACTGGTGGAGATGTCACAATGCAGTGCGCAGCAGAGTCTGAACTGAAACAAGATGGGCGTGAGACCATGGTAGCGGAGGTGAATTCTGTCAAGCGACCGCTGCAGGATACCACGAAGAATAACTTTAGAACTGAGACCAAAGAGGAAGTCGAGGTGCAGTTGGCGGACGGGGCGACGTATGTCGAGGAGGAACCTTGGACTGGGGATCTCCACGCCACCTGACCAGGTTACATGTCAAGCGTTTAGGCCCTTACTGTTTTTAGAGGTTGTGTCAGCTGTTTTTAATTTCAAGTGATGTCCAGGCTGTCTAGGACTTTACTCTTTATAGTTCATCACTTTACTTATGCTGACTAATCTACTGACTGGACTGGTTTCCCCTCTATTGGGGCAGTCCAATAATTACAGCATGACTATATCTGTACTTTGGAACTCCATTTTGCCTCTAGAAGGGTTTTAATATATTATACTTCTTACTTAAAAAAATAAATATATAATTCCTTAAAATATTATACAAATTATTAATAAGAATAAGGGTTTTTACTTGAAATGTTAAAACAATGATCAAATGAGTAATACTATTTCCTTAAAATATTATATAAATTATTAATAAGAATAAGGGTTTTTACCTAAAATGTTAAAACAATGATCAAATGAGCAATAATATTCAAATTTTATAGATACAAATTATGTAAAAGAAAAAAGAAATCAAAATATTAAGTTTGTATGTTTTTTTAATGTGGTAGTTGATAATTACTCTTAATTACATTAATTGCATTGTGTTAAGTATATGAAACAAATTCTTTAAAAACAAGGCATGTGTGAAAGGATAAATGAATCAAAATAGATTTATATGTTTTAATGAAGTACCTAAATATTACACTTTATCACATCTTATTCTCTATAAACACTTTATATTATTTATAAGAATTTACTTTTACTTTTTTTTCCAGGGAAAAAATTTGCTCAATTATATTAGGCATATAAATTTTTTACATCTTCCATCTCAAGTTCAGGAATCCAAAGAAGGAAATAAAAAAATTGACAGGATCATTTCCTTACTTACAATACCAAAAAGGATAAGATATATACTTACCCCGGAAATCTCAAGTCAAATACTGCAGTCTAAAATCTAGATATCATCTTAATGATACAAAAACCAAAATTTATGAACCCTAATACAAAATATAATCTATAATGACGATCAGCTATAAACCACCCCAAATGATTCTAATGGATTTTGATCTGTCTCCTTAGACCTTCTACTCCATTAGTCCATCGATAATATGAAACCATACCCTCAGGTTCATCCATGGCCTGCTCTGATAGAACATCTGCATCAGTATTAAAGTTTATGTAGATGTGTTGATAGCTAATGGACTGAAACTTCTTTGCGAGAGATTTGATTTTACCTTTCCAGCCTTCTACTGAGTTGAACCTATAGTCTACCTTTGTTTAAGAGCCATTCAATGACTACTTTCGAATCTCCCATAACATGGATACATGGAATCGACATAAGATCTGCTAACATGAATGTGACCCATGCTCCCAAAATCTCCGCCCTTGTATTTGATCCTCTGCCACAATTATAAGTCCATTTAATCATTGTAGCATCCTTGGTCTTTATAACCCCTCCTGAACCTCTCCAGCTGCCATCTCTTTGTGCTTTTCTGTCGAACCATGCCAATGCAGAATCCAGATGATGATTTATCAGTACATATCTCGTAGGTCTATCTTTTAATTGAGAACTGGTACTATTTTGAAGTGTCGATGTCTTATAAATCACCTCCTGTAAGGAAGGAGTGGAATCTTCAAAAATCGCTTTATTGTGCTCATGCCAAATGAACCATATTATATGTGCTGCTCACTGAGTAGGAACTTTCTTCTCCATATACCAGTTTTTTATACAATCCTAAAGTGTATTTCCATCCCAATTCCTTTTTAAATTTAGAACTTGTGTAATATTATTCCAAACTGATATAGAAAAAGGAAACAATTTAAATAAGTGTATGATCGATTCAGAATCATGCTTACAAAGTGGAAAACACCCCGGTCCTTCCCAACCTCTTTTCGGCATTGTGTCCCATGTTAAAAAATTTCCTTCCATTGCCAACCAGATAAACAATTTTATTTTTAATTGGACCTTCCAATTCCAAATAAATTGTCTCCAAATCTCCACTTTCACCAATCTTTTAGAGGAAATAATACTCAAGTAAATTTTTTTAACATATGGAACGCTAGACTTGTCTCCTCCTATCTACATTAAATTTTCTCCTGTTTCCTAGATGAGAGCACTAGAATCAATAAGTGCCTGTCTGTACAGATCCCATGCCAATGCTATATTGCCCTTGAAACCTAGATCATCGATGGTCAGCCAATATGAGGATAAAGATTGATCATTTGTAAAATTCCTAGCCTGAGCAAGAGAAAGGATATTTGTTTTGTTTAAGGTAGCCAGAAGATTATTTGAGAGAAAAGAACTATCACCCATCCCCAATATCCGGTCCTTTCCCAAGTCGATGATATGAACCATCCCTAGGTTCCAACTTAATCCATGCATGATTAAGTAAACTACTTTCAACAATCCATGACAGATTTTGGAAACCCTGCTCTGCTGGAAAGACCATGATCTAAGCCAATTAATCACAGTCACATTGAAAAGATATTTGTCGATAATGACCCTGTGCCAAATTCCTTCTCCCATAAGAACTCTCTTTAGGGTATCCACAGCCAAAGATTTGTTGAAATCATAAATGTTTAGAATTCCCCATCCCCCATATGACTTAGGAACTATTATATTCTCCCAATTGCACAAGTGCAATTGATGTGAAATGCTATTTCTCTTCCAGAGTAAGTTGTACATCATCTTCCTCAATGTATTCAAGACCGAATAGGGAACAACTGCTAGAGAAATCCAGTATATAGATTGGCTTGATAACACTGCTTTCAAAAGGGTTAAACGTCCACCTAAGGAAAACCACTTGTAACACCAGTTGTTAATTATTTTTTCAATTTTTTTTATTAACCAACCCCATTCTTCATATCGTTGCGCTCCTGCCTTAAGATAAAAACGAAGGTATTTAAAACCCAATTTCAGCTCCAAGAATCTATAAGGAAAAACAACTTTGAAATAAATTAGATCCCGTTCCGTTAGTCCAACTTGATGAAAAGTAGACTTTGCTTCATTAATATTTAATCCTGAGGTCAAACATAAAAAATTTAGCACCTTGTCAATCTCCCACCACTCCTGCATTGTTGCCTTTGTCATTATGATCACATCATCAACAAATAGTATATGTAAAATTTTTATAGCCCTGGAAACATTTATACCTGTCAACTTACCCTCTCTTTGACTATCTTTTAGTAGGAGACTCAGTCCTTCCATAACTAAGATGAAGAGAAGAGGCGATAAGGGACAACCTTGTCTTAGACCCCTACCACTTTTAAAGAAATCTGTAGATTCACCATTTATCAATACTGAAAATGAGGTGGAGACCACACAACTCATTATCCAGTTTGTCATATTGATGCCCATACTAATTTGTAGAAGTAGTAAA
>ML782337.1:285096-298724 GCA_009831015.1 Picea engelmannii | reverse complement strand
TTTTTTTTTTTAATATTTTCCCGACCATTGTAAACTTGTCCCTCATCATCTTGTAATTCCCATACAAATTTACTATTTCTCCTGTAACTCGCATAATTATGAAAAAATTTCGTGTTTTGGTCTCCACTGAGTAACCAAATAGCTCGGTTGCACTGGCGCCACTGCTCCTCTATTTCATGAAGAATTTTATTTCTTTCTTTCTCCAACACCTTTAAAGGCTGATCAACAAAATTATTACAGGTGCCTTCCGCCATATTTTAAATTCTATAGGATATCTCTTTTTTCAGGCCACAGAGCCTAGAGTTTTTCCTAATCCTTTGTTCCTTTTTCCAATCTTTTGTAAATGCTTTTAGATATTTTAATTTCCAAATTAGACATCTCTACTTACCAGTCTCCTGCAAATACAAAGGATTTCTCCATAGTTTCTGAACCATCATAACGAAATCTTGTTCTTTAATCCACAGAGGATTAAATTTGAAAGGAAAATCTTTAAAAAGAGGTGGAAAATCCAACTGAAGTAATATCGGAGTGTGATCAGAGATGAAAGGGAACTCTTTCTGTGCTCTATAGACACCCACAGATGCCAATAAATCTTATGAAATGAAATATCGATCAAGTATTTTTGCAATGAGATACGCTCCCACTCGACCTTTTCGCCAGGTAGGCACCAATTTTCTAGGGACAATGTCAATGAGCTTATTTTTATGAAAGTAATTAGTGAAATAACTTGCCAACGTCCCCAATGAAGATGCACCACCCCAAATTTCGCTTGAATATAGAGTCAAATTTAGATCCCCAACAAGTATTAAATTTTTTAGGGTCAGCAAGCCTAAAAATTCCAGCCTTTCCCAGAATTATTTATGATCCACACAGGGCCCGTAGACATTAAGAAGCGTAATCTGCCTCTTGATTTCCAAATTAGTGCCTATCAATAAAATCCCACCACGTGTAAGAAAATGAACCAACTCAAAATAATTTGGATCCCACGAAATCAATAAACCTCCTAAAGTACCAACAGAATTCACCGCACTGTAATACCACTTTGGTCTTAGAGTGTGAAAGAAGGATCGAGATTTTTCAGAGGGTACCAAGGTCTCCTATAAGAAAACGATGTTTGGTCTAAATTTTTCCAAAACAATTTGAACCGAGGCTAATTTCAGGATGCCTCTCATTCCCCTTATATTAAGAGAGAGTAATAACATTATTTATACCTTGCAAGGGCCTTCAACGCTCTAATGGCCCCACCTTCGGTGGATGAATGTGACACCGGATCTTGTGACTTCTCTATAGTGGATTTCTTCCATGCACTTCTGGTTTTAACTAGTGAGATTTCAATTCCCAACCCCCTGGACCAAGCACATTCTTTTCCGGCCTCAACAACAGTAGCTCTCAAGCAACTTGCCTCTCCTTTTTCGACCATGAGATCCGTTTTCGATTTACCAAGAAAGACTTGTAATTGTACAGTTGTATCATTACCATAGATGAAAGGTATCAGTGAGTCAAGTATTGCAGAGAGTGTTGACTCCTCATATTTCGGTTCTCTATAGCCAGGAGGAGAGGAAGGAAGACCCTTCAAAAGTTGACTAATCCCTGGGATACTAATGGAAACAGAAGGATTGGAAGGTTCCAGAGGCAGACTAAGGACTATAATCTTGTCAACAGGAAAAACTTGACAGTCAGTTAGAGTCACAGGCTCCAAATCCCGGTGGACAGTTTGAGGGATAATTATAGGGTCTTGACCCCCAGAGAATCGTCTAGTATCATCCAAAACTCTTGTCTCTAAAAAAGGTGGCGAGCCAGAAAAGGAAGTAACACTCTTAAGACAAACTGAGGATCTTATAACATCTCTTTCCCACACATACAATGCATTATAAAAAAACGGGCAATGTGTTTGAATCTTACCTAAAATAGTAGAAGTGTTCTCCAAAATGTTGGGATCGATCCTGTCCTCTTGAACATCTTCAAATCCATAGAAAACCGTATCCATAGAAACGTCATGTTGACTATAATTAATATCCAACCCTTCTTGTGAATAATCACCAACACCAGAACCTTTACAATCACGTCAAAGTTGTGTGGTACTTCTGCAGAAGCTGCACCTGAACGAAATACCTAGGTAATCAAATTTCTGCAGAATGCGTCTACCTCTCCACTCAATATCAAGTGTCTATGGAAAACCTTGATGCACATCCATTTCTACCAATACCCTTCCTACCTTTCTCATTGCTACCGCAAGATTTTCTCTATCAATCATAATAAATTTACCGAGGGTGTCTCCAATGGCCGTCAACACTCCTTCATTCCACATATACAGAGGCAAACCAGGTAACAAAACCCATATATGTCTTAAAGAAAAATATTTCATTTCCGGGTTGAAGGAAACCCTCCATATCTTCAACATTAAACTATTAGCTCCATTCACCCAGTTCGAACCTATCAGCGTAGCAACATTTTCTGGATAGTTACAAAGGAAACCCATCCAACCCTTCGTTAAATAAAAAACCTCTAGAATATATCCTAAGGTCGGGTGCCATACCTTCTCCATCTAGACAATAAGTTTCTCCTCACAAATACTACTGTAAGAAAATATCCCCACTAAACCACAGAGCGCCAAGCTACAAGTATCCTCTAGTCCAATGTCTGAGCCTAAGACCATTCTCTTAACAATTTTATTAGCAACCCACTGTCTTCTACCTTTCCGAGCAACCGAATTACCATGATTATTCAGTTGAGAAACTAGAGCTTCATTCCCTCTAGTCTTCATTCCCTCTAGTCTCTTTTAGAGAACTGTTCTCCGAAACCTGGTTCTTTCCCCCAAGAGAGTCCTCCGATAGTGCAGGTAGGAATATATCTAAGGAGGGTGCTAAACCATGTTTAGTAAAAAAATAGTTGCCTTGTGTATCAGACTGCACACCAAGATAACATTTGCCTAATGGATGGATACCCGAAAGCACCCCCAATGTTGAAAGGTTAGTATTAAATTCACCTGTCTTCCATAAACCTTCCACTGGGTCATTCAATAATTCATTAATCTCTGCATTAATATTTTCCATCTGTTGGTGTTCCATCTAGCTACCACTTGGAAACCACTTAAAAAATATGTGCTAATCAAGGGCTGATAATGCTCCAAATCCCAAGGAAGAAAGCTATTAAGTATAGTATGACAAATATTTAAGTATAAACACTCCACCTAGAATGCACTAAACCAAGCCTCAACTAAAAAAAAACAGAGCGACCTGTGATCCCGAGAGTAAAGGTTCCATTTCCAATAATAATATGAAAAGACAGAGAGATTTACTGTCTATAATAAAAGCTCCAAATACTAAAAAATCTATAAAATAACCAGGAAGCTACTAAATAAACCTCCAAATACGCCAAACTCAGTACTAAATATAGTCAAACAAGGAGAGTAGAGTAGTGGAAAAAACTACCATAGTCCTTCCAAACCTTAACTAGACCAAAGGAGTTCTCCTCCTGCAACCATGGCTTCTCTGATTTAGTTCTTACCTAAAAAATTTGAAATTTCAAAATAACTCCACCTGTTTTCTCATCGTTGTCTCCCTCCATCCCCGCCCCCAACCTTCTTTTGCCCTTTCTGGATATGGATACAACTTGACATACTTCATTTACTTTTACTTTTTTTAAATACTTTATATTATTGATATGAAATAGGTTTGAACTTTCTTAATTTAAATACATCTCGTTCTCTATAAACACTTTATATTATTGATAAGAATTTACTTTTTTTTTTTAAATACTTTATATTATTGATATGAAATAGGTTCAAACTTTCTTAATTTAAATTTAAAAATATTTTAACATAAATTTAAATTATTTAGAAATTTCATTTTCATTTCATGCATTCAAAAGATGACAAAATGTCAACAAAAATTACAAACCCATTTTAGAGATAGTACAAATCTACTGCATATCATAAACACATTATCAATTAATATGGATCTAAGAGGATATTAATTCCCTATAAGGAACTACAAACAATATTGTTTTTTACATTAAACATAGTATATTAATAATTTGTTTTTATCATATTGTACATATAAATTTATTCGTCTTTTACTTAACATCTTTATTTTAAAAGCAAAGGCTTTAACATATGACCAAGTAACTTACATATGGTGAAGTTAATGTTCTCTTAATTTTATTTATTTATTTTAAAAAACTTTCAAATTTTTATATCAAAATTTTTAATAATTTAAAAACACGTAAGTTCGATTTTTGGAGTTTTTACAGGCATATTTTTCTATCATTTTTTACTGAAATCCAATTAAAAATGGTTGGAAATCAAGATTTGAGTGATTGAGTTTGTATAATTTAAGTGCCTTCAGGGTTTCTCAGGGTGTTGAACCCATTTATGCATTCAAAAATGCAATTTAAACAATAAAAAATGGAGACTTCACCAAGATTTGTTTCATCAGATTAAACATATTTATTAAAATATTATATAAATTATCAATAACAATAAGAGTTTTTACCCAAAATTTTAAAACAATGATCAAATGAGTAATAAAATTCAAATTTTATAGATACAAGTCATGTGAAAGAAAAAATAAATCAAAATAATAAATTTGTATGTTTTTTAATGAGGTAGTCAATTATTACTCTTAATTACATTATGTTAACTACAAACACTTTGTTCAAACGAGTGTCCATATCCTGCTCACATTCCTTGCATTGAGCATAGGTATGTTTCCTTTGCTTGGAACTAGTTTGCTCATCCGCGACACTCGTTTCCTCCATTGTATCATAGCATTATTTCATTTCTTTTCAGGCTTTTATAACATGAAAAAGACAAAAAAATAAAATATAAAAAAGGAGGATGGGAAAGAGTCAAGTTCTCAGTTTGGTAGTAGTCATGTCGCCCTTGAACAAAGCACTAAGTTTTGAGTCTCTATCTCAATAGATTGCGTTTTTAGTATGGATTTAGGAAACTAAACCTTGTTCATTGAGTCTTTACTCCTTTGACTAGTTATTCTTCTAGTCACTATGGAGAGTCTGTTGATACTTATTGTGTTGCAGACTTATGTCATTTTTCATTATTGAGTCTATTTTTCCCAAGTCACTTTTGTGTTGTGCTTTTGTTCAAGGGAAGTTTTAACCTACATCAACCACTCCTTAGAATTATTTACTTTTCATGTCAACATTCCCGTGTCAAGTACTTATCAAACTCAACAAGAATATAGGTCTTATACTCATGCCAGTATGGAAGGTCCCCATTGACTTCTTACTAGCAAGTCAACTCTTATCAACTCTAACACATTTCTCTTAGAGTTTGACCTCGATTAGTAACCTATGCATATTTTCATCATTGACAAGTTATCTTTCACTCAACATATAACATTCCATAATTGGTCGTTGATTGAGAGGTTTCCCATGTGACATGTGTTTGACGTCAAGACCTCTATCACACTTTGGGATTCATGTAGTAACTTGGGTTACATTTTCCTCATTGGTGGAATTCCTCACCTCTTTCATTGGTTTTCATTATTGGTCATCACTTAGAGGGTCTCTTCCATGTGCTATTCCATCTAGTGCATGCGAGAGACATACCTGGTGGTGTGTCCATCCAATATTTAGTTCAAATCCTTCAAAATATTTGGCCTTCTGCTATTCTTCATATTGGATGATGGGGTATTCCTTAATGTCCTCCTTCTAATGGATCTATTCCCATCGACTTCGCCTCATATTCTTTAGGATCGAGATATATAGTCTTTTTAGTACCTTGGGGCTTATATTCATTAGTGGTAGGTTCCCTCGCTATTGACATTGGGGATACATCAATTTCCCTTGATCATTAGATTCTACAAGTTTTCAATGTCAATTCATTCATTAACACTTTCTAGAATGTATTAGGTACAATGTCTCTCATTATCATTATCGGTGGGTTCTCTCTCATTTTTTAATGGTATACATTAATGAACAATAATCAAATGGTGTATCACTATGTTCAACCTCAGCTCATCTATTCACATGGCATAGACTCATACCATCGATGGTTTTGTTTTCAAGACTTCAAGTCTGTAGCAGAATTACCTCTTTATGTTGTTTCACGAGTTTCATTGGACAATACCACTTTGAGTTCTAACATTGGTACTTGTGGAGGATCAATTTGTTCATTTCCTTGATTCTAGATATATCCTCCTTTGATTATGAGACATAGATCCACTATGTATTTGTTTGTGTATATGATCTCTTTTGACATGGATCCACTGTGTTATCATTTTTTGTGGCCACGATCACTACTTATATACATACTTCATGGATCCACAATGTACTTTAAATATCGAGCATTATTTTATCACTCCTAAGCATGGGTATGCCCCCCTCAAGAAGAGATTAATATCATACTTGATTTTTTCTACATGTTTTTTTTTATGGTCCAGTGTTTGGTGAACTTTTCTTGGGCCTACTACATAGTCTCCTCCTAGATTATATAATGTATTTCAACCATTATCTAACCTTTTGACCTCACACATTAGGGAGAATCTGTTATAGTATCTTTTACCACATCATTGCATAGATGCACTTGTTGGCCCAAATCCTACATCCATATCCCTTTTTGTAGACACAAATTCCCAAAAAGTCCTCCACATAATATCTAAAAAACATTGTTTGGAATTCCATACACTTATTTCCTATTGAAATCTCACGTATGCCACTTTATATATGATTTTTGTCCTTCATCAGAGTGCGTATGCCTCAAAATATACTAAAAATATTATAATATTCAAAAAATGCACCTTTTTTTGGAAAGTTGGTTGTCATTGATGTCAACCCTAGAAGAAGTCCATAAGCCCTTAGAAGTAATGAGTGATGTCAACCCTAGAAGAATTCTAGAAGCCTCTAGAAGTGATGGGTTTATTTGAAGAAGTCTCCAAAGTGGTCCCCATATGGCGTAGATTTAAGCATGGCCCTCACAAGAATACACTTTGAAGAAATCTACAAAAATACATGGAAATATGGCTAAGTGTTTAAGAATCCCTGAAGTCTACAAGTAGCCCTGGAAATATGGCTAAGTGGTTAGGAAGCCCCGAAGGTGTGGCCATGAAGCCCGAAGTTGATTGGAGAAAAAGACTATGAAGGAAATTGTAATTGCATACAAAACCTCCATATATTGATAGTCCTTGTCATGCCATTTCTAATGGTAGGTGGCATGGAATATGGTTCCTCATGGTTGAGAAATTATGCCCTCTTAAAGATGAAATCCCCAAAGTATTGTCCAAGAAGTTACAAGTTGGCCCTAAAGTCAAGTAAATGAGGTACTTGGAAAAGTATAAATACACATTAATAAACTCTCATTTTCATCATTCAATCTTGTGATCTCTTAGAAAAATGTTGGTAATTAATTTCAGAAGGAAGATGAAGTGAAGAAGGGTGAAATTCCAAGGGAAGATGAAGTCTTGTGATGATGTGTTCTAAGGTATGTTTTTTAAAGGTTATCTTACCATTTTTCTCTATAAATTGTTTTATAAAATGATTCATATATCAAAACTTGGAGGATATTGATAAGCCATATCAAGTTACCTCTGGTACAAATTTTAGCTTCTGGGTCATTGTACTTTTGGAGATACACTTTGTGGAAGATAGAGTTTTTGACTAGTCCTGTAACTAGTCTCAAACATGTGTTCTGGGTAAGACAATCATAACTTCCTCATAGAGGATTCAAATTTTGTGAGACCAATCACATTGTAAATAGTACAATTTTTAGTAGTTTTTTTGTTATTTTCAGAATTAGATATCAAATATTGAGCACGTGACATGTTGTACAAGTTCACTCTCCAAAATAGGCCAAACTTCAGGAAGGTAGGCCATTTTCACTATATCTCCTTTTTAGTGACGAATCAAGGAAAGAAACTTGGAGTAATTCTAGAGAATATATCAAAGAATATAACTTGGATTAATTTCAGAGAAGATATCAAAGAATATTTGGTACAAGTTTCAGACCTTTAATCATTACAGTTACGGATTTATACTTGTTGGAAGTTAGGGTTTGTGACTAATCCAGAAACTAGTCTCAAACAAGTGTTTGAGATAAATTTAAGAAGTGATGTTGGGGTTTATATTGGACCCATGTGGAAACATTTTCTAAGTGCACCCATTTTGATGATGCTAAAGTTAAGGAAGGTATGATGAGTAGAGCTCTTATGCAAGAGGTTGTTACATGTTTAAAGATATGTATTTATATGTGTTTTTGAGGGTTATATCTTGATGTTATGGTGTGTGCTTGAGGCATATATTCGAGTGTCTTTGTCACATGGCTAGAGACATATGTTGGTGATATTTTGGATATCATGTCTTATGCTTGATGCACATCTTAGAGATCTTAGTACATGCTTGAGACACATTTTGGATGCTAATTGGTACATGATTTGAGGCATATATTTTGGAACATGGTCGAGGCATATCACGAATGATATGTCTTATGATTGAGGCATATTATTGGTTCATGGTTTATGGATGTTATGTCTCATACTTGAGGTATATATTGACACTTTGTTTGATGCATATCTTGGTATTGGGCATATGTTTTGAGAGATGATCTTGGTGATATTGGCATATGGTCTATGTGAATAGATATGGTTTTGATGATGATTTTATATTCGTATTAGTGATAGTTTCAGTGATAGGTTGATTATCAGAGGCAATGACAGTGACATAGACAATGTTAGTGACAGTGGCATAGAAAATGACAATGACAAAGACAATGATAGTGGCAATGACAAGTTGATTCTCCATTTATATTTAAAGGAGGAAGGAAGGGGAAAGGAAAGGGGGTTGTAGCCTCCTTCTAGTTGATGCTGGAGAAAACTAGGAGTCATAGCTTCCTTCAGGTTGGAGCCTGTGAATCAGGGGATTGGATCCTCCTTCCAATTAGAGCTGGAGAATTTGGGGTGTTGTAGCTTCATTCAGGTTGGAGCCTATAAATAGGGGGTTGGAGCCTCCTTCTAGTTAGAGCTGGAGAATTTGGGGAGTTGTAGCTTCATTCGGGTTGGACCATATAAACAAGGGGTTGGAACCTCCTTCCATTTGGTGCTGGAGAATTTTGGAAGTTGGTGCTTCCTATGAATGTAATATTCTGATATATAAGAAATAATTTAGTGGTTTTCTCCCATTTGGGTTTCCACGTAAAAATATCTTGTGCACTGTGTATGATGTGATGTATTTTTGAATTGTAATATTTATGGTTATATGTTTATGACATGTTAAATGAAATCATAAGTGAATGGAATCATTGATAAGTTAATGCTGTGATTAAAAATGGTAAAAAAGTGCTCAATACTGATTCACCACCCCCCTCTCATTATTGGTGAGTATTCCAACAATTGGTATCAGATAAATTCCTTTAGAAACAGTCTAACCACTAGAAGGTAGATCATGGATTTCACTAATAATGGACCACCAATATTTGATGGTCAAAATTACGAGATATGGAGCTCAAGAATGAAATTTGTTTACAGGCACAAGGGTGTGACGTTTGACACTTATTTGTTACATGATACAACGCTTCAAAGAAACCTTTGAAGACTGCATCCAAGAAGGAATTAAGAAGGAACAACATAATAGCAATGGATTCCATCCTGGAGGAATTACCTAATTCGGTAAAAGTCAAAGTGGGACAATGTTCATCAGACAAAGATATTTGGGATAAGATACATAATCTCTACTTTAAGGAATCTCCTCTTATTATAGAGCCAAAACATGTTGATCAAGTTAAATAAGATTTTGATGATAGAAACTCATCATGTCAAACTAATTCAGAAGAAGAAGAATAAGAAAGTGAAGTAGATCTTGAAGAAAAACTAATCAATGCCTTAAGTGAGGTAAAAAGAGAAAAGAAGAAAAACAAGTCACGGAAGGAGGAATTGATCAAGCTAAAGGAAGGTTCTAAAAAAATGAACTCTGAAGAAGTCTAGCAGATGATTATGAACCTAAAGGTCCAAGTATAAGAATCCAGTAGGATTGAAGAAACACTCAAAAATCAATTAGAATAAAAATGATATTTGGAATCCGAAATAGTATTACAAAGAAAGAAAGCAGAGAAGAGAGAATTTTTTTTGACAAGTCATCTTAAGGAAAGGTATGAGAACTTAAACAATATTGAAACAAAATTTAGTCAACAAGAAAGAAGACTTGAAGAAGAAATCATCTCCTTGAAAAATGAACTTGAAGAAGCAAAGATAAAGGAAGAATAATGAACACCCAGATGATGAAGAAAGAAGAAGATTATGAGAAGCTTGAAGAAGAATTTATCACATTAAGGGTTGAAGTTTTCAAGATCAACAATAACATTGAAGAGAGAGGAAGCTCCACATCGCCAATGAAGAAAGTTGAAGAGAAATGTTACAGTTTGTTGGAAAGGAAGAATGAAGAGAAGGCTAATATTTATGTGGAAGTCATCATAGGCCCTATCAAGAAGGAAGAATGCAATCCCTCAAAGGAGAACATTCTAGAAATGGAGAAGACTAAAGAAGAAGATTATAGAAGAGATGGATATCCAAGAAGACCTTCTACTTCCAGGTATCAATGAAGCTTCAATCATTGTGAAGGAAACAACATAGCAAAAGATCAACTAAGCATGAATTCATAAGGACTACATCACAAATAAGATCATTCACTCCTACGTATCATTTTTTTTTTCCTGGTTATTGTTTCACTTGTAATAAATTTGGACATAAAGATGTAGATTGCAAAGAATATGGAAGAAATGTTCAAGAAATACATGTTTATGTGGCTCCCCACAATATTGAATGTTACAAATGCCACAACTATGGACACATATCTCGTGATTGTAGAAGCATGATGAAGTCTTCTATGAAGGATAATGTTAAGATCATGTACAAACAAATTTGGAGAAGGAAAGAAAAACAGGAAGAAAATGTGAATGAAAAAATCCCAAAGGTCATACTCACAGGATTTACAGAGTTGTGAAATCATGATTAATCTACAAGTAAAGAGGAAGATGTCAGAATTCATAATGATGATCCTACAACAGAGCATGCTTATATATTGTACTAAGCCATCCATCTTGGAGACCCCCAGTAAATGTGAATGTTGAAGAGGGGGAGTCTAAGCAGTAGTTACATATTAGAGAACTATCTTTCGAGTAGTCTGAAGTGTTTATTTGCATATTTTGGGAAGGAAGATTCAGAATGACCTGATGGAAGAAGTACTAAATGTCTCGTGACAGATTGGTTGAAAACATCTTCATGAAGGTATGAATAAGTTAGTTAGAAGTTAGGAAGAATATCATTGACACACTTTTGAGGCAGATATTCATAATTGTATAGAGGATCCCAAGGATGTATTCAAGAAAGGATACATTCAGTACATATTTGAGAATGTTTACTGGTTGCATACATGTAGAGTTTGTTTTACAGATTGCGAATACTAGTGGACATATTTTATTCATCTTGAGAAGTAGGAATATGCAGTGATCAGTTGGAGCAGATTCAAAGTAGTCTTCATAATAGTAAAGTGACAGATGGGTCAGCACCGTGTGCAATTGAGTAGCAGAGTCACAAACATTTTCGTGACATATGGACAAAGATGAATTCATGAGATATTTGGGAGTTCTAGAAGATAATACTTGACATGAACTAGAGAAGATAAACGACAATGTATGAAATCACAATCAACACAAGAGGAATTGTAGAAAGACTTGTTGGCATTGTCATCAAGATGAATATTCAGTAAAGAATATGACTAAAATAAGAAGCATATTGACAGGTGGAACCATCCAGTCACAGGAAGGAAAGTTGTAAGAGGAACAACAAGATAGGGGGGAGATAAATCATTAAGAGGAGTTATAATGTCAAGGGAAAATTGTTGAATTATTATGTCATTGATGTCAGCTCAGTGAAGACATGATGAGCCATGTAGACTTGAAGTCAAGTGATGAAGGAAAATTGACATGAATGTTTTTAATAAACATCAATGCATTACAATAATAGGAAGCACCAATGGATAATGAGCATCAGAAGATAAGAAATAAATCATATACAAGAATCCCCACATTTATCTACATGACATATTTCATAAGAATATAGAGGGAGATAAATCATCAGAAGAGTTACCCTTAATTTCAAAAGGGGAGAGAAAGAAAAAAAGCAAGAGAGAAAAATAAGAAACATGAAGACATGGGAAGAGAGATTGTTAAAATAAGGTATACTGTGAGAGGGAATTACCCTTTTCCATTGATGTCAAAGGGGGAGAGAAAAATCAAAGTGCATGAAGACAGGGGGAGCAATGGTCACAGGGGGAGTATGAGTGTTACCATCGATGCCAAAGGGGGAGATTGTTGGAAAGTTGTTTTTCATTGATATAAACCCTAGAAGAAGTACATAAGCCCCAAAATCCCCTGTAAGTAATGGGTGATGTCAACCCTAGAAGAAGCCCAGAAGCCTCTAGAAGTGATGGGTGTATTTGAAGAAGTCTCCAAAGTGGTCCCCTTATGGCATATATTTAAGCATGGACCTCATGAGAAGATGATTTGAATAAATATACAATAAAACCTATAAATATGGCTAAGTGGTTAAGAAGCCCCAAAGTCTACAAGTAGCCCTGGAAATATGGCTAAGTGGTTAAGCAGCCCCGAAGGTGTGGTCATGAATCCCATAGTTGATTGGAGAAAAATAAAATGAAGGACATTGTAATTGCATACAAAACCTCCAGAGATTGATATTCCTTGTCATGCCATTTCCAATGGTAGGTGGCACACCACATGGTTCCTCATGGTTGAGAAGTTATGCCCCCTTAAAGATGAATGCCCCGAAGTATGGTCAACAAGTTACAAGTTAGCCCTAAATTCAAGTAAAGGAGGTACTTGGAAAAGTATAAGTACACATTAAGAAACTCTCATTTTCATCATTAAATATTGTGATCTCTTAGCACAATATTGGTTGTGAATTTTAGAAGGAAGATGAAGTGAATAAGGGTGAAATTCTAAGGGAGATGAAGTCTTGTGATGATGTGTTCTAAAGTATGATTTTTAAAGGTCATCTTACCATTTTTTCTATAACTTGTTTTATAGAATGATTCAGATAGTGAAACTTATAGTATATTGGGAAGACATATCAAGGTATTGATAAAACATAGAAGCTATGATACCAATTGATTTTAAACAAAGAATCTCTGATACTAATTGATAAAATATACATAATAACAACAAGATGATGAAAAATTCATACTATCCAACACTCTTTGTATTCACACCAATGGTACATATTTATAGTACAATGGGGGATGCCACCTCATAGAGAGATTTGCTCTAGATCCTAAAATCTTGCATGATGACTAGGCTAGGAAATCTTAACTAAATCATTAGTCATCACTTGAGGATATATTACTAATATCCTAAATGAATAATACAAATATATGGGACAATTTAGACTTAGTGATTGATTAAGGTAAGCGATAGGCTAACAATCCCCCCCCTCAATCACAAGTTTGATCAATAATACTAGCAATAAAGCATAAACTGGTATCAATTCCAAGTCTTCATACTAAAACTCATGGGCTGAGCCTCAATGAAGAACTTCCTGAAAAATTGCCAATCTGGATGTTGAATGTGTTATAACCCTATAATTCATAGGGTCATCTGTTGACTGGAA
>ML782337.1:264977-276003 GCA_009831015.1 Picea engelmannii | reverse complement strand
GCCCACTCACCCTCACCTTCCTCCACATCCACCTTCTATTTTTCTCTGCAAAGGCCCAACAAAACACATATGGTAGAAATTCTAAGTGCGACCAACTCATTTTCTAGGTGCAGAGTTGACTCATGCCCGTCCTGATCCCGATGAAGGTAGTTAATGAAAGAGAGGGAGGTGGTTGAAACCTCGTCTCACCACATAAATGGAAATCCATAAAGGACTGGTAGTTCTAAGCTCGCGTCCGACAGAGAACTGCATGTGCAGTTCGACAGAGAAGGTCCATACGAAAGAGCTCGCGTCTGACAGAAGACTGCATGCATAGTCTGCAGAGAAGACGCAGAAGTCAAGCCTTGAATGCATGACTCGATCACCCCTCTAGTGGTTGGAGTCATTCTTGAGTATAAATATGTATTTTTGATATTTTTTTAAAGTCGATGGTTGAGCAAGGCTCCCGCATTGTGATGTTTTGATGAAGCACACTGGTTCTCTAGTTATATACAGGATTTGAGACTTCTTGTTTAATATAAGTCATCTTTCTTCTTCATCTTATGTGCCTATGATACTAAAGTATCCATGATTGAATAATTCACATGGATTGTTTTAACTGTATTGTGATGTATGTTTGATTACAGTCTTGTTTTAACGTTCTTCAGTTTCCCGAAACTTCGAATTCAAAGAGGATCTCGTGTTTGAAGTTTTTCCTACTTAAGCTGCTGGAAGACCTGATGTCCATAGAAGACCTCTACATTCTCCTCACCAGTTCTTCCTCCTATTCACCTTTACTACAAATTACTGACTGAATTTGATCAAGACCTCAATTGATTTTTCATGTTGGTTCAGTTCTCTGAGTTAAAATGATATTATCTTAAGTCTGCGCCCATTCAACCTCTTTAAAATTATTCATTATGACATATGAACTAATGGGTACTGGGCTTACCTTCAATGCAATCTGAAGGTGACTTCTAGTGCTAACAATATGCATGCAATTTGTTCACTTAATGTAAACTCCAATATGATGAGAGAGAACCAAGAGAAGTGAAACATCTTCTAGTCTGACACATCCCTGAAAATGCATGACAACTCAATTAAATTCCAAGCTGCAATGCAAAATGATCCTCTTTTCCTCTGCTAGGTCGAATGTCCATCTATGTGAACCAAATTTCCACATCATTGCTCTCAAAATAAAAATCAACATCCCAATTATGTATGATTCAACTTAAACTTATTGAACCATAATTCTACTAATGTTTGTCATCTACAGACCACAGTTGTCCATTTGGAAAATTTCATGCCCATCTGGCATATTTGTTGTTGAAACTTTTATTCTGACAACCAATTCAATTCCATCATCAATTCCCCCCTTTGTCAGATGAAAGGAGAGACCACAAGTGGTTTCATGAACCATCGTCACTGGAATTTTGAACTGCCCCCCTTAAGGTGCATGATAGTTTCATCATTCTACTCCCTCCTTCTAGGCTCAAGAGAGTACCATACTTGTTCAATTTGATTACAACACAAAGTGGGCATGTGGAAAAAAACACATGTTATCTCATCCCGTGAGGGCCATGCTCAAAATATACGCCATAAAGGGACCACTTATGTGAGGTACAAAAATGTTATGTGCTATAATATTGGTCTTTAATCGAGATTGAATTCTTCGGTAAGAATTATATAATTTCTTGGTCGTTGATGACCATTTCCAAGGATCGATCCACTCATAGTGAATCTTCAATCTTGCAGGTTTCTTCAGTGTTGAACATATGTCTGAAGAATGGTTATGCTTGCCACAATGCTGGAAAGGATGGAGATCAAAACACTGATTCTCCTTGTGACCAACTCAATTACAACGTTGGCATGTCACATTATGATGCTGAACTTGAACAGGTGAAAGTGAATCTTCTTGAAGGAATCCAACACTTTGGAACTTGATTGGTCTGGAATAATAGGGAATATGAAAGGTAACTTCCTTGTCATATCCATGTCCTGTTCTATTCTTGTTGTAAGTGATTTCTTCCCAAGGTATGATGATGGGCTTGGATAGAGTATTCTGAACCTGTTGCTTTAAAATTTGTGGAAGTGGATTTGCTACATGTTGCAGCATTGAAAGGTTTCTTCACTGAAGTTAAAAGAAAACTCTTGAAATCTAGGTTCATGAATATACTCATCTTTTTCTACATTTGGAGTTGTCTTACTGAGTTTCTCCTTCACTGACTGTTGACAAAAAACATCATCATCATCATCATCATCATAGAGAGGGTTGTGCTGGAAAAAAACTAGTTTAGAACACTTCACTGGTTGTTGATTTTTGAGATCCCTGATTTCATCATTCAATAGTTGGGATAGAAATTGAAGAAGTCTAGCTTTATATTGTGTCACTTGCAAATAATTTAGCACTGATTGAAGAGTTTCTTTGTTCAATATCATTGTGTTGTCTTCAGTGGTGTTTATTAGAGTGTTCAATAACTCTAATAATTCTAGATTTCGAGCCATTTCAAAACACTAAAAGAGGTCTCCTTGTGTAGGTAGATCCTGATTACAATTTGACTTGAAAGAAGAAGGCTTATCTGCAACTCGCTCACTTGAATAGCTCTATTGAACTTCATGATCTCTTGTACTCTCTTGCTTGAACTTTTCTTGCTTTCTTCCAAGAAGTTGAGGGTGTCAGATATTACTGAAAATGCACCAAAAAAATTGATTACAATGATTTGAGTTAAACTACTCAACCTTGTCAATTTAGAGTCAAAATGAAAATAGACTCTTGGCTGTTGGGCTTAGACAAATATGAACCTTATGAAAAATTTAATTATGTTGGAGAAATTTATATTTTTGGCACACTAGTTCAGTGGGAGTTAACTGACTAGTTCTATTTTAGACTTTTTAATCTTAGACCATCACTGTTATGCATGCATTCATATTATAGGATGTCATTTCCTATATGAGTGAATATCACTCACTCATTGAACAAATAATAATATACATTGATTCTCATTCTTCATATTGTATCTCTCTTCCTTTTCTTGATAAGCTTTGTTTGTGTATTCTTTAGCTAGGTCTCCTGTGCAGGTTTCCATGAAACACTGACATGGTATCAAAGCCGAGCTACTTGGAGAAACCTAGACAATCCAGAGAAGAGAAAAAGAGGATCGAGTAAACTTAGTTTCACCATCATCACATCCTATCCCTATCGAAGAGTGCGACGGTTGGAATCGTCATAGCTTATTCCCATCGAAGGGTGCGACGATCTAACTCACACTTAGAGAAAAAATTTCCTCGGGAATCGTCGCAGCCTATACACAGTTTAGGGTGCAACATCATCACACTACACTCTTCAACCAGGGTGCGATGATTCAGTTTTCATAATCGTCGCACTTTATCCTTCTCTAGGGTGAGATGATTCAACATTGTGGGTGCGACGATTCAACTACCCTCTAGAAAATTGGTTGCCTGCAGTGAAATAGCCATATCTTGAAATCTGCGATCTGGGTCAGGCTGAAATTTTAACTAGAGACGTATAAAATAGGAATGCTCATGCTCAATGAAACTATGCAAAACCCACATCATATTTTAGGAGATATAGTTGTTTTATCATATCTATAATTGTCATAGAACTGTCTGTCATATCTCAGAATCCACAATCTGGGTTTTTATGAATTTTTCAAAATCAATAGTAGGGATGGAGGCGATGAAAATTATTCAATCAAGCTTGGTGATAATACTCACACCGTACAAATATTTTGAATGGAATTCAAAGGCCGCATTCCAACTCAAAAGAAAAGGACTGTATAATTTGACGATCGTGACATAAACATAACCTACATCAGTGCTTGAGAAGACCAGATTGGCGAACTGTAAGGATGAGGCCACATGACTAATTCTTGAGTTAATATCCACTGATCTATGGTTTCATGTTTCTACATGAAAGATTCCAAACGAGATCTGGACCACCTTGGAAGGACTCTTTGGAAAGAAGGATGAGATGCGAGGTCATATGCTTGAGGTAGAGTTGAATACCTTAGACCCTAAAAGTTTTGATAATATACAATATTTATTTACTAAATTTAAGTCTTTAATATTGAGCTTGGGTGAATGTGTTATTGAAAAGTCTACATAAGAGAAACAACTTATTCTAACAATCTTGGCCAAGCTAGGATCATAATACGTTGTATATATCTCCAATTTCCATTATGGTAGATGTCTTTTGGGAGTAAATTGGAAAATGCCTACGATGGCTTAGTTCATTGAGTCTCTCACACAAGAGCAGACAAAACTCATACACATGGGCCTCATGAAAGATCCCAAAGAACATGCACTCACCATGCATGATGGAAAAGGGTCATCCAATCAGAAATCGAAGCAGAAACGAAAGGAGCTATTACGTCTAGAGTCAAATAAGGAGGGATATTCCAAACCCTTCAAGGATTCTTCAAGTTCCAAATATTCTTCAAACTCCAAAGGGAAGAAGAAGAAGTGAAAGAAGTGCACATATTGCAATAAACTGAATCATGAAGAATCCACATGCATTAAGAAGCAAATTGATCTTATGACACAGGTACTTCAGAAGAATAACCTTGGAGACTTTATTCCTGAAGGAGCCAAGAAGAAGAAGGAAGAAGACCATGCTCTTAAGAAAGGTAATCATCATGCTCTGGTTGCAATTAATTCCTCATTTGATTTATGGATTATATATTCTGATGCATCACATCATATGGAAGCTAAAGAGGAAGTTTTTACTTCTTTGAGTTCATGCTCTAGACCTCCTATTCTCATGGGGGATGATACTTAAATAGCAGTTGCAGGAGAGGGAAGAGTGGAACTCCCTAATGGAAGTTTTGAGAATATTTTACATGTTACAAATATTTCTATAAATATTCTCTCGGTTTATCAGATCACTCAAACAGGAAAAAGGGTTGAATTTACATCAAATTCAGTTATTGTACTTGACATGCATGACAGTTCCATTATTGCAGTTGGTGAGGTAGATCAGAAATCACGGTTGTATAAGTTCACTAAATTTACTGACTATGACTCCTCTTTGCTACTTACACATGCTAATGAGAGTAGTAGAGTATGGAATGAGAGATTTGGTGATTTAAACTTTCAGTACATGCAACGTATTTCCAAGCAAGGAATGGTCAAATGCTTGCCAAACATTCAATTTTTTGAAGGGGGTTGCGAAGGATGAATTCTTGGAAAGCATCCTGAAGAGAAATTTGAAAAGGGGAAGGAAAGGAGAGTATCCTCTTCCTTGGAGGTTGTTCACAATGATCTCATGGGTCCATTTCCACATCCGTCCATCAACAAAGCAAGGTATGTTCTTACATTTATTTATGATTACTCATGCTATACTTGGGTTTATTTTCTCAGACAAAAGTCTAAAGTTTTTGAGCATCTCGAAGACTTCAAATCTCTAGTAGAGACACAAACTCGAAAGAAAACCAAGATCCTTTGTACACACAATGGGGGGGAGTATATCAACAAAGACGTTTAGAATCTTTGTCGTGAAGCTGGTATCTATTTGCAACACATAGTTCCATACACTCCACAACAGAATGGAGTTGTTGAAAGGAAGAACAAGTCTCTCAAGGAGATGACCAATTGCATGTTGCATGCAAGATCACTTCCTTCCAAGCTTTGGGATGAGGCACTTAACTGTGTTTCTTACATACAGAATAGAGCACCTCACATATCTGTTGAGGATAGGACACCTTTCGAGGCTTGGACAGGTGACAAACCAGATGTCACAAACTTCCACATCTTTGGATCTAGAGCATGGGTCCATATTCCTCTTGAAAAGAGGAAAGCCTTAGATCCACATAGAACACCTTGCATATTTGTGGGATATATAGATGATGTAAAGAGGTACAGATTGATTTATTCTTCTACAGACTGACTCATCATTGAGCGCAGTGTTCAGTTTGAGTAGAGTCCTTTGCTTGCACCTCCAGTGCAACATGCAGAGCCTCTTGTGCTTCCATCAGTTCCAAAAATAAGAGATGATGATTCCAAACACTCAGATGCTACATATTCACACACATATTCATAGGATTCTATACATGCAGATGAGCAGGTAGTACAACCAAATGAGGAGCCATCTTTGAAGCTTCAGCAAATGCCCAAGTGGGCACAATCCACACTTCAGGAAGCAGGAAACCTTGTAGGGGATCCATTATATTCTAGGAGGAATTGATCTCAACATGTGGATCTTTCTCATGTACTTTTAGCTTCTGAAACAACGATTCCCATGCATTGCTATATGGTTCAATCTTCTGATCCACATACCTACAATGAGGATGTTGGAAATCCACTATGGGAAGCAATCATGCAGGAGGAGCATGAATCTCTCCTAGAGAATCAAACTTGGGATCTGGTTCCACTTCCACCAGGGAGGAAAATTTTCAGATGCAAATGGGTCTATAGGACCAAGAGAGAAATAAATGGTCAGGTGAGAAGGTACAAGGCCAACTTAGTTGCAAAAGGATTTCAACAGATTCATGGGATAGATTATGATGAGACCTTTGCTCCTRTAGCAAAGATGGACTCCATTCGCTTGGCTCTAGCCATTGCAGCAGCCAAAGGAYGGGAAGTTYACCAGATGGATGTGAAGAATGATTTTATTCATGGTGACCTTTCAGAGGAGATCTACATGGAGCAGCTGTAGGGGCTCATTCATAACTCATCTTTAGTATGCAAACTGAAGAAGTCTCTCTATGGACTCAAGAAGGCACCTAGAGCATGGTATGAAAAGATGGATTCTTACCTACTTTCACATGACTTTGTTAGATGTAAATCTGATTCCAATGTGTACATGTTGAGGACTAATGACTCTGTGATGATTTTAGTACTCTATGTTGATGATCTTTTGATCACTGGTAGCTCTTCTTTAGCCATTACTTTGGTCAAATATTTTTTGCATGACAGGTTCTGTATGACGGACATGGGTCCACTACACTTATTTCTTAGTCTTGAGATCAGTCAAGATTATTTTGACATCAAACTTTCTCAAGCTAAGTATGTCATGGATCTTCTGGATAGATTCCACATGACATACTATAAGTCTGCACCTACACCCTTATTATATGGGATCAGACTTGAGGATGGAAGGGATACACCATTAGTGGACATCACTTTGTATCGACAGTTGGTGGGGAGTATTCTGTATCTCACTCACACCCATCTAGATATCTCATATGAGGTAGGAGAATTTTCCAGATACATGCAAGAACCCCATGAGCTGCACTAGAAGGCTTCCAAGCACATCCTTAGATATGTTCAGGGAACCATGAGTTATTGGATTAACTATGCAGCTCGTTGTGCATTAGATCTCATAGGCTTCATAGATTCATATTGGGCTGGTGATAGCACAGATCGTAAGTCCACATTCAGGTACACTCTCAGTTTGGGGTCACACCTAATTTGTTGGTCAAGTAAGAAGCAATCAACCATTGATTTATCTTCCGCAGAGGCCGAGTATAAAGGAGTAGTCAACTGTGTCATTCAGACACTTTGGCTTCAACACTTCCTTACCGAGCTTGGTATCAAGTTTCACTGTCCGACTATCATATGTTGTGACAATCAGAGTACACTGAGATTTTGTAGAGATCTAGTAAAATGACAATGAACCAAACACATTGAGGTCCACATGCATTTCATTAAAGATTCATTACATGACAGGATCATTGATTTGTAGTTCTTTCCTTCCTCTAAACAGACTATCGACATATTCACCAAGACCTTCACTGAGTAGAAGTTTCAGACTTTGCGAGATCGTCTTGCAGTGAAGAACAAACTTGCCTAGCATCTACCTTTTCTTCTTTTGATGCACTGCCTTTTGAGGGGGATTTTTGTTCCCACATGGTTTTCCCTCTTTCCTCACTTTTATTCAGTGTTCATTAGTTGCATTGTACATGAGTACCTAATATGGCCTAGTAGTTGGGACTCATTTTTTACTCCATAGTGATGTTCAGGGGGGGTGTTGGAGAAATTTATATTTTTGGCACACTAGTTCAGTGGGAGTTAACTGACTAGTTCTATTTTAGACTTTCTAATCTTAGACCATCACTATTATGCATGAATTCCTATTATAGGATTCCATTGCCTATATGAGTGAATATCACTCACTCATTGAACATATAATAATATACATTGATTCTCATTCTTCATATTGTATCTCTCTTTCTTTTCTTGATAATCTTTGTTTATGTATGCTTTAGCTAGGTCTCCTGTGCAGGTTTCCATGAAACACTGACAGATTCAAATCAACTTGATTTCAAAAAGACAAGTAAACTTACAAATACATTATTGCAAGTACAAATCAACTTGATCAAGTAATCTTACAACAAACATTGTTTGCAAGTTACAGTTTAACTTCAAATGCTCCATGATGTGTTGAGTTCAAAATGTTTGATTTGTCCATTACTGATGTGGTTGACGACTTGAATGTATGAGAATGTTCTTCATATATTCTTGATCATATGTGCTCGATTGTCAGTAATTTGTGTTCCTGAATTTGATTTCCTTGTACTCAGTGTATGATGCGTTAAATGATACATTACAAACATGTTTATGTCAAAAATAGACATTAAACATCATAAATCAACAATGAAAATATTCACCACAACACACTACGCAAGGTGTACCTAAGATCCCCTTATTCAATTTCGGGAAGATCTAGGATACAAAGCAAAAACACTTCAATTTTATTATAAGTATCTCTCTTACAAGACCACATACAATGGGAAGGCTACAATGTAATTTCTCCTTCACCAAGATTTAACAAGTCTTTCAATTCATAACATTTATCTTCTACTCTCAAAGACTTAAGAAAACAATAAATGTCTTCTCAAAAAATGAGTTTCTTACAACCTCATTTCATCACTTACTTACAAATTTTATAATTCATAAAGAAATAACAAACATCTCTCTCTCATGCTCACTCTCATTTACTAATGAGCAAAAAATCTTACATTTACTCACCTCCATATCTTTATGTTAAAACAATTTTCGGTCCTTCATCCGGTCCTCCATCCGGTCCTCAATCCGGTCCTTCATCCGGTCCTCAATCCTGACCTTGATATGAACAAATATTTTTGAAACGATTTTGATAATTTAATTTTGAAAAATAGTTTGCGTGGAGATCCAAATAATCAGGATATTCATGTTGAGATAATTATTTTCTTCAGATCTATGTTCGCCTTAGATCTTCTTAGATTTGTGTTTGCATCAACAACAATAAATCTCAGATCGGTTCAGATTTTGGGAATGATCACAAATAACACATACATGCAGGAATAGTTCTATGCCCAGTCGGCACAACAATCAACACCAGCTACTAATATTCCAAATTCGACTTGGTCCAAGAATGATCTGTATGCAGCAGATGATACATACACAGATCTAGATGGACTATGCCAGATCTCCTTGGAAAATTGCGTGGATCAGAACATGAGAGAATTAACTGATTGGATGTGTGGTTAGTGATTGTAGGATCTGAGATCATGGTACTAGTTTATCCAATCGATGGCATGTCACAGGTATAATAAGTGGATTGTTGGTGGAGATTTATGTGAAAATATTTAATAAATATTTCCCTTTATTAATTCTTGGAACAGTTCTTGAAACGCCACTTGGAATGACACCACAAAAAGAACCTCACGTTACATGAATATATCAATTCCACCGTGCTTCATTCAACACAAGCAATCTTTCGATATTCCTTTATAGTCATGAAGTTCTTGAAGATGATGATGTTGATTACGAACATATATTTATGTTCCATCCAAACTGTTACTGATCTTGTAATGCAGACAATCCTACAAGACGTGGTTAAGAGAATCTTGAAAATCTCTTAAACCAAGACCTTTCTCAAGAAAACACGCGAAAGTCACACAATAGACCCCATCCTACACAAAAACCAGATCGTGAAGTTGTTGAATTCGTCTTCATTTGCTTAGAAATGGATCCACAATTCCAATGATGATTTCTCCTCTTTTGCTGCTCTCATTACTCTCTCCCAGATCGCAGAAGGAAACTACAGGCTCTCCTCCTTCACACGTCAAAGGAAACTACATTAAATTATTCATATGCATCTAGAGAAATGTTATATCTGCATTCCAAGCTACGATTAGAAGGCCAATGATAGTAGATCTGGCAAATCTAAATCACTAAAGAAAATATTGACCAAGTATTGTTCCTTTTATGAACAGACTCTCCAGTCAATATACACACAATTATTGCATGCACATAACCCATATTCTTAACAAATTAACGTTTTAATCTATCCTCCATTCCACATACACAGAACTTCACATTCGTGAAATTGAGATCCATGGATTTAGATCACATTTTAGATTCCAACTGATGCGTGGAATCATGTGCTCCTTCAATGTGTGTTGTCCATTTTTGTATTCCCTGTAATCTTTCAAAACTTGAACATTCCATTTTGGGTTTGGCCATCACACATACAATCACCCAATGCATTTTCGGCCATCAATTTACTATTGCACACACAGGGTTTATAGGGTTTATATGTTTGATTTGTAAACAAACATTCGCCTATTAGATCTGATCATCCACCTCTGCATATGATTTCCACAATCACAGAAATCCCCTTTCCTTACTATTAGCCAAATCTACATTTTCTTGGCCAGAGACTGCTTTAGATCTATGTATATAAGAGGAGGACGACTGGTACAGATCTCTTCAATCGAGGGTTTAATCACACAAATTGTAGAGAGAGGATTATGGTAAAGCTATTTATTGGCAACGTTAATGAAAAAATGCACCCACTGTGAAAACAAATCAAGAGACACAACTAAAGGCATCTCATAATTCTCAATTCACACAGAAATTGGGATTTTTCCATTGTAAATACATAGAATAAACAACATGCCATGCAAACTTATCTCTTGAACTTCTCACTGTAGGTACCAGATTGGTGTCTTTATCTTGCGAGAATGTCCTGCATCACTCCTCCATATGGGTCTATCACTCTCCTTGAAGACATTCCTTTAAAAATAAATCCATACTAAAAACA
>ML782337.1:226862-244880 GCA_009831015.1 Picea engelmannii | reverse complement strand
CTCTGCCTGTCATTCTGGTTTTGTTTCTGCTTTACATTTCATTTCATTCTGTACATCTATCAAAATTTCATGCTCAACATCTTCTCGTTTCTCCTTTCTTACTGTTTCGTTCTTTTTCCATCCAGAACAGCCAACCCAATTCCGTCTCTCTCATTTTCTTTTATACACCCTGCCTTGACGATTCCACTTCCCCTTCCCATAGGCAATACAAGGGCATCTGTCTTGGCAACTGAAACGCTAACCGATTTGTCATAATCAGTCTGTTTCTCTTAACGGATTCATAACTGAAGCGTTAATGTGTGAGAAAGAACAACAACCCTCTGATCACTTTCAAACCTTATCCGCACCGTTGGATAATCTTTATTATTATTGCCCCTTAAATCGGGTTTCGACATTTCGTCATTTCTTTGCCCAAGTCTCAACATTTTCACATCGCGATTTTCGAACCTCCGAAATTCCGTATAGAAAACAGATCAACAATCCAGATTCTATTTAGATCTGACAGTTGCTATTATGTCGGGAATTCACTCATCGCGAAATCGAAATCCTTGTTGCACTTGTTTCTTTTCCTTTTTGAGTCGCGATTCACGAAACTCCGACACAAAGTTATATCAATGGTACAGGTGCAATCTTGGCTCGACGGTTGTGATTGAATCGCAACATCACATTTCGTGATTTCGGCATTTCTGTTGCAGTGTGTTCTTGTGTCCTTGATATCGCGATTCGCGAAACTCCGATGTGGAGTTTGATCAACGGTCCAAGTTTGATCTTGGCTCAATGGTTGCGATTGAATCACAATATCGCATTTTGTGATTTCGTAGTTCTGTTTATCAATTGATTTTGACATTGCAAAGTGCCGATTCCCGAAACTCCGACAGGGACTAGATTCTACGGTTCAGATTCATTCTGGATTCAATGGCTGCGATTAAATTGCGAAATCGCATTTCGCGATTTCGGGGTCCTTGATGTCAAGTGTTCTTGTCACTGCAAAGTCCCGATTCCCGATACAGACTAGAGTTAGCGGTCCAGATCAAGGTTTGATCTAACGGCTTAGATTTCATCGTGATTTTTCATATTCTGAAATCGACACTCTTGAGGTCAAGTGACTTTGTCACTTCAAAGTTTCGATCCCCGATGTCGATGCGCCCCTTTCCACGCGCCAACCCTTCTGGCTATAGGCCTTGGCCCATATGACTGTCAACACATGACCTCGGTCAAACCTCTCATCGGGGTTTCGACATTTTCGATGTCACCATGCACATGCCTACGGAATTTCTGATCCTCCGATCCCCGATTCTCCGATGAAGGAAATCAATAGTCCAGATCTCATTCTTTCTTTAACGGCTGCGATCAAATTGCGAAATCGCATATCGCGATTTTGGGGTTTTCGTTGTCAAGTGTATTGGACAATTCAAAGTCCCGATCCTCGATTCTCCGATGAAGCCTTCTATCAAGATTCTCCCGGTGGCGCCCGATCGCTTCCACGCTTATCTCCCTCGCAGTTTATGCAGATCTGACGGCTGACGGGTGTCTTCTTCCGATCTGACGGCTCAGATCCTCTCTTAGACAAGGACTGTAAACTACGATCCAGATTCATTTTGGATTCAATGGTTACGATTGAACCATGATCTTGTTGCAACAGGATTCCTGTCTGATACATACTTGCCATCAATGACAACCATTCGTTGTCTGTTCAATATGTGCCAACAAGGTTAAGCCAGAAATTTGCAAAGGACATGAAAAATGAATTTGAAATGTCATTACTTGGAGAACTATCCTTCTTTCTGGGTCTTCAAATATGTCAAAGAAACCAAAGAATTTTTATTTCTCAAACCAAGTATATCAGAGAAATGCTAAAGAGGTTTGGAATGGAAGATTGCAAATGAGTTATCACTCCCATGCAAACCAGTTGCAAGTTGAGCAAAGATGATGATTCAAAGTCTACAGATCAGAGGCACTACAGGTCAATGATTGGTATCCTACTATATGTGACAACATCCAGACTAGATGTAATGCAGGCAGTTGGACAGGTGGCACGATTTCAAGAAACACCAAAGGAATCACATGTGTTAGCAGTGAAGAGGATTTTCATATATCTTAAAGGAACATAAGACTTTGGATTATGGTATACAAAAGGAAAGTATCTATCACTTATTGCCTACACAAATGTAGATAGGGAAGGTTGCATTGATGACAAATGAAACACTAGTGTTGAAGAGTTCTACTTGGGTGAGTGTTTAGTATCTTGGCTAAGAAAGAAACAATCATCAGTATCTTTATCTACAACTAAGGCAAAGCATATTGCAACAACATCATGTTGTACACAGGTTCTATGGATGAAACAAACTCTGATAGATATGATAAAGAGAAAATGTGGTGTGATAAAGAGTTAGAGGAAAAAAGAAAATTAAGGTATTATAAAGATGTAATCAATCATAATATAGAAGATCAAAATTATCTATATGTTTTGCCAAGTGTAAAGAAAAAAATAAGCATTTCTAAGATAAGAACAAATTCTCATGAGCTCCATAGTGAAACTAGGCATTGGTCAATTCCTAAAATGCCTTGGGATGAAAGAGTGTGTCACCTTTGTGACACTAATAAGGTTGAATATGAAAAGAAATTTCTATTAGGTTGTCCAGCCTATACCCATATTAGATCTCATTTTCAAAATATTTATCACACTACCAACCTTCCTAACATATTAACTCAACAAAAGAATGGTGATCTTGGAAAGCTTCTCTTAATGCTTTTCGAGCACAAAAACAAAATTCTAAAGAATCACAAGTAATCACTTACCCTCTTAAGGTCTAATAGACCAATTCGGTCTTAGTGGACGTTAATCATCATCATCATCATCATACATGTTTAGTATGATGAGCCCATTCCAATCTATTGTGATAATACAAGCGCCATCAATATCTCAAAGAACCCGATGATGCACTCCAAGACGAAGCACATTCCAATCAAGTATCAATTTCTATGGGAACAGGTTGCATAAAAGAACATTAGATTTTAATATGTGGGCACAAAAGAATAAGTGGAAGACATATTTACAAAACTGCTTCCACGGGAAGCCTTTGAGTATCTTCACCAGAGACTCAGAGTTATTTCTACTCCAAAATGAATGCTTTTGAATGCTTATCTTATATGTCTTAGATGTACACGAGGAAGCACCATAAAGAGGACAGTTCAGGTTGGGAGATGAAACAAGTCATTTAGGGGAGAAGACTCGAATGGAAAGATACCTTTTCCATTGATGACAAAGGGGGAGAGATTTATCAGATGCAGAGGACAAAGGCATGGTTCCAGGGGGAGCGTTTGTCACAAAGATGCATACATGGTTCAAGKGGGACCATGGGTGATATGATTTCAGTATTATATCAGAGTGTTTCCATCAATGCCAAAGGGGGATATTTTTGATTAATTGGTTTGGTTGTCATTGATGTCAACCCTTGARGAAAGTTMGATAGGGAATTCCAGTAGCACAAAGGTTTGGGTAATGGACCCATGTTTGTTTGTTGTATAATAGTATGAGTTTTGATATATTTTTAGGTAATAATATTCTATATGGATATTACATATCATGCCATTTCTAGAGGTATGTGGAAYGTCACATAACTCCTCACGGTTTGAGAGTTATGGCCTTACGAAGTTGGAGGACCCTCATATGTTGGCTTGAAGCCCCAAAATGTCAAAGAAGTCAAAGTGCTTGCAAAGAAGAAATTATTTAAATAATAAAGTAAAGTGACAAAGTCAAAGAGGATTATTTAAATAATAAAGTGAAGTGACAAAGTCAAGGAGGATTATTTAAATAATAAAGTAAATGGAGAACTTTTTAATTATGGAAAGTGGTTATAAGAAGGTTAACCCAAAAATGAGGAAAATGGGTTAAGTAGTCAAGTGGCTATTGAATATATGGAAAAGTGGCAAATTGGGTAAATTTAGACATAGGTGACTATGTGGACAAAGTGGATATGTGAACAAAGTGGTCTAGACGATGCTTCTAAGGAAGATGCATGAAAGTATAAATAAGAGGCAAGGTTCTCTCATTTCTATCACACTTGAGAATATTGAATATATAAAGGTGACTGAGGTAACCAAAGGATATCTAAGCCTAATTTCAGAGGGAAGGTGAAGTAAAGAAGGCCAGAATTCAAGGGAGGATAAATTCTTTTGATGATGCTTTCTAAGGTATGTTATTTACATGTCATCTCACCATTTTCGCAATAAATGTTTTTCTAGAATGAATCAGAGCGTGAAATTGGGAGGCCATTGAGGAAACATATTCAAGTAGTCATGGTACAGATTTCAGCTTATTGTTCATTGAATTTTTGGAGTTACACTCCATGGAAAATAGGGTTTGTCGCTAGTCCTGAAACTAGTCTAAAACAGGTGTTTCAGGTAAAAACGTCATAACTTATTCATAACAGATCCAAATTCAGTAAGACCAAATGTGTTGGTTAGAGTACAGTCTATAGTATTTTTTGTACAATTTTCAGATCCATTCAACAAACAATCCACGCGGGACATGCTCTACAAGTTCGCTCTCTATAATAAGCCAGAATTCAACAAGGTATGCCATTTTTTCTATAACTCCTTTTCTGAGAGGTTGCAAGTAGTGACACCCGGAGGAATTGCATAAAACATACTGAAGAACATTGTGTACTATTTTCAAATCTTTATTCATTACAAGTACATAGTTATGATTATTTCAAGTTGGGGTTGTTGTCTAATCCAAAACTAATCATGTGAGACTAAAGTAAAGTTTGATGAAAATGCTAGTTTCTTGTTGTTAAAGTTAAGGAAGGTTGGCAGGTATGTCATCATATACACCATGTCTATTACAGAATTACAAATCGGATTTGGATGATGAAATTTATGAGGGATTTTGGTTGAGGTTGAGGTGCAAGTTGGTGCATGGTTGATGCACTTGTTTATGGTACATGTTGATTACAGGTTGAGGTACAGGTTGATGCATGGTTTAGGTTATTGGTATAGGTTGTTTGGTGCAGGTTGATTGGTATAGATTTACAACAATATATCTCACAGTGATAGTGTGACAGTGATTCCATCATTCTACTTATACATCAGGGTGGTTGGACGGGGCAAGGACAGGTGGTTGTAGCCACCTTCCGGTTGTAGTTGGAGAACATAGGGGGTTGTAGCCTCCTTTTGGCTATAGACAGATAATTGGGGAGCTAGAGATTCCCTCAGGTTGTAGCTTGAGAAACTAGGGGGTTGGAGCCTCCTTCTAGTTGTAGCTAGAAAACAAAGGAAGTTGGTGCTTCCAATGAATGTAATTCTTCAATACATATAAGAAAAATCATTATATGGTTTTCTCCCGCTTTGGGTTTCCATGTAAAAACACTGGTGTATTGTGTATGTCTATGATTGTTCATTATTTATTTACTCTACAAATATTGGATGATAATTCTACATTGATATAACACTTGCATTATATGGTTAAAAAGGATTAGATTTCTCTATTATTGATTCACCCTCCCTCTCGGTAATCCAATAGATTAAAGGTATGTCTGTATATGTGTTTTTTATGTTTATATATTGATGTTATGGTAAATGCTTTAGGCATATCTTGGAGGGTATTTGGCACATGGCTAGAGACATATGTTGGTGACATATTGGAGATCATGTCTTATGCTTTATGTACATCTTAGAGATCTTGGTACATGCTTGAGATATATTTTGGTACTTGATTTGAGGCATATCTTTTGGTACATGATTGAGGCATATCATGAATTATATGGCTTATTCTTGAGGCATATTCTTGGTTCATGGTTTATGGATTTTATGTCTAATAATTGAGGTATATATTGGCACTTGGTTTGATGCATATTTTGGTGATGTTGGGCATATGTTTTGATAGATGATATTGGTGATCTTGGCATGTGGTCTAGGTGAATGGATATAGTTTTTATGACGATGATCTATCAATATCAATACAATGACAGTTACAGTGACAGGTTGATTATTAGTGACAGTGACAATGACAAAGACAATGAAAGTGAAAAAGACATTGATAGTGATAGAGACAATGACAGTGGCAGTGACCGATTGAGTCTCCATTTATATTTTAGTGAGGAAGGAAGGGGAAAGGTAAGGGGGTTTTAGCCTCATTCTAGTTGGTGCTAGAGAATACAAGGAGTCATAGCTTCCTTCGAGTTGGAGCCTGTAAATTGGGAGGCTGGAGCTGGAGAATTTGGGGAGTTGTAGCTTCCTTCAGGTTGGAGCCTCCTTCCAGTTGGTGCTGGAGAATTTTGGAAGTTGATGCTTCCTATGAATGTAATATTCTGATATATAAGGAATCATTCTATGGTTTTCTTCCATTTGGGTTTCCATGTAAAAATCTCTTGTGGACTGTGTATGATAGATGCATTGTTGAATGGTACTATTTATGGTTATATGTTTATGACATGTTAAATGCTAAGTGAGTGCAATAATTGATAAGTTAATTTTTTGATTAAAAATGGTAAAAAGTGCTCAATACTGATTCACCCCCCCTCTTAGTATTGGTGAATATTCCAACACCTTTTTGGGTGAAGTTCACATGTTTTTTCTAGTCATTACCCATTATATCCCATGCCTAACTACTCCAACCAACTTTCTAAGGTATACATAAGTTCCATTGGGTGTAGGAGAGAGAAAGAATCCATAGAAGCATCATTATGCTAGCAAATTTCCACTGAGTCTACAAGCCAATTCCCTAAGTTTTTAATATTTTCCCCTTCATTTTTGGAAACCCTTGTTTCCAACACCTTGCTCATTTATCCAGTACAAAAAGAGACTCACTCTCTTTCCTTGACTTGTTTGGAGTGAGGAGTCAATAGGTATGAAACATCTTTGATGGATTGGGTGGAGGAATATATATATATCGGTTCTGGGCAGTGCCACAATAGTTTCAAATTGTATCATCCTTTGATTTCATGAAATTGATATAATAAGAACTCTCTTTCCTATCCCAACCTTGTGTTTTTTATTTACTTTTTTAATATCTATACATTTGATCATTTTGAAACTAATGTAATTGATCCTAGTTAGTATAGTTAAGAGTTAGTTATTGTAACTACCTACTTATTGATATCTAAGACTGATAAAGTCTTGAAAATAACCTCACGAGGATAAATCCTCATGCATTTTTAAAGAGGTGGTAATACTCTATGTAAATAATATACAAAATTAAAATAAAACCTGAGAATGAACCAAGTTTATTTCAATAAAATAAACACTCATAAGAAAATAAAGGCCCGAGGAAGGACCAATATTATTCACATGAATATTTGCAATATCATATAGGATCCAAGATATTGTACAATACTGTAAAAGAAAATGAAACAAGAATCCTCAGAAAAAACATTTTTGTCATAACATAAAGCATAAAATATCATTTGGTAGAATGAAAGTAAATGGACGCATGTGCAAAGAACTTAACATGATATTTCATTGAAAATCTGAAAGAGCGATGGACACACACTTGAAAATATCAGCTTAAAACTCAAAGTTTGAAAAATCAGTATTCATGTATCCCAAATAGTTCTCTGGGAACCTCAAAACAAATATAAAAATATATTTAAAAATATTTATAATATTTAGAAAAGTAAGGCGTTCATCCAAATGGATTGGGATTGGGGCTCCCTTGGACCACTAAATGGATGAAAGACTTGGAAGATAGAAAAAAAGGTAGTTAGAAATCGGTCTTAGGTTTTCATAGATCATGAAATAGATAAAACTGGGGGATTAATAATTGAGTGAAAGAAAATAAAAGGAAGGCCAAATGTAACCGATGCTTGACTTACTAAGAAGGAAATGCTCTCTCTCTCTCTCTCTCTATCTGTTGTGTTGAATCTTGATGCACATATATCTCTGTGATCGAATTTCATTAATGTAACAACTTCATGTTAGTTATTAGGGATTAATTATCTTCAATAATGACATTTTGGGCCAATATTTGATATATTCTTTTAATGGTTGAATCATTATGTTTTACTTCATCTGGAGTGAGTATAATTATTAAATTGATTATTTTTAATAAAATATCAATGAATGTTTGAATCCCTTTTTAAATATAAACTTAAATATCCATGCCTCAATTTCGGACTCACTTCATACATTCATGAACTTCTTTAATAAAGTGTTTTCCAAAAATTATTTTCCACCAAGATAAAAATATTCCTGAATGTAATTTATATTTTTGGGATTGATATATGTTGTTCCATCCATGGAAACCACTTCCAAATTGTTCTTAATGTCTCTATATTTCCAATGAACCCTCGTTTTCTCAATTTGGACACTGGGATCAAAAGTTATGACCTCCGGAAGATAGAGACTCAACATTCGTCAATCATTTCTCCACGTGAATCTTGGCCCTTGATTTGAAAATCCACCTTATTTATCTCACATGCGTTGTGGGAGGGAACTAATTATATGTTTATAAAGAAAATGACATTTCATATTATTTGTGTGTGAAGCAGAGAGATTTATGGAACCTTTCATAGTTCGTGCATAATATAGCTTTAGTATAAATTTTGGTTGCCACTTCATTGCCCAGTCATCCTGCCAAGTCATTCCCCAGTCATTTGTGTCCAAATCATACCATCCAAGTGTCACCTAGGGGTAGGTCCACATCAATGCCGCATGTCCACATATGATAAGTCTATTTCATTTCCATCTGTCCCAATATGCCAAAGTGGGGGGGGGGGAGGAGGAGAATAAAACTTAGAAAAATATACAAGATAGGAAAATAATTTCACAAAATAATATATCGGGAAAATAAACTAAAATATGAGCGGAGAGTGTAACACTTATTAAATATTATTAAAAATAGTTTGGAGAATAATATAAGTCTTGATATATTTCTGTAGAGGTCATAGTATGGAGGTAAGTGTGTACGAAGGAAGATATGTGGGAGGGAATCTATGCACAGTAAAACCTAGTAAATCTTCAAAAATAAACTAAGTGTTGAAACACCTTGAAACACCTTAGTTCATGTGAGAAGGGAGGTTTTCTTGTGTAGGAGTTGGGATGTGAAAAGGATGGTTTGCAGAGGGAGGTATATGGGAGGGAATCTCCAGACAAGAGGGAGTCTTTGCACAACATAAGTCATAAAAAATGACTAAGTATGGAAGATTGAGAGTAAGGAATGAAAAATGACGAAGTATGGAGTATGGATAGTAAGGAATAAAAAAATGAATAAGTATGGGACAATAGTATAGACATGAGTGAGATCATTTAGCATAATTGGAAATGGATAAGTATTGGGGGGATTATAGAATGTGGGAGGAAATTGGCATATCTTGAGCATGTGACTTTTTTTTTAGATTCCATAAAATGTTGGAAGAAGCTGAGATATAGGCATATTTAGTGAGAATATGGAGACAAGCAATTACCTTCTTTCATTATCTTGTTCGTTTCTTCTCTTTCTGTAAAAAAGAGAAACCATCCTCGTTGGCCTTTCGTGAAGAAGAACTGCAATACTAAAATTGATTCTGAAATTTTAAAACTTGTTGGGTCTTCATAATAAATAGATGAAGGGTATTTTTCACTCTCTAAATTTGAAAATTTTGGTTACCATTTGGAAGAGGCATAGGTTCAAATATGCACCCCAATCACCTAGTTGACGGGTTTCAAGAAAACACATCAAAATATGGCTCCAACTACAGGACAGTGACCCCTTGTGGGTTGCTGAGAACACCATACCAAGACCAGCTTCCTTATATATTGGGATATGGAGTGTTATAGCCCTAAAATTCCCTACCTATGCATACATGGCATTGGCTTTTCTACTTGCACAAATTGCCAAATTACTGTTGAGGATCTCTCTTTAAAAAAACATTTTTTGGAGCATGTACATGCTTTGCTGCACTACTTCCCACATACACACGGATGTTTCATACTAGACATCTCTCGTACATACGTAGTCTGCATACTAAACAACCCATTTTTACCTCAAAAAGTTGCAAAAAATAAAAAGTTGCAAGGAATTCAGTGGAGTTTACGGGCTATCGAGGGTTTCCAAACCAATTCACCCATTGTAGCTCATCCCCAAATCAAATAACTATCATTTTATCATATAAAAGGAGGTCTTGGGGTCCCATTCCATCATCAAGCATTAACACGAAGAAAATCTACCAAAATACCTTTCCCTTTTATCCCAAGCTTTGCAGCCCTTTCTGAGATTTGGCCTCGACATTCCCCCTCCATCCCTCTCCCTATACAATCCCTTCCATATTTTCCAAATAGATAAGTTGATTGTGAGAGGTATTATGTAAATGATGCACTTGGAGTAGCAGTAAGAGGAGCTCAGACCAGGTTTGCGAAGCGTCTTCAGACAAGAAGGTTGTAACTTTTGTAATCTTCACATATGAATAAAAGAGTTATGTTTCTGTCCCAAATATTGTGTTTTTGTGCTTAATTGATTAATGCATTTACATTTATATTTGAAACCTAACATTGATAAGTAGAGATAAAATATATTGTAGCTTTGTTGTCTAAATTGTTTGCGGGTCATCTTTGGGAGGAGACCAACAACCCAAGAAACTACAAAGGAGAAGGAGGCCTACACCAGCCGAAGGGACCTAAGGCACACCCTCTTTTCCTTTTCTTGTCTTTTAAGTTAAGATTGTTTGGGGTAGTTTAGAAGTAGAACTATATTTTAAGGGAGATCAATGCTCTGCCTATACTCTGACCCAATATAGTAATAGGGGGATTTTCCTCGCTAGTAGAATTGGTGACTCAACTGGGGATTCTCTCTAGGGTCTTAGTGGGAGATCTTGGTTAGATTTTATTTTCAGTTTCTTTCTGAGTTTTCTAAGTGTTCTGAGTCGGGTTGGGTCTCTGGTCATCTTCCAAGTTCCTACTAGCTTCCCTTTCCCAAGTTGTCTGTCCAAATGTTTTTTTTTTTTGCAAATTTACAGAGGTGTACGCGCCYTGTTCTCTATACAACATGTGTACATACACGGTCTAAATTATATACAACCCAYRTACATACAAAGGATGGACATGCACATCAGRCATCTCTGTTGTTTTGGAGAATTTTTTCAAAAGATTTTATTTTTTCTACTATAAACTTGTGGTTCCCAGGTCTTCATGAGTCCCAAAAGCTTATGTTTTTTGGGGTTTAGACAGTTTGCATGCTTAGATTGTTTATGAAAATAGCATAAAKAAATTATCTTGTCTCTCTATGTTTCCTAGATGTTTTGGCTTATTTTTAGTTTGAATTTTTATGAAAAATGAGTTGCATTCTACAGTTTCTTTCAACATCTTTTGTTAGTTTTTCTTTGATTGGAAGAAAATAAAAATAAAAACCTAGTTTTTTAGGTCTCTTTCTTTCTTTGCATTTTCTTTGCATTGTTATTTGAAAAGGAAAAAGAAATTAACACGGGGTTGTGTTTTCTTCTCATATTGAAAGCATTTCAAAAGAAAAATAGGAAAGAAAATCCTTTCATTTTCTCTTTTGTTTCACTCGAAAGTTGCATTGTGCATTTTGCATGGAAAGGAGAAAAGATTGCATTTTTAAATTTGAAGGATCGTTCATGCTTTTTCTTCCTTGAAACTCTTTTCATTTGAAGGATTAGTGTAAAATTTTATTTTCCAGTGTTCTTATAAGTTTCATTTTTGCAAGAGTCTCAAACAACATAAGTTGCACTTCCGTTCCTTAAGTAAGAAAATCCCTTAAAACGAACATGCTAATCTAAAATATATTAGTAACACTTTTTCTAGGGTTCACCAATAGCTTAGGCTAGGGCCTTGGATTAGGTTTGGAGAGGTAAACTCTCCAAGGCCAACCAAAAATTAACTAAGGTGTGAAAAATCCACTCTATAATTACTCTATCTAGGAAACTCCTCTCACACAGGAGTCAAACACGAGGTTGCATGGAGGACGATGACAGAGATATCCACTCCTAATCCTGATAAAGCGTTTGGGAGAGTGTGTATTGGGGGTGAATCCTATAGTGATACTGGACCGACTTGTGTCAAACCTTTGTGACAATTGGATATGTCTAAGGTACTCTAAGAGTGATTCTGGCCCTGTTTCGTTTCAGGCACTGGGACGATCTTCGAGCTTAGTTACCCTGCCCATACACTCGCCCGAATGTCGACTATACCCCCTGGTTGTTGATTACATGTTGGTGGCCTAGTTTCCATTATATAGGTTGACACACATGTGACTGCGAGGGGTGTATCGTAGTACCTGAGGAAAACTTTGTACTCTCTGGGAGACACCCGAAAGGACCGTTGGTCAGAGGTCTGGGTAACTATTTCTCCTGGCTAGTGGTTTTCCTTTGTGAATTCTTTGGAAAAACAAGACATCATCTCCTTGGGTTGGAAGTATTGAAAAGGGTAGTTTGTTTGGTTTTTATCTTTTTAGTCTTTCCTTCTTAGTGGTGTGCTCTGTGCTCCCTAGTTTTCCATAGCGATTTAACCAGTCATTGCTTTAGGTCTATGACCTAAGGTGGTAGACCACCCACTCCAATGGTCGTGAGGAACTTTTGGTCTTTCGCTTAGAAACGTGGAGCCGCCTCTTTATAGGCGTTGTTTTTTTATACCATTGGTTCACCAAAGTCAGTGTGTGAGACTTTTAGGGACTTGAACGATCCCGCAAGGGAAGAACCCGTGCATAAAATATTCATGGCTAAAGTTCCTGACAATCCCAACCAAGTAACCCATTCACAAGGGGATTCTTGTGCTTTTCCTCTCTTCGAAAACATTGGTGTCCATTTGATGGGCACTTTGTACATTCCTGGGTTGAATGTGGGAATACCGGTTTGGTTGGGTACCACTCCAAATGTCCCAAATGCTCTTGACACTTCTCAATTAAGAACCTTATGTGATTGGCATCATGTTGATGTCCCTTCATCAACAAATTATTCTCCTCCTCCTTCTGCCTTCTCTGGTTAAATTATAGCTACTAGTAACCGAAAGTCTAAACAAAATAGAAAGAGGAAGAATAGGTAGAAGAAATCACCAACCGTTGTGAGTCATGTTGGGGGCACGTGTCTCGTCAATGTGAGTCATACGAGTGATATGTCAACAACCTCTGCTGGTCATGTTGAAGACAAGAAATCAACCATTGCGAGTCATGCTAGGGGCACGTGTCTCGTCAATGTGAGTCATACAAGTGATATGCAACAAGCCACTGCTATGCATGTTAGGGGAATTGATTCTATTGAGAAACACATACGGATAGGACATAGGCCTAAGTTCCCTTGTAATCTTTGCAAGGGAGATCACTTTACTCATTTATGCTCTGGCCTTCCAGAGGCACGAAGAATGTGGTCCCAATATGAAATCTCTTCTTATTTTGGGTCTTCTAAGGTTTCCTCATAGTCTATTCAACCAGTGGTTGAGAAAGTGGTCACGTCGATGCAATCTTTGGCTGATCCCACTCCTCTTTTAGAGGGTGATGTGCCTTTATACCATGTTGTCTCATAGCCTATTCAACCTTTGGTTGATGAAGTGTTTGCGTCGATGCAATCTTCAGCCGAACCCACTCCTCTTTTAGGGGATGATGCGCTTTCAGACCATGTTGACTCATAGCCTATTCAACCAATGGTTGAGGAAGTGGTCACGTCGATGCAATATTCGACTAATCCCACTCTTCTCTTAGACAGTGTTGATTATACTAAAGTGGTCACACCGATGAAATATTTTGTTGATCCCACTCTTATGATGGGGAGTGATATGTCTACTGACTATGTTTTTAGCATTTCTAGTTCAGTACTTTCAGAACAAGGGGGCATTCTGCTCACTTCGAGCACACCCCCATCAAGTCCTAGGATGGTTTCCTTTGATTGGAATGACCTTGTTGAGACTTGTCTTCCTTCTTCTACACCCTTTCAAATAAGGGTTGAATTCAATTCCAAAAACATTTACCGATGTATTGTGGATGAAGGAGCCTCCACAAGTATTTTATACTCCTCGACTTGGAAAGATTTGGGTTCTCCCGAGCTTGTGTCTGCTTCACATGAGGTGTTGGATTTTAACAGATGTCCTAGTGAGTATTTGGAGGTTCTTCCTCATTTACCTATCTCATTAGGTGGGAATATTGTATGTGTCGATGTTATAGTGGTGCAAGGCTTGTTAGATTTCAATATGCTTCTTGGGCATGATTATGTATATGCTATGAATTTTTTGGTGTCTACGCTCTTTCGGGTGATGCATTTCACTCACAATGGAATTGTTGTTACTATCAACCAGTTGGAATCTGATAATCACCATCCTGATACAACATCAGTTCAGGGTGACCCTTTATATGTTCCTAGTGTTTGTGTAGACTCTACCCCGACACATGTTAATTATGTGGTGTCTTATCCTCGGTGTTCAATTTCTATTGAGCAAGAACTTGTTCACTCATGTTTTCCTTCTCGAGACTTGGTCTCAATAATTGATCCATTGGTTTATCCAATGGGGGCATGGGAGCCCTTGCTTCCCCCTCTTGGTCCAAGTGATCTTGAGTTTCCTTTTAAGTTTGATATCGTTGTTTGTAGATCCTCAAGCACTCATTCTTTTGATTTGTCACTGATAGGTTCTGCCAGTCCTGACCAAAACCTCCATCATCATATGGAATATGGTCAGTTTACTTCGCCCTTTGGAACTGTTGACCCTCCTCATTCACGTGATTTCTTGGCTATTGAATTTCCTTCAGATGAGGCTATCCTTGAATCCATGACTACAGTTTCTATACTGTGGGAAGACTTACACTGTGGTTTGTGTTTTCTTCCCTTTTGGAAGACTTTCTAGGTTGACTATCGAAGATAATCTTGGTCAGAGCTTAGAAGTGGGCTCTACTTGAACCAGTACTACGCATGAGTCGTAAGGCTATGTAGTACCTTGTACATATTGTACAGTCCAGGTTTTTTTTTTTCAAGTTTTTTATTTAGTAGCACCTCTTATTTTCTGAAGTTTCTATCTATATTGGATTTTTTAACTTCTTGATGAGTGTTATTGGCCTTATATGCACAATCTCGGAGACATTTTTCTTTGAAATTTTTTCATTGTATCGATCCATGATGACAAGTATTGAACTCGAAACTGGCATATAGGTTAGATTTTTCCCTACTTGCATTTTTTCATTACCCGTTTCCTGGTTCATTTGGCCTTAGGATCGACCCCACTAAATTGCGACACTAAACTTCCTTGTTGATAAGTGTGTCGTAATTTATGTGGTAGAGCCTTCCTTCCATGGGCATCCTATTTAGATCCTTGTTTTCCATGTGGTGTCCATGATAAAGTACTTCATAGGCACGAGAGTCCCTTTTAGTCCCGCCATGACTTTGTGCTGAAGCCTCATTATTCTTCTTCATATTTTTTCTTCTATTTACCCACGAGAATCCCTAAAGAGAATGGTTTGTTATTTTTCAAGCTTGTTTAAACTTTGAAAGCAATATCTAGCAAGATTTCATTTATTCTTTTTGATCTCGTCTAGATTACTTGAGAAAAGAATCCCCCCTGGAGTCTTCTTTAATCCCTTTTTAGACTCTCTGAAATGAAAATATTGTCGAGCGATCTTGTTTCCCTTCATGCTTGCCAAACTCAAATTTGAAGGCACATCTTCCCGACAATAGTTTACCCCTTTTTCATTCCAGATGGTTAACTTTATGAATAAAGGTATACCCTAGGAGCTTAGGTTCGCTAGGAGAGTATTCTCAGGGATAAGTTTAACCCTTTTTGGGCCCGAGGGACTAAATTTTAGAAAAAGGAACATTCTCCTTGGTTTTGGTTTATCTCTTTTTTCGGGCCTTGGAGATTACTTATGAAAAAGGAACCCCCTCAAAGTCCATATTTAATCTCTTTTCAGACTCCCTAAATATGAAAATATCATCGAGTGACTTTGTTCCTTTTACACTCGTTAATTGGTCTAGAAAGAACATCTATTCTGCATGAGTTTAATCCTTTTTCTAGCCAGTAGATTATTCCAGAAAAAGGTATGCCTTGGGAGACCTGTCTTGCCAGGAGAGTTATCCTCAGTTATTTTTTATACTTTTTTAGGCTAAGGAGACTAAACCTAGAAAAAGGTTGTGAGTCCATAGTTAAGATTTTTTCATACTTATTAAAATTGAAAAGATCGTCGAGTGATATTGTCTCAATCACACTCGTTAAAATGGTTTTTAAGAGACGTATTTTCGATACAAGTTTAACCCCTTTTTTTGAACCAACTAGACTAATTGCGAAAAAGGAACTCCTTGGAGTCTTCTTTTAGTGTCTTTTTTCAGACTCTCTAAATGTGAAAAAACCACCAAGCTTGACTTCTCTGGGCTCATAAAAATTCACATGGAAGGAGTCTTGTTGTGTCGTGCTTAATCGCATTGCAGGTCTCATATTTTCATCTTTGGCCTAATGTCGACTCCATGTTGCTCTCAATTGAACCTTTAAAGCATTCCTTATACGCAAGCCTTGCAACAATTTTTTCCTTTGCGATCTGACACCTTGACCCATGGAGAAATTTTTCCCTAGTATCCTTATCCTGCACATGTCTCCTTGACCTAAGCATCATTATGTTCCATGTGCTTGGAACCAGTTTTCTTTCTCATGACACTCGTTCCTCCTTTGTAATGTAGCATTCTTTTATTCTTTTTTAATCTCGTTAAAAATTTGAAAAAGACAAAAAAATCAAATATTCCAAAAAGAGGGGATGGGATACATCAATTATTTTTATGAAGCAAGATAGTCTCCCTTGGAGAAAGCACATCATTTTGTTTTTTCTCCAAGCATTGGGATCTAGTATGACCTTAATAAGTTGTTCTCGCTACATAGAGTTGTGTCCTCCTCCGCTTGGTTACTCTTCCAAACATATGGAGAGTTTGTGGTGCCTCCTGCATCATATACTTATGTCAATATTATGCTTCCTAAGTCTGATCATCTTTCGTGCTTTTGTCCAAGGGAATTTTTATCCAACCTGATTTGGCCATTTTGTAGTTTGTCTCTTGACTTCTATGAGTCGGCCATCCCATAAGTCTAGTCAAGTCCAGATTCAAAATAGATGAAGTTGTATGCCTGATGATCGATATCCTCTAGTATTTCCTCAAAGACATGTCAAAGAGATCAGAGTAGTGAATCTTACACTCCTATTTTACTCCTACCCGAGTGGTTGAATATCTTGAAGTTGTTTCTCGAGCTATGAAATCCTCATCTTTAGCCACAAGCATTGATGCGTCTTGAAGATGAATATTATATTGTACTTGAATATCATCGAATGATTTTAAGATGTAGATCCACTGTGTATTTCTCGCGGCTACACTTTATATAGACATTTCTATGACATGGATCTCCAGTGTACTTTATTGGCAGCCATGATTAGTTCATCTCGAGCATGGGTATGCCTACCTCATAGAGATTATTATTGTTTTGTAGATAGCGACCTCTAGTCCCGGGCTCACTCAACTCCATGCCTTCCCACTGGTAAAGATATTGTAATGTATTTAGGCCATCAATTACTCTTCTGAACTCACACATTAGGGGGCATCTTTCATAGCCCTAAAATTCCCTACCTATGCATACATGGCATTGACCTTTCTACTTGCACAATTTGCCAAATTATTGCTGAAGATATCTCTTTAAAAATCATTTTTTGGATCATGTACGCGCTCTGTTGTACTACTGCCCACATACACATGCATGTTTCATACTAGAAAACGTGTGTACATACACATTCTTCATACTAAACAACCCACGTTTACCTCCAAAAATTGCAAGGAATTCAACGGAGTTTATGGGCTATAGAGGGTTTCCCAACCAATTCACCCATTGTATCCTGCCCCCAAACCGAATAACTATCATTTTTTCATATAAAAGGAGGTCTTGGGGTCCCATTCCATCATCAAGCATTAGAATAGATAAACTCTATCAAAATCCATTCCCCTTTTAGCCCTGTTATCGCTCAGTTTGTAGGATAGACTTAGTAGCTTGGAGATAAGACTCAAACTGGCGTAACAAGAGCTTCCCCACCCACTGTCACCTCGATGGGGAGCTCTTTCTATTCAGGGTGGCTAATCCCAAGGGAGA
>ML782337.1:185692-197073 GCA_009831015.1 Picea engelmannii | reverse complement strand
ACCACGGGTTACATAACCCCGCGCATATTATAAATGGTGTAATTTGTGGGTTATAGTTTTAAAACCCCACGCTATTTGTGTTAACACAATGTTATACATATCATATTACATGCTTTTGAAATGACCGCGCGCGTTTTCAATTGGTGGCTATATATATAAAATAGCGCATATAACCGTGGGTCGGGGCTAGCCTCGGCCCGACCCCCCACTCCAATACACAACTACCAAATTTAAATATATGTGCATTGACATATGAAACAAGGAACAAAAGCCGACGTATTGGTTAGCGGAAGTTGGTGAAGACTTGGGCGGAAATGGAGGTCACCGGTTCGAATCCGGTGGACTCACAAAATTTTACACAAACGAACCATTAACCAATAAACGAGGGACACGTGGCGCCCATAGATTGGGCCACGTGCCCTCATACCATTCGCCACATAAATGACATGTGTCAATACCACATTCGTCCAAATGCTAACCAGTAAATGCCTGCCATGTCAGCGTTGTATGGTCATTGTACAAACTGTACGTCCTTGCCACGTCACCACTGTACGGACTATACGGACAGGTACAGTCAGCATCAAATTTTTGCCTGTTTGCCTTAGTGAACAAATCGCGATAACTTCTCCATACGGACTCTGTTTGAGAAAGTAAATATACCGCCGGAATCAGGAAGACGAGACAGATGCAATGACACCATTTTCATTGCATTCCAAACACTTTGAAAATTGAGCAAAATTTTGCCCCCTGGTCTAGATTTTGATCAGAAGCAGTGGATGTTTTGAGCTTGGTGTCCAATAGAGACCAGAGTCTCAACCAAAAGGTATTGAGGAACCTATTGTCTCGGTCAGAGATGATGGTCTGTGGTATCCCAAAGTGGACCCACACTCGTTCAAAGAAGATCTTGGCAACATCTGTCACTATGACATTCTTTTTACAGGCTGTGAGGATGGCCATCTTTGAAAACCAATTAATGAACACAAACACGTAGTCATTTCCTTTCTTGGTGGATGACAAACCAGAAATGTAGTCCATTGAGATGGATTCTCAAGGATTCTCAAGAATAGGAAGAGGGGTGTATAAGCCTTTCTTCTTGATGGTGGGATTAGCAATGGAACAAGTAGTGCAAGATATGATATATTTGCTAACGTCCTATCGAAGTTTTGGCTAATAAAATTGTTTCTGATGAACGACTACAGTTTTATCTACACCAAAATGTCCTGCCACCTAACTATAGTGGGCTTCCCAAATCATCTTTGCACACTCTCTTGTAGGAACACAGAGATGGCCCATGTGGCATAAGAGTCTGTCCTGAATGTGAAAATCAGTGACAGATGTGCCTATACCCAAGAGATGATATGTGGTGGAAAAGTCCAGATCTTATTGATAAAGTTGGGGCCACTCAAATGCTTCATGTCCACAGGAATGGAGCACAGTGGTGAGTGCAACCACAGGAGGCTGACTGAGGCAGTCAATGACATGATTGGAGATACCTTTTTTATACTTGATGTTGAGATGGAACTGTTGCAGGTAGGTGGACCACTTCTGATAGCGACGGTTCTACAATTTCCCCTGTGTTTGTATGAACTATAGAGGCTTATGATCAGTGTGTATGATCGTCTTTTTCCCCATAATGTAATGTTTCCATTGACGACAGGATTTTACAATGGAATACATTTCCTTTTCATAGGTGGGGTATTTCCGGACAGTATCGAAGAGTGTCTCACTATGGTATGCCACTAGATGCCTGTGCTGAGTGATAAATGCGCCACAAAATAGTCAGATGCATCAGTCTCAATCTCGAATGTTTGTTGTAGATTGGACAAAGAGAGTACTAGAGTTGAGCATAAGCGATGCTTCAGATCATCGAATGCTCATTGTTTCTCCTTTCCCCTCAAAAACTTGGCCTTGCCACTACCCTTGGTCACCTGGTTGAGGGCCCATGCAATTGTTAGGCGAAAATATTGTCGTTTAATTCCGTTGTAGTACTTTCCCAACTATTTAATTTGTCAATCTGAGGTTCGTAGGATTACGAAGAACACACACTATATATACATGACTGAAGTAGAAATAATCTAATCTAAATTGCTGAAATGAAATTAATCTAGGAAAGCATTGAAAGACTAACTAGGAAAATAGGAAATTAATCTAGGAAAACAATACAACATGTGAAGAGTTGAATGACAAAGGACATATGTGAGCTCACACCATAAATCAATCTCAAATTATATTACAAGAATCAAATGACAAAGAATGAAAGAATAACAATGAAAGAATCAAAGCTAAGAATCCCCTTCTCCTAATTACAAGACTAAATTATGAATAAAAATGATATTGTGAATTACATGACTCCTTCATGAAGAGAGAGAACTCTCTTATATACATGAAAGTCTTGAAGAGTTTCATAATTACAGATCCACTATTATCTCAACTTATTCCTTTAAATCCTCCACTCATATCTTGGATAAGATATGCTATCAAAATTTCCATGATCTTCTCCTTTGAATATGCTTGAATGATTGTCCCAAATATTCTTCAAATCTTCAAAGCTTAAAGATGAGATTCGAATTTGAGGCTAGGTGGTAATATTTGACTTCGTTGAAATCTTCAAATATGCTTGCACTCATCATCAAACTCATCCAACCTTGATATATAATGAAAATATGTTAATTTCTAATATTTAATCACAAATTCACTTATAATACTAAAATGAATACAATGGAAAATAATAAGGAGAAACCCAAGTATCATTATGGAAATGGTATGATGGAATGTTAATGGGATGATGAAATGTAAGTAATAGTAAAGGAAAAAGAGGATATAAATGTGACATTTCTGAGCCCCAACGTGCCCCCCAACTCAACTTGTTGCATGTCCTCATACAACCATGCATGGATCTTCTTAAGAAATTTTGGAATTCAAACTATGGCTTTGATTGACAATGTCCTTTTAACAAGGAATATTTCCAGGATGTAAAATATAGGAGTAGAAGCATGTAAAATATGTTTAACATCATGTGAAATTTTCGTATGGTTGGTTCTTGTGTGACAACCATGAATACAAAATATGTTGGTTCTTGTGTTAACAACATTCATTTCACTTATTTATTTTCTTGCTGCAATAATTTATCCATATTCTCACTAGAAATAATAAGTTATCAATGTGCATAAGAAAGCATCACTGTGTATAAGAAAGACKTTTCTTTATCTTTATGAATTATGCCAATATGTATATGAATCGAAATGCAACAAAGTGTTGTTGGAAAAGAAATGTTAGTGAATCATAAATGTAATGATGAGATGGTAAAATGGAATAATGGTAATGAATATGTAGTGAATATAGGTTCCCTTCCCCCCCAACTGAAGTGGTTGCATATCCTTATGCAACTTGGCATAGGTTATGAAAGTGAAAAAGGAAATAGAGCATGGTGAGGGAATTTTCCAAAGTTATTCATTACTAGCAAATAATGAATTACATGATTAAAGGTTAGAAAAGAACATACCTCCACTTACCCAATAATKATGATGAACAATGCAATAGGAATATGGCTGGTGTTGGAGCATGGAAGATGTCACTACTTCAAGATCATGAAAATGGAATTGCTAATGTTGTTGCTGCTATAACTGGATCATGGGAAGTGAAGGAATATGAATTGTTACTATTGAATCATGGAAAATGTAGAAGGCAGAGAAATATGGAACTGTGGTACTCTCATAGATCTGAAATCAAACTGTTGCAACTGCTGAGGGGATCATGAAAAAGTGTATAGTCTTCACCCGCTACAAAACCAATGGTACAATTCTAATCATGCGAATGAATATGCTGGTGTCGAGCATGAAGAGAAATCATTGGATTACCGGCCATCGATGAATGTCGTTAACCAATGCCAGAAAAAATCACCAGTGATGTCAATGAGTGTCAAGGTATTCGAGTACATCTTGTGAAGTGAGAATAGATGGGCTGATTTCGAGACACTTGCAAGATCTAATGATCAAGGGACATTGATGTATTCCCATGATTTATAGTGAGAGAAATTGTCATTAAGGCATGCAAGCCTCAAGGTACTCAAAAGGAACTCTAGTCTATTTCCCAGATAAGGTGTTGAGGTCGATGGGGCAAGACTATTGAAAGGTGGGCCTTAAGGAATCACACATCAGTCAACACGATTTGGTAAAAATATTGGTAGGAATATAGATGGAAAGATCTTAGTAGAAACAGTGTTTATGGAAAGGAAATCAAGGCAATGTAATCATGGAAAGGGAGTTTGTTTTATTCAGATGGAAAACTGGAAAGGCAAAAATGAACTGAAAAAGATAAAGGAAATGATGTATGCAACTAAGAAAGGAATAGGCATGTGTGAAGTCATTAAAGTTAAGGTAATGGAATATGGATTCAACACAGGATGACTAATCATCTTTGAAGGAGAAATGGGATAGTGTCACAGCATGAAATTTGGAAAAATGTGGAAATAATAGTGTATCATCATGGTCATTGTGTAACAACAAACATCAAAATGTACAAAATGTTTATGTGTAACAACAAAATGTTTATGTGTAACAACAAAATGTTTTTGTGTAACATCTCCTTCAAGTTGTCTACCAAAGCATGTGTTCTTTGAAGAATTTTGTGATTCTTGAAAATCACTTCAGCAACAAAGTGCGAGTGTCCTCGTTCCTACAAAACTTAGTACAAATTCCTTCATAAAAACTGTGAGATTTGCAAAAAACATATCATGCAGAAATAAGTGCAAATGCGAAAAATCAAAGAAAATTGAGTTTTTGTACCTGTTTCCCTTGCATGCTTATCTCATCATCCATTGTTGTGTGAAGTAACAATAACACTTTTCTACCTGTTGCATGCTTATCTCCTCTGGGATCCTGTACAATTTTCTACCCAAAGTAATAATAACACTGAATGGTCTAGACTCATACACATCATGACACTTCCACAAATATGGTTGTCCTAAAATAACATCACAAACTTCAAGGGGAGAAATATCACATAGTACCTCATCTTTGAAAGGCTTGATGTCGTAGGGAAGATGGCATTGTTGGCTAACACATAGATCTCTTCCTTCATGAAGCCAACTGATGGTGTATGGCTACGGGTGTGGTGTCATTGGTAGGTCCATCTACTTGACGACCTCTGTTGAAATCAGGTTCTTCTTACTATTATTTTTGAAAATGAAATGAATCAGAGCCCCCTTGACCCACCTCTATGAGTGAAATATGTGTTCCCCTTCCTCTGGTTCTTCTGGTTCGCTTGGCCTGACATTGTGGTAGCTATAGTGGCACTGGGTTCAACATCGATAATCTGCTTCCCTCCTTCAGGATTTGACTCGGAATCAGAATCGGCCTCTGACTTGAAATGCTTCAGCTTAGCCATGCAAGACTACTTGGAGAGACATTCTTTGGTGTTGTGCCAAGGACTTTTATGGTACTCACACCATTTGCTCGTGTCCTTCTTCGTCTTCTCATTTCCCTTCTTGTGTTGCAGCTTGGATTGGTTGTCCTGAGGGTGACCATATCGACTTGGTCCCTTGTTGTGTGGGTTGGGGCTGCCTTTTCCCTCTTTCAATTGTGAGGGGTTTGTAGATCCAAACTCTCATCGTTTGTACTTAAATTTCTACTCGATCTTAACAACGTATCTATAAGTTGTGCCGAATGAGGCGATGTCCAGGAACTCCATTTCTGTTTGAATGTATCTTTGCAAACAACCACGGTATTTGATCACTAGTTGACGCTCATAGTCTTTGATACCTAATTTGGTGCCTAGGGTATGGAAAATATTGGTGAAATCTGGTAATGTTTGGTCCTTTTCTTGATGTAGGGTGGTCCATCTGGTGTACTGGTCCTTGTAGCTTCCAACAGGGTAGTACTATTCTTTAATGACATCCCAAAAGGAATCCCATTTAGGGGCCACCACAAACATTTTAGATTCCTCCATGAACCTTTGCTTAGAGTAAGTATCCCACCAGTTTTTAACATGGGGAATGACCTCAAGGAGTGAAAAAGTGATCTTTTCCCTATCAGAAAAATTGTGGACCGAAAAATATCCTTCGAGCAGATTCAACCATTTATCTACAACATCTGCATCTATCAGTCCTTCAAATAACAGAATATCAAATTTTACTTGTACCTTGAAGGGGGTTGCATGGCCTCTTGATGAAGATGCTTCTCCTGTGGGAAACCGTTGAAGGATCTGCGCGAAGTTGTCGATAATTTTGTTCCTTTGTCATGTGAGGGATTCCTTGAGAAACATTTTAATAGGATCTCCTGGTCCATCATCTTTATTTTCATCCCCCATGGGTTTTTGTCGGGCTCGACGCGACCGATATTGTAATGGCTCGATTGGTTTGAGTCCAAACTTCTTGTACCCAAATCTTGTCGGGGACATGCACGAAGAAAAATAAATGAATAAAAGAACTCTCTGATACCATCCGGATTTAGGAGCGGAACAAATTGATTAAAAGACTGAATACAATAAACACAAATATATGAAGAATAACACAAATATCCAGTGAACAATATCATCTATTAAATAATGAAATAGGCTAAAACTGTAAAACTGTAGAACTGAAACACTTGCTCAAATGGTGGTAGCTATCTCTAAGAAGAGATGTGGCTGCTACACACATCCATATGAGAAAAATGGATTAAAATGAGGCTCCAAAGGCCTTTTTGATATTACTCATAAATTCCAAAACCCTAGACATCCAAAATCCTAACCCTAGAAGGTGAAACGCCAAAAGTCATGTGGGCCCTATGGGTAAGTTGGTGTAATTTGGTACCTCAACTTTCAAGGGTCGTAACTTTTGAATACGAAATCTGTTTTAGGCACGTGATATCATGTTGGAAAGGCCTTTCAGAGAAATACACATTATGTTGTCAAATTCTGACTCCGTCTACAGTTTGACTATGGTGAGCCAAAAAAACAACGTTTAGGGCCCCAAAACAGCCCTGGAAGTACATCAAGATGTGTTGACATGAAAACATACAAAATAAGCCAGTTGGATTAGGTGAGAGGTCACCTGTATCCACATAGAGGATGTTTGGGGCTTCATACAACCCCAAAAGTGTAGAACTCACAATTACAAAGCAATATAGAAGAACGTGCTAAACAAAAAAACAGACACGAGGAGTGAGTTAGAATAGGTGGGTGGCCACCAATATCCACCTAGATCAATATGGGTTAGATTATATTTAAATTCATGTAATGTTTCATTTGGAGGGGAAAAGGGGCCGAGGGCTAGCCCCCAACCCCTGCTCTATATGTATTTCATGCAACCAACACATGGTCTGGGGAGGGGCTAACATTTTGCGTAGGATTTTTGTGTACCACATATATACTATATATATAAGTATATAGTTACAACTATATACATATATATAAATAAAAAAAATATATATATATATACGCATAGAAGTGGATCGAACCCAAAACCTTTGAGATATAATATAGAGGCCCAACCAACATCCCAATGAACCCAATTGTTACAGGATTCCTCCAATTTTATCCATTAAGTTGCCACTAATTCAGATGAAGGTTGGATAGGCCCGGGCCTATATATGGGCACGATTTTTGCGATGCACAGATCCCAATGCACACACATTCTTAGGTTTGCACAGATATTGAGGTGGCATGAATTCCAATATAAGGTATGGATTTTGAGTTCATATGGATGTCTTAATTTGCATTCTAAGGAGAGGCCAAGTATGGTTGCCTCATAAAGCGTTCCATGAGGTATATTGGAAGAACATATGAAACTTTATACTCATTTTTAATTATTTTTTGCATGGATCATGAATTTGAGGTCTATTTTGTGATTTTAAGTAATCTGTAATAGTTTTATCTCATTTTTCCATTAATGAGCATTTAATGCATTGGTTTGGGTGCCGAAGAGCGTGAAATTGAGATAGTTCAGAAATTGGTCGAATTTATAGTCAAATTTCTTAGAATTTCACAAGGATTTCAATGGTGAAGTTATTTTCTTGTTTTGAGCGATGGAATTGAAGATATTCCATTAAATTGGATTTTATGAGAACATGTTGTCATGATTTTTTATATTTGAGATGGAGAAAGAAATTTTCATTAACTTGAAGGGAACTTAAAGATGAAACAAAAGTATGTGAAAAACACCTTCAGTGAAAGATACATAGATTAAGTAAAGGAAATGAAGAATTTCTCTACGGTCACTTAGCCCTGGAGGTCGCAGGCCGCCTACTGTGGTCATGAGCCTCCCGACTCCCTAGCCCCCTTCCCTCGTTGACGAAGAAACTGTGTGGCTCGTACATTCTCCCTGCGGCCCGTACCAATGGATCATGCCTCAGGTCACATGACTTAAACATTCGACACAACAAAGGTTTTCTCCAACCGATTTTTTTTCTCTGCCTTCTTCCTTGGTCTAGGAACTCCTACGGTGGACTGAACAAGGGATATCTCTCTTCGCACAGCTCACCAAGCCACCATGGCAGGTTACGACAACATACTAGACTACTCTCCTGAGCTTGGGGAACCACTACCTTGGAAATTTATAGCTGGCGGTCAAGACCAGACTTACTCGGAGAAGTGGGGTGGGGTTCTACTGTCGATCTCTCAGGAAGATTTTTTTCCACAGCTCTTAGGAATATCCTGGAATTTTTCAAGCCAGACCACAAAAATCCTCTCTTGGCTAGGAGGTGTCGATACTCTTGGGGTCAACCCTTCACTATCATTGGACTTCCCTTCTTTCCCCGCTCCTCTGTACCCACCCTCTCTACCTGCCAAAGGTTTTCCCTCTCCTTTACACTGTAGTCTTCCTCTTACCTCCTCGCCTTCAAATCTTACCTGGACTTTACCCTTCCCCACAATCCCATGTCTCCCGTTTCCCCCCCGTCCTAAACAAATATTCTTCTCACCACCCCTCCAAGGCTTAGGACCACCCACCCCTACTCAGACCATTGCAGACTGGGTCCCTTTTGAAAATAGCTCGACTTCAACCCAGCCTCCTCCCTTTGAATAAAAGTTTTACTTCTAGGACCACCCCTTAATGGTGGATGAAGGTTTCATTTCAACAAACCTCTGGAAAACAAATTCTAGTGAGTGGGTCTCAGTCTTTGGGGGAGAGACAAAAAATGTTTCCCAGAATCAACAAAATCGACAACGAAAGGGAGTCGATGAGGTAAGACACAGGAAACACAACAAATGCATAGGTTCCTCAACCTCAAATCTTGACTTCACTTTGGGTGATGACCTAAATTTATAAGGAGTTGCAGAAATGGAAGACAAAAACCTCGTTGGAAAAGCTTATGGATGTCAATTTAGAGAAAATTCACTAAAAGCCTGGGCAACATCAAACTGGGATCAACTCTACAATCCGCCACCAAAAATCAATTACCTGTCCATAGGTTGGTTTATACTTATTTTCTCAGATAAATCTCAGCCTTCCTCAGTCCTCCAAAAAATTTTGTTCATAGACTCCTCCCCTATACTTCTGAAACTCGGGAGCCCTACTTTTGATGATGATAATGAGAGACTAGACTCCATCCCCATTTGGGTCAGTTTACCGGGACTTCCCCCACACCTCTGGAATAAAAAATTCTTCCAAGACATCATGAACCACCTAGGAGAATACCTAACTGTAGATATGGGATTCCTAAAAACAGGGGAGATGGCGATTGCAAGGATCCTTGTTCTACTAAACTTAAGAGAAGGTTTAAAGGAATACCTTAACCTAATAGACTTGGGAAGAACCAGGGTGCAAATCATATAATACGAAGGAATCCCTTTCCGATGCAGGAGAGGCCATGAATATGGACACATCATCAAGGATTGCACTCACAACTCAAAAGGCCACATAATCCCTCGTCCATATGCGGAAAACAGAAGGAGCAACGAGAGGCAAGTCTCCAAATATACCAGCTCACCCCTTATGGATTCCTCTATAGGAGGAAATACAAACGAACAAGCAGCGTTGCAGAAAAAAGAAGTGGAGGCACCATTCACACAAGGAGAATATGGCCTGGCACTAGTCCCAGTCGAAAGAGAGAGAGAAACTTTAGAAGCTAGATCTGAGGCCATACCTCAATACCTAGTCGACAACCTACTAGGTATGAATATTACTATTTCACGCTCATCTTTTGGTTTTTCAAAGAATTACAGTATTTCTATTTTGAATGGAGGTCTTTCAACCCCGATCCCTCCTAGCTCCCTCTACCTTCCCCAACCTTTCTTCCCCACACCTTATTCCTCCCTTTCCCTCTCTGTCTGTTACCCCCATTGTCCCTACACAAGACTCAGAGACTGATACCCCCCCATCCCCCTCCAGAAGACTCCTCCTCTGAAGAATCCAAAGACTCGGTCATCAAATACAAACTTCACTACTGAACCATCTCAATACGAAACTTTGAACACAAAGGACTCAGACCAAACCCCGAGATACAAAAAAAAAAATGGGTACGTAAAAAATTCCCACCTGTACAAGGCTCAATCCAGATCTTTAGATGATATTACCTCCGACCGTCAAAAATCAATTATTGGGGTGCTTAAAGAAAAAAAAACCATCGATAGGGTACATTCATGAAGCTACTCACATATAACTGCAGGGGTTTGGCAAGTTCCCCAAAAAAATATGCATTAAAAAGGTTGGTACTGTCAAACCAACCAGGCATCATTTTTCTACAAGAAACTCTATCTGACGAAGAAGTCACAACAAAAATGCTTACTTCTCTCCTCCCAAGCTGGGATTTCTTGGGTAAAGTCCCAAAGGTCATCCAGGAGGCCTTATTACCGGCTGGCGAAATCAAATATTAAAGCTCCTACTGGGCATTGGATTCTGTTTTAGGAGGTGATTTCCTATTGGAACGATATGGAAATGATTTCATACTAATCAATGTCTATGGGCCACACATATATCAGAACACCTTCTGGGACAACCTGTTTGCCAAAGAACTATTGAATCATGAACTATTAATCTTGGGAGGTGACCTAAACTTCTCCTTGGGGGAAGTAGAAAGTTGGGGCCCTACAACCCACCCAGACAGTCAAGAAGGGTTTTTCATCCATCTGTTGGCCACTAAAGGTCTTATTGATGTGGCTCCATTAAAATTTCTATCCACCTGGAGAAACATGAGAACGGGAGAAGACAGAATTGAAAAAATATTAGATCACTCCATGATCTCTAAATCTGTTGCATTGCTCCCTTTTCAATTTTTACAATGGATTGGAAGTAGAGGGGAATCAGATCACACACCTGTGTGGCTCGAATTGGAAGGAGCTCCCATTAAACCAACAACACCTTTCAAATTAAACCCCACTTGGATAAATGATGAAAGATTCCAAAAAATAATCAGGACAAACTGGACCACTCTAAGAGATACTGAGGAAACTTATGCAGGCATCCA
>ML782337.1:150950-173057 GCA_009831015.1 Picea engelmannii | reverse complement strand
AGCATGTGGACGCTTGTAATAGCTCAAAAATTTATTTCCCCAGACACAATTGAATATTGGATCAGAATTCCTCACAAAATTTCAACAAACGACTCGATTATTTGGAAAGCAATGACCATTTCATTCACAGTGATTGGGGACATTCTTGCTTGGAAGGTGGGCAAAGGAAATCATCTTCGTCTAGGGTATGACCTCTGGTTGGGAAGTGGGAACTCTCACATATTGTCGAAGAACATTATTGAACAAATCTACAGACAAGGTATTTTCTATCTCTCCCATCTAGCAAACCTCTCAACTACAACTTTTTGGAATCAAGGATGGAAAACTGTAAATTTTCTCAGTTTTGTTGGGTCTCAAGCAGATTCCTTGACAAATTATATAGATGCACTCAAAATAAGCCACATCAGACTAACCAACAGGGAGGATGAACTAGTTTGGAAAAAAGATCCAATAGGCCTTTACACCCCAAAAGATGGATATGTAGCACTAAACCTCCCATCACAACAAAATCCCAAATGGTGGTGGAAAATCCTTTGGAAGCAAAAATTCCCACAAAAAGCAAACATATTCATGTGGGCAGCCCTAAACAATTGAATCCCTACTTTGGAAAACTTGAACAAGCAGAAAATGGAAGGCCCTGGAAGATGTACTCTCTGCAAAACTACAAACGAAGCCACTCTACATCTGTTTCTTACCTGCCCCTTTACAGTCAAAGTTTGGACTGAAACTTCAATAAGTCTAAAACAAACTTGCATATGGATAGGAGACTCCATGGAATCCTTCTGGAAAAAATGGATAGATACCCCTGGCAACTTTTCCTTCAAATCACTCCCTCTCCTATTATGCTGGGGAATTTGGCTAGCAAGAAATTCAGAAATCTTCAAAGAAAAGGCCACACACACAACTCAATTAGGAGCTCAAAGTCTTGCAATACTTTCCCATCTTCCCCAGAACAATTTTTTTTTTTTTAAGGACAAGACAACAAGAGACTATAGATACCACAAAACCTTGGGCCTACTTTGATGGGGCCGCACAGAACATTGTCTGTGGTGGAGGAGCTACTCTACAAATCTTTGAAAACCACTTTTACCACATAAAAATGGGACTAGGAAGGGGTACAAACAACTCTGTTGAATTGATGTCCTTAAAGCTTTTACTTCTTTTTGCTAGAGAAAAGGAATTACATCATATACAAATTTTTGGAGATTCTATGAATGTAATAAAATGGACAAACAAGCAACAAAACTGTCACAACATTTTACCACTTCCTATTCTGGAGGAAATTTACAGACTTTTGGACACTTTTGATATTGTGGTTATCTCACATGTATACATGGACAAAAACGTGCTAGCAGACCAACTGTCTAAATAAGGACTACATCTCCCAAAAGGACATTGGCACATCACAGGAAAAAATGGATAAAGCACAAATTCTTACTACCATAGGCCTTTTACAGAAGACCAAGATTCACTACACTTTTAAAGTCTCAAACCAAAGAAAAGATTTGAACAATCATTCAAGCATATTACACTAGACTGAACAACTCAATCACTTATTTTACTCACTTTTCTGCAACAGATAAAGGCACCATTAAAGGCTCTATAAACTACTCTATTGCTAATAAATAGTCAGACATAAACCACGAAAGTGATGATCTCCTATTGTATATAAAGACTTTTATGAACAGATTACAGTACACTCAATCATGAGTGAGATTTTGTTTTTTTTCTCCTTGATACAGATCGGAAGGAAAGACACTCAACTTCCCACTTATATTCAACAATATCACACACTTTCATAGTGTGTAGTGCTCTAGAAGCACCTACAAAATGTAATTTTGTCCTACCCAGGAATAAAAATTACGCTTTTTCTGTGGAAAAAAAAAAACAAAAGTATGTTATCTTTATGTAATTTGAGTTTTTTTTATTTTATGTTGTGTCATCTCACTATTCAATGAACTAATTATTATTTCATGAGTTTTTGGATAAAGAGCACATCATCATAATTTTACAAACCACCTAAATACTATTAGTAAATTATTCTGGTTCAAGTTAGATATTGCATGTATATATGTAAAGAAATAAGTGGTGTCTAAGGATTTTCGGATCACTGTACAAAACAAATTCCTTGGGCATGAGGTAATGCCTCCACTTCTTAAGTTCTTGAACAATTGCATGAAATTCCTTGTCATAAGAGGAATATTTACGTTTTTCTTCATTTAATTTCTCACTAAAATATACAATTGGTCTTTTCTCCTAACTCAAGACAACTCCTATTATAGTCCCACTAGCATCAATCACAACTTGAATTTTTTTATCAAAGTTTGGCAAAACTAACATAGGTTTTTCAGTAATATTTTTCTTCAATAGTTTAAAATTTCTATCAGTTGCTTCAGTCCACTTGAATGGTTTTTTTCTTTCTTTGATAGTTTCTACAATAAGTGCACATATCTGACTGAAAATTCTAATGAAGTTTCTATAAAAACTTGCAAGTCCATGGAAATTTCTTACCTCGAATGCATTTCTCAAGGTTGGCCAATTCACAATTGTTTGAACCTTTTATAGGTCCATCTTCAAACCTTCTTCAAATATTACAAACCCCAAATATATCAGATCCCTCTTCATAAAACTGCATTTCTTCAAATTTATCAACAATTTCTCCTTTTGCAAGGTACTCAAAACCATCTTGAGATTCCTTAAATGTTCCTCTTTTTTCTAACTATAGATCAGGATGTCATTTAGATCAACTATCAGGTTGAGTATTTTTGTTACAACAATGGAATCAAACTCTCCTTCACCAATGATTTATCTAACAACTCATGTATCTTATTTTTAATCTCTTCATTCTCTTTTGGGGTCATTCTATAGGATGCTTTATTAGGAAAACTTGCTCCAGGGATTAAATCAATATGATGGATAATACTTATCACATGAGGTAAAGTATTTGGTAAGTCATCCACTATAATATCAACAAATTCATCAAGCATAACTTTAAATTTTTTAGGTAAATCATCAAGGTTTGTATTAGTGAGCATTACCTTTGGCTTACCAATTAAGGTAAAATACATCTCTTCTTCTTTCTTGACTTCAGGTAGCAACACCTTTGCACTTATCAAAAATACACTTGGACCAATTTATTCATTGGTTTTCTCATCCTTCAAAGGTAACAACACATGCTTGTTCCCATTCTTTTCGAGAGAATAAGTGTTCCTGCTACCATCATGGATGGATTTCTTGTCATACTGCCATGACCTTCCCAACAAAATATGACAGACTTCCATAGGAATTATATCACATAACACCTCATCCTTGTATCTACCAATATGGAATTCCAATTTACATTGTTCATTCACCAAAATCTGATGTCCCTTCTGCAACTAGGATACTCTGTAGGGAGTCAGATGTACTAGCCTATGCAATACCAATTTCTCTACCATCTCTGTGGAAACCAAATAGTTTGTGCTACCACTATCAATGAAAATTTTACAACACTTACCACTTGACTTACATACAATCCTAAAAATACTTTTCATTTGAGTTGGTTCATGAACCTCCTTTTCTTCCTTAACCAAAACTCTCTTTAGAAACAATGATTCCCCTGCCTTTGGATTTTATTCTTTTTCTACTACATTCACATTTTCTTCCTTTGTTTATGCAACATATGCATTCCTCTAATTTGTTTCCTTGTTCTCTATACAGTCCCATGACATGTGTCATATTTTACCACATGTATAACATCTCATTTCTCTTCCTCTTCCTCTACCTCTTGAAAAAAATATTCTACCTCTTGATTCTCCTCCTCTTGGTGACTGATTTCTTGAACTTCCTTCCTCTTCCTTTGAATGTTGAAATCTTCCTCTATTAGATTGTCCTTGGCCTCTTGTTGGACTCCTTTTGTTTCTATGGTTTTGATTTCTACTAGCTTCTCTTCTGCCTTCAAAGCTTCTTGGTATGCATCTACAACAGTTCTCAAGGACAAATTTGTTTTCATCTTGAATTTCATACCTCAAACCATTTATGTATCTAGCAACCTTCTCAACATATTCCTCAATATGACCATATCTAATGTTCAACCTATAGAATTCCTCTGTGTATTCTTTTACTGTCATATTTTTATGTCTAAGGTTTTTCAATTGTCTAAAGAAATTCAATTGATAATCCTTAGGCATGAACCTTCCTTTAAATTTGGCCACCATTTTTTCCCAACTTTTGATCTTAAATTTTATTTTTCTCCTTCTGTCTTCCTGCAACTCATCCCACCATAGAGCTACATGTCCTTTTATCCTAGTCACTACATGATTTACCTTCTTCTCCTCTTATACCCCTTCATAATCAAAATATCTATCCTTGGAATTTATCTAGTCCAGTAATTCATCAACATTTAAATTACCTGCGTACATAGGCACTTCCATCTTAGGCCTAGATCCAACTTTTGTGAACATTATTAATGGTTTTTCCTCTGTTGTTTCTCCTCCTAGATCTCCTTTTGTTTCCTTTTTAGAACATATATCTTCACTCTCACTGACATCTCCTATGTCAATTTCTCTCCTTTGTGTTGTCTCCATGGCATCCATCCTTTCCTAGATGCGCCTCATCTCATAGCATAACTCATTAGTTACCACATTCCTATCTCTTCCTCCTTTCCTAGGTGGCATGATTCCTTAGATAAAATGTTTCTCTGATACAAAAAATGATGGAAAATACCATCAAATTAAACCCATAATCATAGAGTTTTCAACACTCTATCGCAGTCAATATTCGGAATACTTTTCTGGCCTCAAATCAACACGAACATGTGTTCAAATTTATCCTTTTCCCTATAGCATTGAATTGCACTCTGTCATAGATAAATCTACGCAAAATTACTACTATGCGGATGTACCTCTGTGTGGAAGCATCAACGAACAATGTTGACGAAATATGTCACAGACAATTCTGCGCAAAATTTAGCAAACAATGTAGGTGCGTCGCAGGTTACTTTGCATATAGAATCTTGAAACAATACTAACTTGTCACAAATCTTTATAGGTTTTTACACTATTCCAAATCATGACCATTTTTTCCTGTGAAGACAAATACATAGGAAATATTCTTTTAAACAAAATTTTAGAACTTGTTGAAATTAACTATGCACAGTCTTCCTGCAATCACATAAACTCGTCACTCTACCAAGATAACTTATACATAGAGCTTAACAATTCAAACAAACAACACGACAAAATGAAAAAACACAACATGAAAACACCACACACTATGTTCTTTCTTTTTATCAATGAAGGAGTAAATTTACATAGAAAAACTCTTTCCTTCTTGGTCTCTTAGACCTGTGCGATCCACACTTTTACAAATTCAATATCACACACACTCTCCCCTTTGCCTCTTACAAAGAATTCAATATATCTCGAGCCCTCAGATAGCTCACAAACAAATGAATCCTAAGTTATCTTAAAAAATGCCTAAACTAGATATATGTTACTAATATTTAGCAACAGAATTAATATAGCACCTATGACAAACAACTCGATATCTAATCAAACAAGCTCAACGAAAATGTCTTATAGAGACATTTCATAATTATTACAGTTATAATAAAATAAATTAGGGAACCAAATCCCTTGTTAAATGTCTTTGATCCTTGAGATCAATTCTAGAACTTGCTTTCAGATGCTCCTGCATCAAATCATCATGCCAAGTCACTACCCATTAATTTGTGTCCAACTCATACCTTCCAAGTGTCACCTTGGGGTAGGTCCACTTCACTACCATGTTTCCACATATGATAAGTTTACTTCATTGTCATGTGTCCAAATATGCCAAAGGAGGGGGGAGGGGAATAAAACTTAGAAAAATATACGAGATAGGAAAATAATTTCACGAAATAATGTATTGAGAAAATAAACTAAAATATGTGTGGAGAAATAGGAAAATGCATGTGTGCGGATAAATAAGAGAGTGTAACACTTAATAAATCTTAGTAAAATTGGTTTGGAGAATAATCTAAGTGTTGATATATTTTTGCAGAGGTTGAAGTATGGAGGTAAGTGTGTATGAAGGAAGATATGTGGGAGGGAATCTTTGCACAGTAAAACCCAATAAATATTGAAAAATAAACTAAGTGTTGAAACACCTTAGTTCATGTGCAGAGGGAGATTTGGTTGTGCAGGAGTTGGGATGTGTGAAGGTTGGTGTGAGGAGGGAGGTATATGGGAGGGAAGTGCAAAGGTTGGTGTGTGGATGGAGGTATATGGGAGGGAATCTCTACACAAGAGGGAGTCTCTGCACAACATAAGTCATAAAAAATGACTAAATTTAGAGTATGGAAAGTAAGGACTGAATATTTACATAATTATTATTTGGAATTGTAATTATTAACAGTTGAATTTATTCAGATAATCATAAAAAGTCAGTATAATCTTAGTTAATGTTGGCATGGATTAAGTAAATTTTGAAATTTATATGCTGATTTATATGATCTAGGAAATAAGATAGCTCTTACATAAATAGACTAGGAATAATTATGGAATAGATATCTTCAAGTCCTCATAATATCTTCCAATCCTGAGACCTTAGATGGTCAAAATAAATTGGAAGAATCTTGGATTTTGAGCATTGATTATGTGTCTTGAAGGTCCTAACCCTGTAGGTATAGGACGATGGGTGGGTAGGTGATGTTAATTTCCAGTTATTGAGTGATTTATGTTAATTGTTTACTTGGAATTGTCAACTTAATTGATGTACTATACATTATTTGGCACCATTAATAAATATCACTATCATGTACAGGATTATGTTACTTTCTTTACTGTAAAATTTCTAATGTTAATTATGATTACATTAAATTCATATATTGTATCGTCACAACTTGAAGTTTCCACAATGTTGAATATGTTAATATAAAATCCATATCTTGTGAGTGTCGCAACTTGATTATCTTAGCATTGAAACCAAATAAAAAGGGCCACTTCATGAAGATTTTTGGCTGGAATTACAACCTTTGTAACCCTGGTGTCATTGAATCTCACTTGCCATAACAGAAACTACAAATATATTTGTATATGGAATTAACCTATGAATATGAGCTTGCATATGGAATGGAAATATTCTCTCTCAAGTGGTCATTACCACTTACCATATCCAACATTGCTCTCAACCAACCGTATACACAGACTGGTTTTGAGGAAAAACATTTGAACCAATCCCTCCATTAAAGAAACACGTTTGACACAATAAATCTAAATTCCAATTTCCATAGTAAAAAATGTTGTAGCTCTATACATTTTTAGTTAGATCCATGACGACTCCTACATCTCACAAGAGGCTTGCAAGTCACATGGACGAATCTAGCGAATCCATACCAGATAGCCCTGAGTGAACCCTTATCACCTCATGTAGTTGTTTGATGGAGTGAATTAGGGTTTATTGAATCCTCAAGAGTTAGGTTTTTGTTTCAAATGAAATGAAAAAGAGGGTGACAGGAGTAATCAACTAAGGGAGTGACATGTTCAACATATAGAATTGCTACTCATGGGTTCTGCGTGAAGTACCTTCTTTTCTCATTCTAAATTAACCAATCAACAATATTGGAACGTGGAATTGGAATGCATCATGAAATGTGGTATACGTAGAGGAGAAAAGCTTCAAAATTGAGGGCACAGACTTGGAACAATTTGTGGTATGACGCAAAATTAGGGTTTATAGGATAAGAGAATATATTTACGCATTATGGATTGAGGACGTGGAATAATATGTTTTTTGTGGGCGACTTCAAGATCAACATAACCAAAATAAGGTTATTCACATGGAGAAGAGAGCATGAACCGTAGATGGTTCTGCATGCAAACTGGCAGGATAGAAAACCTAACACATGTGAACGACAAAGGATGGCAGATGTGAAAATACAATCCACTAGAGGCTCAAACGTGCAGAGTCAATAGACAAAGGAATTTATGCATATGGGTACACAGAATGGAACACAAAGGTAAGATGTGTTTCACATGATAGGAAGGGAAACACTCAACTCTAGAAAACTACCATAAGCCTAAGAACTGAGCGGCTCGATACCACTGTTAGACACATGATTTAGATAGGCGTGACTATACTTTTATTAATGATATGATACATGTATATATACATTTGGATGAACTTTGGATTCATATTTTGTGGTCTCTTAGACTCCCTAATATCATTACAATAAATTTAATCTCCATATTCTTTCAAGTTCATAACCCTAACGAATTACATGTCCAACATTAATAAAATATTTTTATAAATAGGCCCACCTGCACCAACTACCCCCTAACAAACATCTAACCTCGAATGGGAAAAGGGTCCCACCTCATATGTCAGACCTCCACTTGGCACCCTTTCATTATCCTCAGGGATGGGTGGGTTCCATCCCACCCCCTTTTTCTTCGGTGCATGAAATCGTCCCCACCCCAAGTCTAACGATGAAGGTCAATGAATGATCAACGACCCACAACGATTTCACATTTTTGGAAAAACTAGTTTGTGAGCGATGCGATACCACTTGTGGTATTGTCTCACCACTCCAATGGTCACCCCACCAACATGGCCTACCATGATGCCACCATATGCCACCATGTCCCTTCCACGTGGCATCCACATCATGCTAACATCATGGTACAAAAAAATTCCCAATTTTCCAAAATTTCCAAAATTTTTCAAAGATACATATTTTGAAAATGTCTTCATGGCTGCCATGGAATCTCTGAAATTAAGCTTCTAATATCCAGTTTCATCTATGTGCATTTCATATCGACCACTTCACCTAAAATTTGGTATGCCTTTGTCAATTTCTCAATGAATCCTATTGTATAAATTGGGGCTTTTCCCCAATTTTTCCCAATTTCTCCATGAATACTCTGCAAATTCCAAATTTGACCAATTCCAGGCAAAAAAAACTCATTCGGAGGTTTAAATTGAAGATTTTCAATCCCTAAACTCAAATTTCACCAAAATTCTTGGCAAATTCCCACTCTTTCCCTTGGAAACTTTTAACAAGCATAGTGCAGACATTCTTTGCACTTTTAATCTACAATTTTTTCTTCTACGTTATGAGTCTGGCCCATGTAGGCTCATCTTTGAACCTGTGTTTCTGATACCACTGTGTAATGTTCCCTAGCTTAGCCAAGGAACATTACTTGTGGAAAATACAATTTCTTCTGCTAATTAAATTTATGTAGCTTACTAGCTACAAATTATACACATATTTAACTAGACTCTTATACCCATAATTAATTGCATCTACAACATTCTAAATGAAAACAATTCAGATAATACATCATCTACAACATCACATAAAACCATTCTCATACACAAAGTAAAATCACAACCATGAACTCATAAGATAACTCAGAAAATAGATAAACACTTATCTCTTTTTTTAAATGTTTGTGCAAGTAGTTGTTTGGGAAGGACGTTCCACCAAACCATAGAATTTTTGTTCCAGATCTCAAAAGAAAGTTACCCTCAAGATAGGGATAGGAATCCACAAAATAATGGTGCCTCTCATAGTCCATTCACGACTCAATATCCCACAACCCACTGCTATTCTCTTATGGCTATCTCAAATTCATGCCTCCAACGCTCTTCCTCTTGACCCTCCCAACCCAAGGAATGTACTCCTTCACTACTCTCAATCCATTGGGAATCCCATTCATTTATCGGGGTCTCTGTATCTCATGTAACTAAGAATCTCTCAGCTGGGAACTCAAGAGAACTCACTGCTAGGAAAACTACCCATAAAAAAAACAACAGTAATGATTTGTTTTTACAGTGCAACTCACATGGGAGTTCACTCTTCAATCCTAACAACTTGGTTCTTCAATATACATCTCCAAAACACTCCAAAAAATCTCCAACATGCTCCAAAATTCGCCCAGGATTCTTTCTCTAGCTCCAATGCTCTTTTTCCCTTCTCTCTACGTGTTGTTCATGAAAAAACATGACTATGAGAAACCATATGTTCTCCCCCATACAAATTTCCTCTATTTTCCAAATATAGTTTACTATGTTGTTCCTGAGTTTATACTTTAAGGCTCTAAAGTATACTGTCAAGGCATCTGAAAAGACAGAGGGAGATGATGATAAGAAAAGATATGATACAAAGATGAGGGCTATAGTTGGTTCCTCAACTGTCTCTATCGAAATTCTCAGTTTTCCTGGATACTGATATCTCTCTCAATTGCCGCCCATGAACGTTCTAACTCAACCCGGTTATTTGTTGTTTATAATATAGTGTTAAATAAATTTAGGGTGATGTTGGTTTGATCTAAAAGGCCGGGTTCGATGTTAGGCTGCCTTGCAACTGGTACTATCATGAAAGGTAAAGTAAATAAGAAAAAGTTCTCGTGTTTTCTTTTTAGGCTTGTTATCTCTATTCCACAATACAACGGGAATGATGTCAACACCCAAATAAATAGGATGACTAAATTATAGGCCTTTTCTTGTATCTGAGTCAAATTTTAAAGAAAAKAAACATGTATGATATGAAGAAAAACATAAAACTATTAGCAAAGTGAGGCATCAATTTCAGAGGAATCTCACATAGTAACAGAAAACTACGAAATGAGAAAAGTATTAATGARGCATATGATGTTGAAATCTAAATATCTACAGGTCTTGTATCTATTGATAATAGATACAAAGGAAAAACTGTAAATGATTTAAATAACAAGAATAATAATTTCCACAATAGAGGTTTTACTAAATTGTAGCCAAGCATTCATCAGTTAAACATATGAAAGAAAGATGAGATGACAGGGAAACACATAACTCAGAGGTAACAAGATCTGGRATCTTCAATATGCATTTCTATTAATTTAGAGTCTCTTCAAAATTACTTCGTAAAAAATGCCCTTTTTAGAGAGATCAAAAAGCCCATTGTCAGTCTTCTCTCCTTTTATTTATACAAAATCATCACTACTTGATCGTTAGCGATCTCCTATTTTTTAGGGAAAAAGAAGGAAAAATAGTTACAAAATTGCAACCTTAACTATTGCATGATTAACATTTCGTTGGTATATCATTTCAAAAGTATAATACTTAGAACAACACTTCACTACTTAGTTGAAGTCTCTCCCTCTTTTGAAGCTATACATTCAACACACTTCTCTAAAAAAATGAACAAAAATTATGGGTGGTGTCGGGAGATCTTTAGTTTCAAATAGATAAAAATTTCTTTGTATTTTTGGAAACTGGTCTTCAAAACCTTTATCGAAAGATCTGATCACTTGCAGCTTTAAATTAGGCTGTATCAGCTATCTATCTATCTGATTGGTATTGATCTCGCTCAACTGTGAAATTTCTGCTTGAACCTCCTATGAACTCTCTTTGTATTACAACTATTGTTTCACAATGTTTATCTGCCCTAGTAGTCCAGAGCAGTCATTTCTTTCCAATCCTGATGCTTGCTTATCCAAAGAATCAAATATTCCCTCACAATCATCTTTGATTCTTTTGACTATCTTCTTGTTTTCAACTATGTTTGTTTCCCATGCTTTGAGCATAATGTCTACTCTTATATGTTCTGTGACAGAAACTTTTAAATCTTTTGGCATCTCTCTATTCCCTGAACATGCGACTGCCTTCTAAAAAGTATTCCTTGCTACTTTAGCCTCTTTTTCTAGTAAAATAATGTTATCAAGAGGCTTGCTTGCCTCTTGAAAATAATGCTGGATGATATCTATTTTGGATATCAATTGTTGTTGCTCAACTTTTATCTTTGTATGGGCTTCTAACGAGAGGGCTTGAAAATCCTTCAAGTCTATGACCTGGCCTTCTGTCAAACTCAATTTAGCTTGTAGTTATTTAACAAGCTCATTTTGTTTAGTGAAGCAATTATGGACTTCTCATGTTCATAAGACTTCATATTACAGTGGGCCATGTGTTTTCCCACCAACTGGTAAGGATCGTGCTTCTTGTACTCGAGGTTTACCAATTTAACTTCCTCTAGAGCTGCCACTTCAACTTTGGAATGACCTAAGTTGAGCAATGAAAATTTCCCAATCTGAACGGGAAAAACTGGCCAAAATTTATTTTGAGCCACTTGTAGTTCTATCCCAATTCCACCTGCTACTATTTTATGAGCCACCTCCCTGCACACCAGTCTGTCAGGGAGGAATTTCGGTAGGGAGTGTGGGGGGATTGAACACCCGAAAAATCTAATGTATGAAACATTCTCCTCTATGAACTAGTCAACAACTGCCCTGAGGTTTCCTGTGATGAACTCTGAGATGCGGGGAGGTGCACAACCATACAACATATAATGTAGTGGTATCACCATGAAATGACAAATTTCATAGAACAAATTCTTGGCGTTTTCTTCCCAAAGTTTAGAATGATATTCATGAATTGGCTCCAAGTAAGTAGGATTCCAACTCTAATTCATCAAAGGGAAAGGAGTCGAGAAGCATATAGCATCCATGATGTATGTCGACATATAAAAGGCTATTGGTTGGCCTTTTGATCTTGCAGTCTAAAATTCCATGACCTCCTTTTACATGTTATCAGATAAAATCTTATCCCAATTGAAGTTGTAACCTTCTGCTGCCTCATGCAAAAGAGGTACCCACACTGCAAGGAAATGGGTGGGACTTTTCTTACCGAAAATTCCACATAACATCATCACCACATAAATCATATAATCATTCAATGAGGCTGTGGTGTAAATAGCATGGGTGTCAGCCCTGAATTTTCCCTCGTTTCTCCAGCAGTCCTTGATTATGTCAGGATAGGTTTGGTCTACCTCCAAACATTCTTTTCTTTGAAAATTACTCACAAATTCTTGATTATAAACATACTTGGGACTGGGGGATAATTTATACATCACTTGTACATGTTCTGGTCTGAAAGAGCCAATGAAGACCCCTTGGCTATCCAGAATGCTCCTCATCTGTATGTCAGTTCGCTCTAAGGCCCAACTGATCATGTCATTATAAGTCGTAAGTCATGGCTGTGTAGCTATTTTGTGGAGCTCGGACTCCACTATATCGCGAAGCTTGTTATCGGTGTCATGAGGGAAATTTTTCATTTCATAATCCAGAGTCTCGAAAATCTATCTCCAAGATTTTATGGAATCGATGACATGTGGTGTTGTACTAGATATAACGTCTCCGTCTGGACTCGAGCCTTCTGCAATCTCTTCGCTTTTCTTGGGTTCCTTCTTAGGCGCCATGATACCTATGCTGGATCAGAAACCTGTTTACAGAGAAAGTGCGTATAAAACTAGGTAAACGTGACATGCAAAAGATGTAAAGGATAGCTATGAAGTTCAAACATAAGTCTTTCTTAACCTTCAATTTCATGTTAAAGTGAGTGTACAGACGCAGACGACGAAAAATTAATGCTTTTTAATGGAAAGATATGCTTAGAGATACGCTTTCATGTCGAAAAATATCTTCATTTATCCATTATTAATGTTGTCGTATATCGGTGATTTCGAAACTGAAGTTTCAAAAATCACCACCTTCTTCAATTCTCGAAATGCGAAAGGCGGTTTAATTATTTCTAATCCTGTTTTAAAAATGAATTAACTTGAAACTTAAAACTTGTTTAGAGAAAACGCGATTTCACGTTTCGGGACTTCGGGGATCCTATTGTCAAGAGATAAGTCACAAGCAATCACCGGGTCGTGAAATCACGATGAGATTAGTGAGGTGCTAAAACACCTATTAGGGCTTTAATCAAAACAGGTCAATAATTAATTATTCTTTTAATTTTTTCGGAAAAGTGAGGATCATGAGAGTTTGAAAGCATTTCGTTAGAAGGAAAAACCTGAATCGCGAAAGATTAAGGGAATGATAACCATGTTTAGGAACTTAATTAACTTCAGTTTTAAAGAGTTCTTTTTGGAAAGAGATGGAAAAGGTGACCTTTATTTCTTTCCCCTTTAATTTTTTTTTTAAAAAGCTAAGCGTTTTCGAGATTTAGGCATCGGGAAAATAAGATGGTTGAAGATTATACTTCGAGAAAAACCAAATCTCGAAAATTCGAAAAGGAATGGAAGGCTCAAATTTCCCGTTTTTGGACTAAGGGAGGCTCCACAACTTAGGAAAAGATGAAGCTTTAGCTTCCAAAGATAGGAAAAATTAAAATTCGTGTAAACATTAGGCTCCATCTAGGGATCTCGTCTCCTTGTGGGACAAGAAGAACACGTAGACCAAGTGCCTTCATTGGGTAATGGGGTCAAAGACTTGGCTCTGTGAGACAAATAATGAGAAAGACCGAACAAGATTAGGGTCTCAACGTTAACCTTGAAAATTTTTGAAAAACAAAAATTTCTGACTATCCTGAGCTAGTTTTTCAATAGATTTCTTATCCTGAAACTGACCTCAAATCTATGTAAGATAATCAAAACCAAATTTACCATATTATCAAGCTTCTCATGATTCTATTTGCATCAAGGTAAGTATTTACACTATGCCTGGTAAGGAGATCTTAGAAACCTATGATAAAATCCAGTCGAAAAGAAGATAAATTACCAGAGTATCTTTTAACTCACATATAACAGCTTTCATCAGATGCGAGGATATTGCTTCACTACCAGCGAGCATGTTCAGTACCCTAGTGAAGTTATCCAACTTCCCACATTGAATTTCCTTTCGCCACTTCATTGTTTGCAAGAATTTAAATGCTGAGATGAGGGCAATCAATAAGCATGAATTTCCTTTCTTCATATCTTTGAACCAAATGGGGGCAATCGATATTGAATTTCCTTTCACCATCTGTCCGTATTCAATCTTTTATATATATTTTTGAAGTGGGGACAATCAATGAGTATGCAATACACTTGGCAAGGTATCTGTTTGAAAAGAATCAAAGTCTGTCAACTCATTTAAATCGCTCCGGGTCAATCTTCTTACCTGCCTTCAAAACATCAAGGGCTTCAGAGAACTTCTTAATGTAAAATTTTTGACCTTTAGTCTAGGGAACTTCCTTGAGCCAAACCAATCAGTTATTCCTATTAGGATAACTAATAAGGTTAGGATTAATCTAGAAATGTTTATGATCCAGCCAAATTCAAAGAACTAAAAACACAACCTACCCTCTTTCTTGAAAGTGTGTTCAAGAGTTTTCATGACCAATGCGAGACTCCTCTGTTCTCAGGAAACTTCACAATCAGGTGGGAAAAGAATTTACTGTGGCCAAGGAGGGGGTTAAAGGGGTTTAGAAAAACTATTGTACATATGGTTGTTCTTAGAGATTTTCTTAATTAGCCTTTGCAATCTTCTCTTAAGTCCCTTCTTTTTTATAATACTTCAAGAATTTCTTTGATTGAGCTTTTTTATTTTTTTATTTTTTTCTTTTTTTCTTTTTTAACAAAAATAAATTGATGATTTATTCATTCATACTTCTTGGAGATTTTATCCGGAATTTTAAAATGGGATTTCATACCTTTATCAGCTTCTTATATTTCCAGCCTGAAGATAATTCATTCATTACCTTTTTCATTGTGGGAGACTTGATAGGAATACCTGCGCATGTCACCTTTCAGTACCTCAAATCCGCTGACTTGTGAGAAACTTTACCTACAAATAACATAACATTATAATCCTTAGGAACTAACATGAAAGAAACTTTTTTTTAATATATATATATAATTTTTATTTTTTATTTTTTTTTGGAAAACAAACCGATATGTACAATGGTGATTTAGAAACACATTACTGCATGAAGTGTTTAAGACATCGCCCATTTATAGGGGCATTAAGGATGTTTCCATCCAATTTTTCTAGTAACCAAGCATTTTTTTCTTCCAAGTCCGAAATTTTGTATGGACCGGACCAGATTGGATCAAATTTGCCATGTTTTCCAGCGTCTTCTTTTCTAGCTTCCCATAATAAGACCAAGTTGCCAGGGAGGAATCCTCTATCTTTCACTTTCTGATCAAATAAGGCTTTCATTTTATCCTGATACCTTTGCAGCCTTTCATTTACTTTGGCCCTATTTTGTTGAACTTCAACCATCTAGTTTATTCTCCTGGTAATGTCATTGGGTTCTTCATTTGAATCATGCTAGAGTTTCATTACTGGCAGAGCAAGATTTATTGGTAAAACGACATCAGTTCCATATACCATCTGGAAAGGGGAAATCCCAATTTCTCTTTTAGTGCTTATTATGTTGGCCCATAGAGCATATTTTAAATGGATATGCCATGCTTTCTTGTTTTCTGTCAGGACCTCTTTTATCATGGCAATCAGGATTTTGTTGGATGATTCAGCCAGACCATTTCCTTGTGGATAGTAAGTTGTTGAGTGTCCTAGTACGATATTATATTTTTGGCCAAAATTTACCATAGCCATTGGCTTGAATGCTTGCGCATTATCAGTGACTATTTTCTGGGGACAACCAAACCTGGATAAAATATTATCTTCCAAAAAATTGATTACTACCGAATCGGTTGCATTTCTTGTGGGAATAGATTCCACCCATTTTGTGAAGTAATCGGTAGCAGTTAGGATCCATTTGTGTTGCGTGCTAGAGTGTGGATGGATTTCTCCAATGAAATCGAGTCCCCATTTCTGAAAAGGGGCTTTGGTTTTAATTGGAATAAGGGGCAAAGCTGGGATCTTCTGTTTGCCTGAGAACAACTGACATGGGACACAATTTCGAACTTTAGTGTTCACTTCTGGGAACAATTTGGGCCAGTAGTATCAGGCTCTCAAGATTTTGTATGTTGTTGGTTGCCACCCGTGATGTGCTCCACATACTCTGACATGGAATTCCTCTATAACCCCTTCTGTTTCAGTTTCGACTAAACACCTCACTAGGAAACCCAAGGGGTCTTTCCAATACAATTTAGCATCTATGATACAGTATTTTACAGCATGTAACTTTAGCGTCCTAACTTTTGACAGGGTTAAATCACTAGGACATTAAAGCATGAGTAGGTAATGGACGATGTCGTGATACCGGGATGAAGTAGAAAACTTATCTTGGATTTCGGCTGTAGTTGCGGTAATATCAAGCTCGTCAATTTCCAGGAATCCTTCGTTCTCTTGCAACTACTCTATCTTGAGTGCTTTTAAATTTGTTTCGGCGAGCAATTTGGTCAAACCCTGAACTTTGACAATTTTAGTTGGTTTGACCTCTAGGTCGAACTCCTGGATCTTAGCTGACCACTTGCCTCTTTTTCCATCGCTATCTGGTTGCACCAGGATATCTTTAATAGAGCTAGAGGGTACATAAGCAATGATCTTTGAATGCAACATGTAAGTTCTAAAAGCCTTGAGATCTTTCACCATTACATAGGCCTGTTTCTCTATTATATCATATTTCAACTCAGCATCTCTGAGGATTTTGCTAAAAACACAATAGGCCTCTCAAAAATTTCCTCGTTTTTCTATAACAACACAGCTGTAATAGTATGTTCTGAAGCAAAAGAAAAAATCAAAAACTCTTTCGTGTAATCTGGACTTGCCAAGACCGGTGCTTCACTTATTACTTTCTTGATGTGTTGAAATGACGCTTTGGATTCACTGGTCCACCTCACATCGCTGTCCTCTTTTAGCATATATGTTATCAATTTCACAATCTCAGCGAAGTTGGGGATGAATCTCCTCAAGAAATTTATTTTTCCTTAAAAAGACTGAATTTCTTTTACATTTCTAGGAATATTTATAGTGTCTATTGCTTCAACTCTTTTTGGATCAATTTTGATCCCCTCTTTAGACACAATATGGCCCAAGAGTTTACCTTCTCGCATCGAGAAATGGGATTTCTTGGGGTTGAGTGACAAACCAAATTTACGACATTTCTCAAAGGTTTGTTTAAGGTGCGTTAGATGTTTTGCATCAGACTTGGAGAACATGGTCAGGTCATCAAGATAGATAATGACAAATTTATCTCTTTCACCCACAAAAGTGATATCCATGGCTCGCTGAAAAGTGGCCCCTGCATTCATCAAACCAAAGGGCATTTTATCTTACATAAAGTACCCCAAGGGGTAGTGAAAGCAGTTTTTTCTTTATCGTCCTGATGTACTTCGATCTGATTGTAACCTGAAAAACCATCAATCATAGACATTCGGTTAGCTCCAACTACTTTTTCTAAAACGTGATCCATCTTAGGCAATGGGTAATTGTCTTTGAGTGATGATTGATTCAGGTTTTTGAAATTGACACACAGTCTGATCTCGTCGTTTTTCTTTCTTACTGGGACCAAATTGTCTACCCACTCAGAGTATCTCAGTGGAACTATGATTTTAGCATCCATGAGTTTTTTACTTCTTTTTCTATCACCGGTAATAGGATAGGGTTAATCTGCCTGAGTTTTTGTCTAAAAGGTTTGATGCATGGATTTAGTGGAATTTTATGTTCCATGATAGTTGTATCATAAGTTCTCAACTCGTCATAAGACCAGGCAAAAACATATTTGCATTTTTTAAGCAACTTGGCATATTTACTCTTGATTTTAGGAGACAAGTACCTAGATACTATCACCAGTATGGGACTCTCCTCGGTACCTATATTGCAATCTTCGACCTCCTCTGGCTAAGGTTGTAAGGTAGTCTTCAAAGGGATGTCATCATGACTGAAAATCCTTTCTAAGGGAAACATGCCCTTGGGTATCTGATTATTTTTTAAAACCAACATTTGGTGATTTGCGATTTTATCTTGGAACTCTTGGGGGTCTTCCCCTTCCTGCATGATCCAAATAGGATCATTTTGGTTCTCTTGGTCAGCGTGGGGTTCGACGAACTCGTCTATCGTTTCTAAAAAAAATTGGAGTCGTTCATCGTCCTCAAAGACTTGCCAATGTTGTATACTATTGGGTATTGAAGGTCTATGTCTCATCTGTATATGATATTTAAGTTTGAAAGCAGTGGGAGGTATGAAAGTCGAATATGCTTTGGCTAAAGCATCTGCCTGCTGATTTTCTGCTCTCATGACAAAGCAAATATTAACAGAGGAGAAAAAAAAATTGATTAGGTCCCAAACACAATTTTGATATGACCTTAACCTAGGATTTTTGGCCTGGTACTGGCAATTAACTTGTTTCACGATCAACTCTGCATCACCAAAAACTTCCAGGTTTTTAATTTTCATTTTCCTAACGGCCTCTAACCCTAACACTAGAGCTTCATAATCACATATGTTATTGGTGTGGTCTATGTTCCATTGAAGCCTATAAGAGAAAGGAATAATGAATTGGTCATCAGGTGCCACAAAAATTATTCCAACCCTAGCTCCAATATAAGATGAGGCACCATCAAAAAACATTTTCCAAACACCAATGTTGCACACATCTTGTTCTATTTTTTATTTTTCTTTTTTATTTCCTCTACAACTTTCTTCTATACACGCATCTACATCATTATCTAAAGATAATATACAATTACCTAAATCACGATCAACAATATATACAGGATAATTATTTGGGTTGAGAGGATCACTAACCGTAAATGCTAACCTGGTTTCCCTGTACAGCCACGTGAACTGCCCCCAAAAAACTGGAATTGTTGCGTACGTCATATCAAGTTGAAGGGAACCTCCAAGTTTGGCACCCCAAGATCGGGACAAGAGCATGCCATATTTTGGGGGTATATCTGCAACAACTACATCCATTAAAACACTTTTCGAAGGTACCTGTGCAAAGTTTACTACTAAGTACCTTATCTTTTGAGGACCTTCCTAATCTAGAGGGTCCTCCTTGCTCCCTGTATCTCCTTATTTCTTTGTTTCCAGTCTCAAATTTGGCTTTCAGTTTTCCTGATGCCATCATGTTAGATTCAATTTCCAAGGCATCATCTTGCATCTTGGTGAGATCTATTGATCTTCTCTCCCTTAATAATAGGGCGAAATCGGGGTTGAAAGCTCCAGCGAAAGTCACTTTTTCCGCAGGCTGTGAGGGTTTGACCTCGCTTGGGATCTTTTTGTACAATTTGTTAAATCATTGGGTGAACTCAAGGACTGATTTAGAGTTTTTCTTTCGAAGAGCTCCAAATTCAGTTAGATAATAAAGATGGTGTTTCTGCTCACCCCACTATCTAATAAAAGCATTTTCAAGTTCATCATATAACGGTATAGATCTAGCCGCTAAGCCTCGAAACCAGGTTCTTAATTTCCCTTCAAAGATTTAAACCAAGAGTCTGGAGTAAACATATTCATGTTCCAATCCAATAATGTCAGCGAATTGATCAAAAAAATTTATGTGTTCGGCTATCGTTAAATCACCCTCTCTTGTGAACTTGGGGAGGTTTTTCATGTAATTTTCTGATAAATCATGGAGAGGGACCAGTAGATCTAGAGGATCATATCTCGTAGCAACCTTTATGAATATCCGAAGAGGCAGTGCTTGGCCACCTACTCTTGCTCCCGGACCACCTGCGGTGGCACCTCCCACCCCACCTACTCTAGCCATGACCATTGTGGCTTTAGTGGTAAAAGTTTGGGGGTTATAAGGAAGGGTTTCAAGAAGTTGGTTATCGACAGGGATGAAACTTGAGAAAAAGGATCTTGGGGATTGTGGACTAGTTCCTTCAGATTCACAGGGTGAAAATATAGGAGAATCAACATAAATTGAATCAAGATATATGGGATAATTGTTTGAGTTTTGAGAGGTGGGAAACTGGACTTTGAGAAGCGAGGGAGAATATGTCGCAACATGAAGTGAGACAAATCTTTTCTTTCAATTGGTGTGGGAAACGATTGAGAAATCTTCTGTCTCAAAAATGGGCAGAACCAAATTTGATTCGGGGGATGTAACTTTATCAGTGGAGTACTCCCCATAAAGGGGTGGAATACTTAATTCACTGTGTTGATCTTCAGAGTCAGTCTGTGTGTATTTAGGTTGATAATTTTTATTTGTTGATGAGACAGTCTGTCGGAAGTGTCTTCTTGATTTTGGAATTTTTTTTGGATCGAAAAAAGGAGAAATCTGTTCGTTGTCTGGATTCTTCCTGGTGTTCTTTTGGTTGAGATCTAGTTTAAACAAAATGGAGTAGCCAAGTGAAAGATAAAGGTAGCCTTAGAAGGTTTCCAAACTTTGTTCACTACCAAATAAGGAAAGTGTCAATGTCGTTCTTCCCAGGGAAAAAGCTTCGTTACTCCGTTCCCCGGCCATGGCGCCAAAAAGATGTTGTTCCTAAGTTTATACTTTAAGGATCTAAAGTATACTGTCAAGGTATCTGAAAAGACAGAGGGAGATGACGATAATAAAAGATATGATAAAAATATGAGGGTTATAGTTGGTTCCTCAACTGTCTCTGTCGAAATTCCCAGTTTTCTTGGATACTGATATCTCTCTCAATTGGCGCCCATGAACATTCTAACTCAACCCGATTATTTGTTGTTTGTAAGATAGTGTTAAATAAATTTAGGGTGATACTGGTTTGATCCAAAAGGTTGGGTTCGATTTTAGGCTGCCTTACAACTAGCACTGTCATGAAGGGTAAAGTAAAGAAGAAAAAGTTCTCATGTTTTGTTTTTAGGCTTGTTATCTCTATTCCACAATACAACGAGAATGATGTCAACACCCAAATAAATAGGATGACTAAATTGTAGGCCTTTTCTTGTATCTGAGTCAAATTTTAAATAAAAGAAACATGTATGATATGAAGAAAAACATAAAACTATTAGCAAAGTGAGGCATCAATTTCAGAGGAATCTCACATAATAACAGAAAACTACGAAATGAGAAAAGTATTAATGAAGCATATGATGTTGAAATCTAAATATCTACAGGTCTTGTATCTATTTATAACATATACAGAGGAAAAATTGTAAATGATTTAAATAACAAGAATAATAATTTCCACAGTAGAGGTTTTACTAAATTGTAACCAAGCATTCATCAGTTAAACATATGAAAGAAAGATGAGATGATAGGGAAACACATAACTCAGAGGTAACAAGATCTGGAATCTTCAATCTGCATTTCTATTAATTTAGAGTCTCTTCAAAATTACTTTGTCAAAAATGCCCTTTTTAGAGAGATCAAAAAGACCATTGTCAATCTTCTCTCCTTTTATTTATACAAAATCATCACTACTTGATCGTTAGCAATCTCCTATTTTTTAGGGAAAAAGAAGGAAAAATAGTTACAAAACTGCAACCTTAACCATTGCATGATTAAAATTTCATTGGT
>ML782337.1:119173-143609 GCA_009831015.1 Picea engelmannii | reverse complement strand
CACTTCTTACATAATTCTTCAAATTCATTTATGTAGAACTCTTCGCCATTATCTGTCCTCAACACCTTAATTCTTTTCTTTGTTTGATTCTCAACAAGATCCTTAAACTCTTTAAACCTATCAAAGACTTCAGATTTCTTCTTGAGGAAATATATCCAAGTCTTACTTGAGAATTCATCTATAAATGAGACATAGTACACAAATTTTCCCAATGATGGGATCGACACAGGTCCAAAAACATCACTGTGAACTAGCTATAAAATTCCTTCTGCCCTCATTACACCAAAGGGGAATCTTACCCAATTCTGCTTCCCATATAGAAAATGTTCACATAAATCAAAATCCAGAGAGGAGTTAGACATACCTTCAACCATACCTTTATCGTGTAGTAGTCGAAGACCCTTCTCTCCGATATGCCCCAGTCTTTGATGCCACATCATAACCTTTTCTCCAGAGACTGTAGGAGTTCTTTCTTCTTCAACTCCAATATTAGGAACAATGGAACTATTACACCCATCACTAATAGTTCTTCCTTGCATCTTATACATAGTTCCAAACCAAACTCCCCTCAACAACACCATTTCTCCTCAAACCATCCTGCAGGTTTCCTTTTCAAATATTGTTTTTACCCTTGCATCGTCCATTTTGCTTACAGAAATCAAATTTCTGGCCAAACCTGGGATGTGCAGAAAACTAGGAAGTGTTCTAATCCTTCCATCTACGAGCTTCAATTTGACCCTTCCTCTTCCTATGATTCTTGTTGTCGAATCATTACCTCCATCACACCTTTCATATTCACAGAACCACTCCCTGTGGGGAGTCATATAAAAGGATGCACCGGATTCAACCAACCATGACTCATGATCTGCATGTGTGCTTGAAGAGGCCAAGTACACATCCCCTCCTTCTTACTTGGAGGTCTTTTCTTCTGTAGAAGAAGATTCTTCAAATCCCTTCTTTTTCTCAACTTTAGATCTACACTGCTTCTTGTAGTGCCCTTCGTTTCCACATCTCCAACATACCCTTACAAAATTTCCTGGAGATTTAGATCTACCCTTAGATTTAGATCTCCCACTTGAGAAATTAGATCTATTTCTTTCTTGGGAACGTCCTCTTGCAAATAATGTGTCTGTGATATGTCCTTCCATATTATTATGTCTCATCTCCTCCGACAACAAGGATGAGACCACTTCTTCAAAATTCAAGGAAGTTGTATTACTACCTATGGCCACAACGAGACTCTCCCACGATTCTGGTAAAGAAAACAACAAACTGATACATTTATCTTCATCTGAAATTTTAATCTCAACAGATACTAACTGACTTACCACAGTATTGAAGGCGTTCAAATGATCTGCCATCGAGTCTCCATCTCTCATCCTCAGGTTATATAGCTTATTTCTCAGGAATAGTTTATTTACCAGGGACTTAGACTGATACAACTTCCCCAACTTTTCCCATAAATCCTTGGTTGTAGATTCCTCTGACACATTTAGTGATACTGAATCAGAGAGACACAATTGGATTTTTCTCTTTGCCTTCTGATCCAACTTTTTCCAGTTATCTACAAAAGTTCTTGTAGGTACAATACCTGGATCTACCACGATCCATTGATCTCTGTCCGCCAATAGATCTTCTGTCTTGAGCTTCCACAACTCAAAAGTTTTCCCATTAAAATTATCGATCTCCATCTTCGAATTGCTTGCCATTTCTTTTCACCTGAAAAACAATATCGTAGATCTCCCACTGTAACAAGGCTTATCACAGTCCCGAGCCAAACCCTTGAACAAAAAGGCATCCCCATGAAGGCAATAAATATCTGATACCAAATGTAAATTCTAACCTTGTACAATATCTACTACAAACAAATATTCAAAAAAAGAACAGAAAAGATAGAATGGCAAATACAAACATTACACAAAGATATTTTCCCTGGAAACCCAAACCGGGAAAACCAACATATTCTATATTATCCATCCTATTACAATGTTTACAATACAAAATACATATAGGAGCCAGTGGCATCCAAAACCCTAACCCAATGATCTGGATTAGTACAAAACCCTAATTCCTTAACCGGAAATAGAAAACCATCGGCAAAGAAACCATGTGCCGAAAAACCACCTAATATAATGCAGTCCTGATGCAGAATTTTTTTTTCCAGGGACACTGCCCCCGAACCCCCGTGAGGGGGACTCTGCCCCCCTGCACCCCCTTATAACCCCCTCTGCGCGCCCGATGCATATGCTCATACACCACTACTTGTGCAAAGAATATAACACATACCCAACAGAAAACTGGACCGATATGCATAAGAATGTGAGATCTGGTTTAACTTCAGTCAGTAGGTTGTAGTAAGGGTGGGTAGGAGGAAGACTTAGGTGAGGAAAATGTAGACGTCTGTTGTGAACATCAGGTTTTCCAGTAGCCTAAGGAATAAAAACTTAAACACAAGTTCCTCTTGGATAAAAATTTCAAATATACTGAAAGAAATCATAACAACATTACATTCGAACATTCAAACATAATAAAGTCACAACAATCCATGTGAATCAATCATTCATGAACTCTCTAAGTAAAAGAGGCAGATAAGATGGAGTAATAAGGTTGAATTTTATTAAACAAGAAGTCTCAGGCTACAACACATAACCAGGAACCAGGAGCTTCATTAAAACTTTAGAAATAGGGAGCTTTGCTCTACCATCCCCCCACATAACAAAATATTACAACTAAGTATTTATACTCAGAGCAACTTGGGGCTCTCAAGGACATGATCGGACCACTACATTCAAATATTTGCAATTTCTTCTTATTCTATCAAACTGCACATGCTTTCCTCTGTCATACACAAACTCAAACAGTATGGGCTTTACAAGAAAATCCATGACAGGGAACTTTCAACTGACAGTCAGCCCCCCATGGAAAGGTCTTCCTTGTTTTCCATTTATGTGGTGAAATGAGGTTTCAACCACCTTCCCCATTTTCATTAACTACCTTCACCAAGACCGAGACGAAATTTGACATCCATGAATGTTCCAGGAAGTGCCCATAATTTCTTTGAGTCAATTCTGGCACCTCGAGGCCATGCAGATCTTTCTTTGTGACCAACTTGGGATCTTTGGTATTTTGCGTAGCTCCTTTTCATCACCCCACATGAACTCAGGTCGTGACCTCATGCTTATCCCATACGAAATATCGAAATTTTTCATTTCGGGAGTCTTCACCCCTCTTGATTCACAATGTCCTGATGCCCGAAACCACGAAACAGTCTGTATGGATCAACGACCGGACCTTCTTAGGAATCGACAATCACGATCATCCTTGACCTCTCTCATTCACCCTTCACTTATTTAGGTGCTTACTTTTCTTTTGGCCCCACCTTCCATGTGACCGCGGACTGCGATCACGGGCTCAAACTTTAGGCGCATCGCGATTTTGCGTTTCGCGAGTTCACGAGGTGCTTCATGCTTAAACCACTGAGTCACAAAATTGTGATACCTTAGATCAGGTGCCACACGTCCCCTTTGATTGGATGACCTAGATCACATTGTCATTTTGGGACCTCATACCATCGACACTTCTCGCCTCAACCCTTCCAGGAAGACTTTCTCTTTGGCTCAGATCTGGCACCACGTGTTTTTTTGGAATGGACGGCCAGGATCATTTCGAGACTTCGCGTGTCGCTAGTCCTCAAGACTCTACCCTCCTACTTTTTTGATTCATGAAATTAGGAAAAGATGATCCATAGGTCCAAATCTGTCCTTTGATCAATGGCTACGATCTTATCGTGATTTCGCATTTTGTGAGTTCTGATGACTTGCTCCTTGACCGCTCCATCTTGCGAAACCACAAAATGCAAAGCTTGCACCATGTGTCCTCTCTCGTACCAATGGCTAGGATTAACCTTGAGATTTAGGACCTCTGGTTCTATATTTCATGCAACTTGCAGTATCTCAATCACCCAATCGTCGTCGATCTGATCTTGCTCGCTCACTTGATTTGAGTCCACATCAAACCTCTTCAAGTGTTGTGTGTGGTGGTGATGACCGCGGCCTATGAACCATTACTCGAATGAATGGCTGAGGGCTCAAGAAAACAAAATGATTAGTGGTAGAGGCAAAAGAGGGGTGATCGGCCTTAGGGAAAACGTGAAGGCTAAGGGCCGATATTTCTCAGGCAAGCTGCTAAGGGAAAAACTAGTACATCAAACAGGTGAAGACAAACAGTTGAAAACTATGAGCCAAAAGGAAAGCCTACGATCGAGTCTGCAAAGGAGAGAAACAGGAAAAATTGTAGACCTAGGTAGAAAGCACAGACCCACAAGACCTTGACAACTTTATGTGCTAACACATACCATTGTACCCTCCTTCAAAATATTTGTCCTTAAAGCTTTAAAGGTTACATGTGATGAATCCAAGAAATATGATTTTCTTATTTCCTCACATTCTTCTTTCCATTGATGATGATCCATCCATCCAAACTCAATTATTTCCTTTGTTAATCCTTGATGGCTAGTTGTTGCATAATTTTATTTCCCTTGATTCCATGTATAACTCCATATATTACCCCCTTGGGGCCATACCACAATTCATAACTCTTCACACAAAATTCTCTCTACACAAGTTTTACACCTATTAACATCTTCATGTATGGATAATATATTCACATAGATATTTTATAATAAAAGGAAATTGCATGCATTCATATTCATGATCACACAGATAACATGTAACACCAAAGAATCCATATTATTATCGATACAAATACACTACAACAAGTTACAAGATTTGATAGAACTAGCAGTCTCTCGCATTTCTTCTTCTCTTACACTTCAATCCTTAAACAATTATACAAGTTTGGTATCTATCCTTACTAAAAAATTCTTTAGTTTCCAAGTCACAAGCCTTGGAAACCCATTTTCTCACTCTCCCTTCTTTATTTGTATGGGTATCTCCTTATCAAATACTCCATCCTACTAGTTAAGATGTTGGCTTTCTATTCTTTATATTGTCAAGATCCACCTAACTCCTTGATTTTTCTATTTATCTTCTCCCATGGAAACCATTCCCCTTACATATTCCAACTAGTATTCTCATGTTCCTACTTCAACTACCATTGTTAACATTCTAGAGTCCTTGTATATTCATTTTCCATCTCGAGATTAATTTCTCTTCCATAGAGATTCTTGTTCTACAATGTGCCCTTTCAGATTTCCTTCTACAATGCATTATTTCAGATTTTGTTATGCATCACCTTCCTTTGGATTCCCTTTTGAAAATCATGTATGATTTCCTCTTTATTGTTTCTAATTTCTCCCATTTCCATTTCCACGACTAGGAATGATTCCAAATGATTCATAGAACAAGGTTCCAACACCCACAACTTGCTACTACAATAACTTGGGAACTCCACAACACAAAGTTTCAGTGCCCACATCTTACTTTCACAACAAGCATTCTTCATTCCATGTGGTGTTCTACTAATACAAATATTCACTGTAGCTATTTTCATTATGTTATCTGCATGGTATTCTCTTTCCATTCCTTCTCTTGTCCACTAGGAATCTACGAACTATGATCTCTTAAACTCTATATTTACTCGAACAAGTCTAACTTGCCTCTACTTGTAATCACTAGTTTTTTCAAAACAAAATATGTAAATTGACCTTGATTATCCTACATAAAATTCCATATGTTATTAATAAATCGTGCCCTCATGCTTATAAGGTAAACTCTTTAAATATCCGTCTACCAATACTCTTTAAATCTCAATCTACCAATACAACATTCATCATTGTTGCTTCATCAACTCTACACTCTTCATCATATTCATTATTGTACACTTCAACTCTGCAAGTAATACACTACACATCATCTTTATACTACACCTTCTTCCTTCAACTCACTATTGTTTTCTTCATGTATGATTGTTTCATATTGACCCTCAACAGTACAACAACATACTTATTATGCAAATCTAGGTTTTCCATCTCAATTACCGTTGCAACTCATCTCTTATTGTTGTTTCCATATGTCTCTTTTTCTTCATCACCACAAGCATCGCCCATGTAATCCTCATCCATGCATCACCCACATGACTCACATTGATTCATGTGCCCACAAATATAGTTCACTACCCTTTTTCATGTAGTTTACAAAATTTGTTTTGGTAACAGGCAACGATTAACAAAATCGTAGGGGAGGTTGAATGTATTATACTAAAGCTCATGACTCCCCTCGCCAATTTTATCGGTCACAGTTCTACTTTGGTAAATCCCTTTTTCTTTCTTTTGGTTTTAGAATAGCACTGGAAATTCATCGTTTCTGGGCCACCTTAATATACAATTTACCCATACTCAACAATTCTCATCATTGGACAGAGCTTAAGCAACAATTTTGATATATATACTCACCATTTCTCTAATAATTTTTTGTGATAAATTTTTCTCCTTTTTTGTTTTGTTTTTCTTTCTCTGTGATAACTAGAAGGGTTCGATCAACTATGGGTCTATTTTATTTTTTGGAAAAAAACCCCATATGAAATCTTGGAAATCTATTGTTGAATCAAAATCTTGTTAAGGAAAAACTAGAATGAAAATGGCCTATTATACATCATGCCTACCGTGAGAAGCAAAGGACGACAAGTCTTGTTCACTTAACTGATCATTGTATCCTTTCCTCTGGTTTATATTGATTTGTTGTATATATTTTTTTCAACAAAATATACAATCCAAGAGTTCAAATCCATAGACTACCATTATAAACCCAAGAGTATATCTAACAGGTTGTACGCCAGATATACCATATATACCCAAAACTTGTGACTCAACAAGGGCCGAGACATCCCGACCTCCACTGGGATGGAAAGAAAGCCTATCCAGGGGTCACCTACCATTTGAGACTTATCACAGTAGACCAAATTCTCGATCATAATTGATCCCTAGTGGGCTAGGTGAAAATCACCTGAGATAAAAAAAAAAATCTTTATTTACTTTTATAAGATGATACCTCCTTTCAAAAAATTATTTATTTTTATAAGATGATACCTTCATTCAAAAATTTATGGGTAATCGAAATTTCATCTTAACAACATGTTCCTTTGCAGGTGAGGAACACATATCCCAGATTATTCAAATAGAGATAAATCCTTAGAGAAATAAAATGGTAAGTGTGGCTAAGAGATATAAATTTATTTCACTTCAACCAAATTCTTTACCTCTTACTAGTATTTGTTGTTTCGATTCCAGGTTGAATTTCCTTAATGTGGTCTCAAAGTCGATATCAGTCAAGAGGTATTCGAGTTCTGGTTTAACGTAACTCTCTATTAAATACTTTCAATGTTTAAAATCAAAGAACTACCCACGACTTATTACCATCAAGCAAAATATTAATCATATATTCTTTAAAAGAGAATTTTGGGTACTTCTTGACACAGTGGTCTACCAAGTGATATTTATACCTGTAAAAAAAAATATATTCCTCTGTCTAATTCTTGTTTTATACTGGCAATGATACTATCTAGAGGTTTATACATATATGCATGAAATCTCAATGATTTTTCATTACATGTATTTATTTTTATGTCTTGTCATTTTTGAATATAGCTGCATAATGTATGAGATCTATATGATTTATACTTGAAATGTAAATTAAAAAAAAAAAACTTATGAGAATTATATAGGATCCACATGTTCTTTAATAGTATAAAAATTGTAACTAACACACTAATAGTTAAGTAAATTGCATGTACAGTAAAGACTAGAGTACACATATCTGAATTAGATGAGCCAAAAACAAATGGAACATCCACATTCCACCCAGCCGTAGATGCAGAACAACCAAATTACTTGTCCTGATAGCCCCCTAGCCTAACCATGACTCCATAAGGGTGAATTGAGCTCCACTCCTTATTCAATATGTCTATGTACAGTTCAGAAATCATTTGTCTAACACATGAGTGCTCACACAACAAATATCTCCTTCACAACATACTAAGGAGCCTCCTACCTCCCACATATGTTGTATATATCATTTTCTTTTTCTTAGGACTTTTTCTTTGAATCCATTTCCCTCCTTGGAAATTCACAGCTTTAGAAATCCCTGATTTTTAGGGGCTGCCAGTGACATAACTCCACTTTTGACACTTGTTAAAACTAGCTCTGAGTTAACTCAAACATGTTCCCCACTCATAGAGTCATAGTCAGTAATTTTTAACCTGGTTGTTCCATCTATTTTCTGCATTAAATAAATTAAAAAATTATGTCTCTTACATCTTTCCATCAAAATAGGACATTTGGCAAGTTAAACTCTTGCTCAAAAATAAAAATAAAATATAACAATTAAATTTCTTAATAACACTAAGTATGAATTTCCATAAATGAAAATTATTCAAAAATAAAATGTTTAATTCTTGAGGATATTACACTTTCTCTCTCATTAGCAACATATTTATCTTCTCAATAGCTTCTCACTTAGATTCTTCGTCTTTCCCAAGCCTATAAATCAATCATCACCTTCCACGCCTCAACTTCTCTAGTTCTCTATCATCCCATTATTTTTAGTTTCACATGCTTTCTTGTAGGCCACTTAATATTATAGCATAGGATTTATCTATAGGAATATTTATCCACTTTTTATTCTTGTTGTGGATAAAACTAATACTATCACTAGGGTGGACTATTAACAGATCATATCAGAAAAAATGCAATTCAATCCCCAAGGTATGTATATAATTACTTGATGCAATTATCAGTTAGTTATGAGAGGGACCTACTTGGTCCTAATGCTCATTTGGAGAGGAATCCTTTGAGTTTACCTCACACCACTTGTCCTTTCTCCTATCCATTCTTTCAAAATTACACATAAGGAAACAAGTACATTTCTCAAACTAATAGGTAGAAATAAAAGATATGCATTTAATAACTACTTTAATTAACTATTAGGAAAGTTAGAACCTTAACCAAATACTGAAAAACATCAATCATTGAACATTAACATAGAGTTTGGGGGAGGGACATAAGAGAGATATTAATTTTAATTAGAATGAAATATAGGTACACAAATATATACTTGGTCCTCTATCAACTCCTTCCATAACCGTCATCTAGATTCCTCCATCCTTGATCCACTCAAGACTGCTTCAGGAATCCGAAAATATTATCCATGTAAGAATGAGGAAAACCAAGAGATATTAATCCTCAAAGTAGGAAAGGGAGAAAACACTCAAGGAATAGGGGCTCCTTGAGGGTTGAAGGTCATAAAAACCATAGGGAGACAACAACCTCTAATTATTCTGGCAAGAGGATAACTCGGTTACTGCATCAATTATACTAGATATTCCCTCCATTAGACCTCATTTTATACTAATTTAAGTTGACTGAGATAGTTTGACATAGGTTTTAGGGAGTTACAAAAGTATTTTCCTGTAAACCCCACTCAACAATGTGTAATTTTCAGAAATTTTATGTTTTTTAGCCACTTTTTAGGCATATGCTTCTTTGTGAGAAATATGTGCATGTGTACGCTCCTTTTGTGAGCATGAAGAGCATGTGGATTGCCAAGGAGGGTTTTTAAGCAATGTTCAAAGTGGGCCAAATCTACAAGAGGTGTATATTAAGGGTATGGTGGACAAATCAATTCATCCAAGACATGGAGGTGTCGAAATATGCTATAATAGGTGCCCCTTAATGTATGAGGTTATAAGGGGAGTTGATGTCTAAAATACATTATTATATCATAGAGGGAGCTACTAAGTGGGACAAAGTGGATTTCATTGATATTCAAGTCAGAAAAGTACATGCAACACAAACCAACGTATCAAATGACTCTCTCCCTGAGGTGGGAATACCCATGATATAGTGTAGAAAATCATGGACACCAAATCAAGTACACTACATATCCATGAAGTATATATAAAATGTAGAAATCATGGACACCAAATAAAGTACACTACATATCCATGAAGTATATATAAAATGTATAAATCATGGACACCAAATAAATTACATTGCATATCCATGAAGTACATATAAAATGTAGAAATCATGGCCACTAAAAAGATACATTGTGGATCCATGTCAAAATATATCATAGCCACAAAAAAATACACAATGGATCTATGTCTCAATAGATATCAGGAGGATGACAAGAACTATGAGATAGACAAAATGATCATCCAAAAAGTACCAATTCCAAATGGGTGACTGGTACTATCTTGTGAAACCAAGGTAGGAACATAAAGGGGATATGCTGCTATGGCCCAAGGTCTTCAAGCCAAACCCACTGGTGGTATGAATCTATCCATGTGAATAAATGATCTAACATTGAAAATGGTAGAAAATGTTTGTTTACTAGTCATTAATGTATATCATTAACAAATGAGAGACAACCCACTGATAATGATAATGGGTGTCAAGGTACCTACTACATCCTATAAAATGTGAATATAAGTGTTTTCATCGAACACTTGTAGAATCTATCGATCAAGAGACATTGATGTATTCCCACTATCAATAGCGAGGAAACCTTCCACTGATAACTACAAGCCTTGAGGTACTATAGAACCTCTAGATCTTGATCCTAAAGAAAATGAGTTAGTATCAATGCGAAAATATCAGTTGGAGGAATGACATTGAGGCATCCCCCATCATCCAACAAAGAAATCACAAGGAACATTATTTGAAGGTCTTGGGAAAAGGCTAGAAGAACACACCACTAATTATGTCTCTTGCATGCACCAGATGAAAATAGAACATGAAAGAGACCCTCTGAGAAACAATCAATAATGAAAGTTGTTAACAGAGGTGAGGAATTCCACCAACGAGGAAAATGGAAACCAAGGTATAGAATGAATCCCAATGTGTGAATAGAAGTCTTGACGTAAAACACATGGGAAACCATTTATCCAGAAACCATTCATGAAATTTTATCTGCTAAGTGCAAGGTAACCTACCAATGATGAAATAGGCCCATACTTAGACAAAGCTCAAGGTTTACATTTAACCAACTTGTCAAGTAGAATACTCAAAACTAGTGCTTTGTTCAAGGATGACATAACTGAGGACTACTGCCACCAAAATAAGTATCTTAATTCTTTCTCCCCTCTCTCTTTTTTCAAAATATTTTATTTTTGTGTCTTTTTCATGTTATTAAATCCTAAAAAGGAATAAAATAATGTTATAATATAGTGGGGGAAATGAGTGTCACATGGAAAGAAAACTAATTTCGAGCGCATGTAACATACCTATGAAATATGTAGGAAGGATGTGCAATATATGGACACTCATCATGAAATTTCCTCAAGAGATAGGATTCTAAGGTGAAGGAACAATAGATCCAAAGGAAAGTACCTAAAGAGAATTCATAAGCAATAATCAACGAATGGAGAATTGTAGCAGGCATTAGGCTCAAAAGCACAAGTAGTGATATGTGATGCAACCGTACAATCTAATATGTAAAAAATGGGAGCCCCATGGGTAATGGTTATAAATAGATTGAGGAGAAGTAATTTGTCTTTGATGTGAATTCATGGTGGGGATAAGAGGGCTCCCAATCCTATGGAAAAATTTAGGATGGGTGCCAAAATGGAAAACAAGGCTCTAACTAGGGAACCCATGATCGGTAGACTCTTCCACACAAATTATGACACTTTTAAATGGCTAAGAAGGCTTAGTGTTGTAACTCTATGGGGTCAATACTAAGGAAAAAAATGGAACAGGAAACTGATAATGCACAATGCAAGGCAGAAAACCTAACCTATATGCCATTTTCAATTCTGTTACATGTTGGTGTGGATCAAGTTGGAGCAAACAAAATACCTCCAACGCCCTATATAGATGATCAAAAACACTAGTTTAGAAGTTAATAAATCCAATATAATCCTTTGACATCAACTTTTGCTCTAGAATATAAAATTGAAAACAAAAACCTTAAAAGTACAATATGATACAAAGCACCACATAGCCTTACCACTTACACATAATACTTCTTCACGTAGAGCCCCTTGCAAATGTTAGTTCAAGGATTAATTTCACAATCAACCTCTAAAGTCTGAATTTCATGAAGAAACAACAATCAATGATACATATATTCCCATGGAATATTAGCTATAGTCGTGGCTTCAAGGATAGCCTCATTCAAAGGAAATTCAACATCCAAGAAATCATGTGAACTAAGAGGACTAGTGGCCCAAATGGATGAAATATATCGGTAAAGACTCACAAATACCAAGGCTTGAGGACCTACAAACACTAAGATCAGAATTAAGAGGAAAATAACAATCCTTCAATTCGAGTAGAAGAAGTAAGGTATTGCATGCCCCCATTAGATAAATCACATGTTCAATTTCTAGGACTGTGTCCTAAGAAGGCAAGAATGAGTGCAAATTCTCCTTCACAGAAGAAATTGAACACCAATGATATGATTCCACATAATTCACCTATAGTGGGGTATATTCCACTCAAGTACTAGGAACAAAATGGGTATCAAGGTCTAAATTTGACTAAGGATGGTTATTATCATATGCAAGTTGATTAATGGTGACAATGCTTATGTTGTGAGGAAAACACATCACCCGAAAGAGTGTAGACACCAAAACATTCCTAGCATATACATAATCATTCCCCAAGGGAATATTGAATTCTAATGGGCCATTCACCATGATCATATGAACTAGGATAGTCTTCCCACATAACATGATAGGAAACTAAAAAATAATACCCAAAGATTCACTCGGTCTTTTGTCAAAATCCAAAAACTAACTGGTTGCTAACACAATCTTGGGACAACCCATAGATTGCAAAGTCAAGGAGGATAAAAATATTGCAAAGGCTCCCTCATCTACTATACATCAATAAATGTTGTATTAGTAAACTTCAATCCTTATTTGGAAGGGTGCAAAATAAGGAAGGTGGGGCTCAACAAGATTATTCCAATTAGAGGAAACCATCCTAGAACATGGAGGGAGAATGCAATAAGTGAGAGGAATTCCCCCCTATTCAAAATGTTTCGAATTAGAAGTGAAGAATAAATGGTCAGTAGACAAAAGAAGAAATGGTGGATCAACTAAATATTGTATTGGCTCAAAATTTGTGGACACATCACTCTCTAAACGAAGAGTGGGATCAACCAAATATTACATCAGCTCTACCAGTTCATCAACCAATGGTTACATGGGTTGTTGAGAAACCAAAGTTGGTTCAAGAGAAAAAAGAGCCTTGAGATAGGGACCACATTCTTTGTACCTCTGGAATAGTAGGGCACAAACGAGTAAGGTGATCACCCTTGCAAAGTTTACAAGGGATTAACTTAGGCTTGAATCCTATTCATCTAGATTTTTTTAGCAATATCTATGCCCCCAACATGACTCACATTGACTGGTGGATTTCTCCCAGCATGACTCATGGTGGTTGGTTTCTTATTTCCAATATGACTTGCAATGATTAGTTTTCAATCTCCAATATGACTTACAGTGATTGAATTCTCACTCCCAGCATGACTCGTAGTAGCTAGTTTCTTCCCCCTAGCATGACTCGTAGTGGCTAGTTTCCTATCTCCAATATGACTTGCAGTGAATGGATTCTCGCTCCTAGAATTACTTGAAGTGGCTAGTTTCTTTCCCCTAGCATGAGTTACAGTGGCTAGTGACTTGTAATGAATAATGCCTTTTCCCTTTGTCTTTTCCTCTTCTTATTATTCTTCTTGTTTATATTCTCTTTAGGCCTCTGGTTACTAGGAGCTAGACTTTCACCAGATGATGAAAAAGGAGGAGGAACATATTTCACTAGTGAAGAAGGTAAAGTTTCAATATCAATTCAACTTGCTTGACATAAGGTTCTTGTTTAAGAAGTTTTAGGATCATTTGGAACATTTGGAGTGGACAAAAACCAAACAGGTAGGCCCACATTCAATCCAAGAATATTCAAGATGGCCATCAAGGGGGTACCAATGTTTTCAAAGAAAGGAAAAATACAAGAATCCCCTTGGTAATGGGTCCCTTGGTTGGTACTCACAAAGTAATTGCATGGTATGTAACCACTCATGTGCATGAATGAAGGGTATGGTGCCCAAATCAAGGCATCCAAGACATGGAGGTGTCAAAATATGTTATAACACTTCTACTTATACAACCTCTAGAATTTACAATCTCTACAACTCTTTTCTTCCTCTCCTACAATAACATCAATTTCTTTCACATTATCTTGTGCACTTCTCTTCCCTTCTTTGATTGATGTTGATATCTTCTTTTCACCAAATTACATTTTTTTATCAGCTACAATATCATTCCTTCCTTCAAACAAAACAACAAACATCATATTAAGGTAATTAGAGAATCTCATCTTCATTTCATTATTTTTCCTACATATTATAACACTACCATTATGCTTCACATATTCACTTATAAATACTATACTACAATCATTTTCATCTATATACATTCTTATTTTCTCTTGGATTCAATGCCACTATGAATCTCTAGCCACCATCTAAGAAACAATGCAACTATCACCATTACACTTCTACAAACATGTTTCTCTAAACATATGAGTTAAGTGTCCACCCATGAAACGTTACAAATGAATTTCCTCTCATAACCTATTTTTCGGGTCAAGGAGCTTGCTATGGAGTCATATCTTCCGTTCCCATGTCATACTTTCAATGGGGTGTCCCTCATGTAGCCAACACTTGAGATATAAATTCAAACCACACATTCCAGGCTCACATCAAGTGACTATCCTTTCTTCTCACGATAACAATCATAGTTTCCTCCACCTCAACTTTCATCTTTATTTGATCATGAATTTCTCGCATGACCCATACTACCTCTATCTCTAGCAATAATTCTCTTAGATACTATCTTTCCTCTTAGAAATAACCCTCTAAGTTTTCTTTACTTCATGTAGCCTTATTTTCTATCTTCCACTTCTTGTAGCCTCAACATATTTATTCTCAATGACTTCTTTCTTTTCTCCAGCACGCTTTTTTGTGGTTCTTTCTTTTATTTATCCTCTACATTCTTCCATTGTAGTCTTCTCGTCCCACAACTATAGCTAGCTCTGATATTTCAACAATCTCTCTCATCCTAGAGTTGTATCTAGCTTCAATACCACTTGATGTAGGCATATTTAACCCCATCCCTCCCTTGCTACATCAAAGTAATTCACATTAGAATTCAAATATTTGGTGTAATGTTGGGTAATGTAGACTCTTAAAACATTTGCATTGCAGCCACATACTACCACAGTACAAAATTTGTGCATACACACAAAGAATTCCTTCCATAGAAGAATAAATGTAAGTTATAGAACCAAAGTTTATTCATGTTGCACCCAACATGGCCTTCATGATACTTACAATTATCTTGTAGTGGAAAATAACTTTTTCATGAGCCATATCTTGAATAACAACAACTCAGGCATAGCTCAACCTTCTAATAAACAATTTACTAGCAATAGATTTATTCTAGTAACCTCTGGGTTATAGGCCCACAATATTCCTCATCTTGAAAATACTAAACTATAAATATGCACCATTTACATAGGAAAATATATATTCAGTGCACAAGTCTTCACACAAACTTCTCTCTACACAACTCTTGTACCCAACAACATCTTCTTGTATGGATGATCTATTAACACAAATATAATATGCATTCATATTCATCACATAGATAACATGTAACATTAATGTATTCATGTTATTGTTGATCCAAATACATTACAACAATTTACAAGATTCTATATGACACAATGGTCTCTCACATTTCTTCTTCTCCTACACTTGGCCTCAATCATTAAACAATTAGCCAATTTTAGTTTCTCTCATTACCAACCAATTCTTTGGTTTTCAAGTCGCAAATCCATGGAAAATTGTTTTCTTACTCCCCATTATTTATTCATGTGAACCTCTCCCTATCAAATACTCCATCCTACTATATGAAATATTGTGATCTGTAAATTGTCGTGGATAGTCCACTGGAATAGTTTGTCACAATAGTTCTGATAACTAAAATTGAAATCTACATTATGAAGGTTAAATTCCTTTAGACTCCATAATATTGAGTTATTGATTTTCTACTAATGCATGAAATAGATAAAATGAGAAAAATAGAGAACAGTAAAACACAATCACATCATCCACAAAATAACACAAATATTTTCTTTAGAAAACCTTATGGGAGAAAACCTAGCTAGAAGGTGAGGCTACTATGCTCTGTTTTGCATGGTATGGAAATAATGCAAGTACAAAGGAGAATGCACTCTCTATAGAGTTACATGAGACCTGTGGCCTATTAAGATGCTACAAAACATTAAATCCCTCCATTATTCTCTCTAATTTTCCCACTCCCAGTTATTCTACTCTACTATGGAACAAAATATAATAACATAGAATGGAACCCCTTCTCCTCCTAGCGTCCTAGTATTTAACATAGTCTGATAGCCATATATGGGAAGGATTTTGACTTCCCTAACCCTTAATTGTGATAATATTTTTGAACTTCTATAATCTTCTTGAAATTCCATATGTGGCTAGCCCCATATGTGTGAGTAATGGGGGGTGACATGACATCCTCTTGTACCATGGTAGTCAACATGGTATATCAACTTGCGAGAGGCATAACTTTCACATACAGACTTTGATTGGGGAAATTCTTGCACCACTAGAAATGTCTCAGTGTGTAGAACACTTTTAGGACCTTCTAGTTGTTTTTGCACCAAAAAATGACATTTTATTCCTCAAAATGTCTCTGAAAAGTTTTGAACCCTAATTTTCTAAATCGGGACCTACCATTAAAATGACCCTATAAGTTCATTCCTCCAATTTTTTCCACTTTGAAAGCATCAAGATAGATGAAAAATAGTAGAATGATCCAATAAGAATCATACCTCCCCATTTAGGGAGTATTTTGGTCCTCAAAATATCTACTAAATGAGGTGATGAAATTTTTCCTCTACCTTCTCCCTAGAGTACCATTTTTCTTTTCCTAAAAGTTTTCATTTCAACCCAATCTACCCAAGATCATATTGCTCATGTCTTGTAGTTTTGGACCTCTTCTATAAAATTTTGTCCTACACTATATTGCCTAAGAATAAGTCCTCTATGGAAGTTATGACCTGCTCCTCCTACTGATCCAACATGGAAGGCTCATAGGGTTTGAGATTCTCCACATTCACTATTGAGTAAATGTGCATATATGGGGGTAGACTGAGTCTATAGGAATTATCTCCCACATTTTCCAATACCTCAAAAGGACCATATCACAAAGAATTGATATTCTTATCGGGACCCTATAGTATTTCCTTATTCAATTGTAACCATAATTTGTCTCCCACTCTAATTGTTCTCATTGTTTTCTTTTGGTCATGTCTAGCCTTGTACTTTTCCTATGAATTATTCAATGTCTCATGTACTTTGAATGGATCTTCTTGATCTTATCAACAATTTTTTTTTCTTTTGATGCATCTCATATGAGGTCCTCTCTCACCTCTCATTGTTGTTCATATAAAACATCTAAGGGTGAAGGTGGAAAATATCCAAAGCAAGTTTCAAAAGGTGACTTACTAATAGAAGTGTGGACTACTCTGTTATAAGAGTGTTGTATATAAATCATATTTTCATCCCAGTTCTTCATATGCTTCTGATTTTAACCCATCAAAAGCTATAGTACCAAATTCTTGTTGACTACTTATGTCTTCCCATCTGTCTATGGATGGAATGTTGTAAACGTCTTGAGATTAGTGTCCATATTCTCCCACAATGTAGTCCAAAAGGAACTAAGAAATATGGTGTCCCTATTTGATATGATGCTCCTTAGTATCCCAAAGTGCACCCAGACATGTTCAAAGAACAAGTTTGTTGCTTCTTGTCCCTTGATGGTCTTTTTACAAGGCATGAGAATACGCATTTTGCTAAACCTATCAAATACCACAAATAAATAGTAATGTCCCTTCCGCATGGTTGGTAAAACACCCATAAAATACAAGGAAATACTTTCTCAAGGTCTAGTGGGTACCAATAAGGGATGTTATAGACCTTGCTTCATGTTACTGGGATTTTTGGTACAACAAAGTATACATCCTCTAATATACTGTGCTACATATTCTTGCATTATGGGTTAGTACACATACCTCTATAATTTGGAAACTATATTCCCAACATTAAAATGTCCTTCAACCTTGGAGGTGTGAGCCTCTTTGATAAGTTGCAATAGTTCCCCTTTAGGAGCACAAAGCTTGTCAAGCTTGTAGAGTATACCATTTTGGAAATTATAGTCATCCTTGTTGTCACCTTATTCTATATGAATTTGGCATTGTGGCTATTGAAACACCTCCTTGAAGTCCTCATATTCTATGTATGCCTCTCTGTATCCATCATGGGTAAAAGGATCCATGTGCATCAGAGTTCCCAAAGATGTAATTTTGGATGTGGGTGGTCATGAAAGCATGTATTCCAACTTGTTTTTGCTACCATTCTTATAATTTATGACGAAATTATTTTTTTTGTAAGAAAGACATCCATTTGTAGTGCATGGTTTGTTTTAAATTACTACGGGTCTACAAATACTGGAGTGATTGGTGAACTGTTTGGATTATGGTCTCCTTGCACATCAGAAAATGCTTTCACTTTTAGACAACTTATTTCAAGGCATAGATCTCCTTGTCATAGGTAGGGTAGTTGAGGGCCGCCCCATGAAATAATTCAGAATGATAGCAGACATGCCTTCCTCCTTACATCAAGACTGCTTCCATGGCATACCCACTTGCATATGTATCTACTTCGAAGGGATTATACAAGTTTGGTAGTATGAGCATTGGTGCTTGACTGATGTTTCTTTTCATCTCATCAGAAGCCTTCTATTGATTACTTCCCCACTAGAAAATCTTACTACTTATTGTTATTTCATGGAGTAGTGCAACTACTATTGAAAATGAATCTATGAACTTCCGCAAGTATTTTGTTTCCCTAACAAAGCTCCTAACTTATGTGCAATTTGTAGGAACTAACCATTTCATGATGTCCTCCATCTTAGTGGGATCTATCTTGATCTTGCCTCCACTGATCCCATACCTCAGATACACTAAAGATTGTTGAGAAACCTCACATTTCCTTATATTATCCAACAACTGGTGCTTCTTCAGGGTCTCAAACACTTTCATAATATGTGATATGTGATCCTCTCAAGTAGCACTATAGATAATGGCATAAAACACCATTCATCAGTCTCATAAATGTAGTTGTTGCATTGCAAAAACCAAATAAAATAACCAACCACTCATAAAAACATTTCCTTGTCTTGAAGATATTCTTCTAGGTATCTTCTTCTTTGACTCATACCTGGTGATATCTTGATTTCAAATCCATCTTAGTGAAGTACTTCGCATGTTGCAGTTGATCCAATGGATCATCGATCATGGGAAAATGGTTATGATTATTTAGTGTAATATTGTTGAATGACCTGTAATTGATACACATTTTCCAAGTCCCATCCTTCTTGGTCAAACTTATTATGGGTGACCCACAAGGTGAGCTACTTGGTCAAATCACACCTTTCACCAACAACTACTACAACTATTTATTTCCATTGTTTGCTTCCATAATGGACGGTTTATACATCCCAATATTTGACAAGGGGGAGTATGGAAATAATTGGATTCCGTGCTCAACTTCCCTCTTAGGTGGTATCCCTTTAGGCTCCTAAAACACCCCCATGTATTCCTTTAGAAACTCCTCCAATTCAATTTTATTCTCCTTAGTACATCCTTCTGAGGATGTCTTTAATTTTTAACGACTCTTCACTACGTTGTTTTTCCCTTAGGAAAAGTAAAACATATTTCTTGCTAGAACTAGTCAATTTATTAGCTTTATTGGCACTTACTAGTGAAATTTTTTCTTTGCATTTGTGTGTGTTAATGATGAAGGATTTCTTGTCCTTTGTTATCACTCTGTAAATTGATTTTTGTTGAGGAAGAAAATAACGGAGGTAACCAAAAACCAACTTGAGGCTCGAAGCTATCCCTTCCAACCCAGAGAGGGCTCTCTCTTTCAAATCAATCACTAAAAATGATTGATTTGATTTTAACTCAAAGGCTACATCTCTAAAAAAAAATAGGGCTTATAGAGTTGGTGACAAAGAAGATGAAAATTCCATTGGGAAATGGGGTCATAGGTCAAAGATCACAAACTGTTGGACACTTGGTGATTTGGAAAATGGATTATCAGAGGCAATATAGAAAACACTTATTTATACCAATTAGATGTAGTTGTAGTAGAAATAACAGAAAGAGGACATTGATCCCTTGGGGAATCTATCAAGGATGAATCCCAAGGTGATTATAGCAGAAAAATAATTAAAAATATATGCAACAGAGCATCAATTTCAAATGAATTCATGTACACATATTTCACCTTAACATATAGAAGAAAACATAGAACATAAATAGATTCAACAGTGAGATCGCATACACAAAGAAAGCACAAGGATAAAAAAGTAACAATCACATGTATATCTGATGTCAAGTTCCAGGTACTTCTGGTCTCAAAATCTATTAATCTCAGAAAAACTTACAATATGCAGTGAATAACACCTTCTCACTCACTCGCCAACCATCAGTTTATGAAAGATCTCAAAATATATAGGAAAAACATCTTCTATCCTAAAAAATTCAAGTTCAAATTCCTATCTAAGTTAAGATACGATTACAATATATGTTGGCAACAAAATTAGAACTAACTGCTGAAAGGAAGTAGTCAAACTTGACTCATTAATTACATCATGAAAAATTGGCAAAAACAAATATTGAGTCCCTAATATAATGATCTTCGATATTGGTGTTCATTGGATATGAATTGGCACCTTTGTTGACCTGTCTATGTTGATCTGGACACCTTCTGGATACTCTGTCACAATTGTGCAGCAAGGTCGATGCACAACAAGAACCTACAGCAAAAATGCAACAAACTTGCGAAAAAAAACCCCCTTTTTGTATTATGTTCATTCTTTTTTACTTTGGCTGAGAGATTATGATGAATGATGGTGATTGTGGCCTCATGATGATGATTGGGAGCTCTAGAACCTCTTCCACCTCTTCAAATTAGGGTTTTGATGTATTTTATGACAAAAAGAAAAAATACAAAAATGGTGAACCAACACCAGAAATTCAAATCTTTGTTGCTTTAACAATCAAATCAAGCTTGCCTTTATTTCCAATCTTCACATGATGCAAGTTTCTTTAGAGTCATGTTCTCTTTCCTCAAAGTAAAATTTTTTTGGTACATGTTCTTCAATTTCATATGTAGTGGAAGGCTTCTTCTCACCATGAATATAGCATTGTCTATTGCAGGTTCACAATCATCTAATATTTCTGTAAATTTCATCTTTGGTCTTCTATTCTCCTCCCTTAGCTGGATTATCATATCTTGTGCTTCTCTCAGTTGTTTTGTTAATCTGTTGAAAGTATGTTGACCCTCACCATGGGTAGTCTTCTTCTTTTTTGTTTCTGTTGGCTATCTCTTTACAAGAGTTTCTTCTTGAGACTACAACTTTCTGGCTGAGGATCTTGTCAAAGGAACACTGGACCTAGGTATTTCTTTCACCTCTGGAATTTTCTCCACTACCTTCCCTTTACCTTTTATTTTGGAACATATTGGAGTTGTTAGCACTTATTTTTCACCTGTCAATGGGGTATATTTCTTGAAAGATTCTTCTAGGGATCTCTTATTCATCTCTATGTTCTCATGTTGTAGTTGTGCTATGACAAAATGGGCCTTCTTCAACTATTCTTGCAAATCCATTATCAACCTATCTTTGTGATCTAATGGCGCTAGTTTTGTGATGGCCTCTGGAGATTCACTAGGTTCTTGTGATGTGTGCATGGCAAGAATTATTTTTTACTAGGAGTTTCAACCACTTCTAAAGAGAATTGGATCTTTTCCCCTTTCTTTTTGGCTTGTTGGCTCATTGCATGTTCTTCAATTTCTCTTGCCCTCTTCTTGACAAAAATATCAGGGACAAATGATCTGAAAAGATCTTTTAATGACTGTGGTTGAGTTTTTAATTGCATGTGTTAATTAACCATTTGAGAAGCTTAATGAAAGAATGAGGAAATAAGAGGAATTACGACAGCCATATACATATATGAAGATCTGAAATGAAGTAATAAACAACAAACCATAACAAGAGAATTGATAACGGAGTTCGGCACAAAATTGCCTACGTCTTTGGGCCTTCGTCTCAGTGGGGGAGGCTTCTTTTTTTCTGTTCAAAGCTCAAAAAATACATCGCAGCAGTGCCAATTGGCTACAAGACTGATCTGGTCATGTTCTTCCATATCTCTAGAACCCAACAAAATAAACGACACGCAAAATGGATGACCGGAGCTCCCAGAAATGGCCCACAAGCGTTTGCTCTTCAACAACTTCCCTGCATAAAAATGGCTTTGGCTTGGCTTCCCTTCAGCATAACTCTACTCTAACTGTCCTTCTTGGCCTCAAACATGCCTGGTTTTTATACATTTGAAGTTGGTTATCCATCCCCAACTTCCTCCCAAAATCTGGCCTCCAAAAATGCCCAATATCTCCCAAAAATGGATAAAATCAATTAATTACAGGCATAAAATCAATTAAAAATAAAAAACATTATATAAAAACCCACTTTTCATATATATTTGGGCGCAGGCCCCTGTTGGAGCGCTCCTGGTCATATGAGAGGTAGCCATGTGGCCAGGCGCTCCATCTGCGCGTTAGCCCCCTGTCCGGGCTGGCTCCTAGTCATCGGCGCTTGCATAGGATCCTCGGCCTAAAATAGCCCAAGCCCTTAGGGATAGGCCCCCCGATACACGCGTTGTGGTTACATGGTGGCGCGGGGTCCAAGGGCTAGCCCTTATCCAAACTCTTGCACATGTTAATCCCCTCGCTCCGTGCTCTGGATATATGGAACGTCAATACAACCGCGGGCTGGGGCTAAACCCCGGTGCTTTCCACCTCCGACCAACACTTTGTATTAATTTAAAATAATATTTTGCCACATACATAATAAGTAACACTAGCAGAGCGGCTGGCTAGCCCGACCTTGCCAGTCCATAGCTTGGAGGAGATCAGGGGTTCGACTCCGGTAGATACCCCATATTTTTCACAAACCAATGAGCCAACCAATGGGTGCCACGTGGCAGCCCATGATTGGGCCACGTGGCACCACGTTATTCATCTGAACCGATGCCACTTATCTATCGAGTTTTCAGCTCCATACTGCCACATCACTGCCCTATCAACATGCCACTGTGTCTTCCACGTCAGCCTGTGCCACATGTCACCCTTACAGTGGTGACACATGTCACCCTCTGACTGGTCCAATCCTTGTCGTACACCACATAACCTACCATGTGTCATCACTAGGAGTTTCCACATCAACTATACGACTATATGGTCTGTACAGTCATCCTACCACGTGGACTGTACGAACTGTACAGTCACCCCCTTTTTTTACCTGTTTGGGTTTTCGATCAGAATGCGATATCTTTCGCATGCAGAGTCCATTTGAGGAAGTAAATATATGGCTGGAATCAAGAAGACGAGATGGATGCAATGGAATTGGTTGCGTCCGATTCTGAGCACTTTCAATTTTGAGCCTTTTTGAGCCCTGTTAGGCTCCTGGATCCAATTCTGGATCACACCTCCCCACTAAAGGACCTTTTGGTCCCCAAAAGGTTACTGACTAGTCAACAAGCTCAGGATAGGCCACCCAACTTGTCCTCTGTCTCTTAACTCTGTCATGTGCACCTGTCTCATCAAGATCAACTGTAACACAATCATGACAACTGATAGTATATTGTTAGCCATTTGAACCCTATTACATCTTATTGAAGCCACTATCATCCATGTAGACAACATTACTAATGATAGCATCAAAAACATGACTAGAAATGAACTGATATACTTGAAATATTTGCACGACATGAACTTATCTTGAAGCAACTTATGATTGATTTTCCATTCAACAATCATTTCTTGTTCTTGCTTAAGATCAATTACCTCATTTGAAACAATTATTGGTTTGTTGCTTGCTTGCACTGCCTTTTTTAATTGTTCCATTGTTTGAAGTGTTTTATTTGCCTTAACATGATGAGCATGAACCACATAATCTTGACCTGCTTTGGTTAATTGATATTGATTCTTTGTCCTGTAGAAGATTGCCTTACGATCATATAAGTATGGAATACCTAATACCATTCCACATTCTCTTAATGGCACTACATCACATGTTACTTTGTCCACATACTTAGATGAAATTGCAAATTTGACTGTGCACTGCTTTGTTATGTGCATTTGATGATGATTGCTTATCCATTTAAGTGTGTAAGGCTTATGATGTACTTGTGTTTTTAACCCCAATTGCTTAACCAATTCTTTTGAGATTAGATTAGATTGAGATCCACTGTTGATTA
>ML782337.1:67581-118442 GCA_009831015.1 Picea engelmannii | reverse complement strand
CCATCATATATGGGTAACTCAAATTTAACATCAAGTTTTAACAATGGCATTTCATTCTTATGCTTATGAACATGTTTCTTTGCATTAGATTTAGAACTTGAACTTGAAGAAGAAGGAGAAGAAGGAGGTGATGATGGAGGTGACAGAGGAATCTAAGGATGATCCTCTTCCTCTTCACTTTTTCCCTTTGAAGATTCACCCAAAACTGGTCTCTTTCGTTCCAAGTAATCCTTGTACAAAACTTTCACCATCTCCGACATAGCAAGGAAAGTTTTCCGAAACTCTTTCTCATCCTGAGAAAGCCCTTCTTCCGATTCCATATTCTCGCTATGAGAAGCTCTCTTTCTCAATCCAATTAATGGATTCTCTGCAACAAGATCACCTTCACCACGCTGTAGCTTTTCCCTGGTTAACATGCAAAACTCAAATCCAAATGTCAACTAGCTCTGATACCACTTGATCCGAAAAGATCTTTTAATGACTGTGGTTGAGTTTTTAATTGCATGTGTTAATTAACCATTTGATAAGCTTAATGAAAGAATGAGGAAATAAGAGGAATTACGACAGCCATATACATATATGAATATATGAAATGAGGTAATAAACAACAAACCATAACAAGAGAATTGATAACGGAGTTCGACACAAAATTGCTTACGTCTCCGGGCCTTCGTCTTAGTGGGGGAGGCTTCTTTATTTCTATTAAAAGCTCAAAAAATACATCTTAGCAGTGTCAATTGTCTACAAGACTGATCTTTTCATGTTATTCTAGATCTCTAGAACCCAGCAAAAGAAACGGCACGCAAAACGGATGACTGGAGCTCCCAGAAATGGCCCGCAAGCGTCTACTCCTCAACAGCTTCCCTGCATAAAAATGGCTTTGGCTTGGCTTCCCTTCAGCATAAATCTGCTTTGACTGTCCTTCTTGGCCTCAAACAGGACTGGTTTTTATAAATCTGAAGTTGGTTATCCATCCCCAACTTCCTCCCAAAATCTGGCCTCCAAAAATGCCCAATATCTCCCCAAAATGGATAAAATTCATTAATTACAGGCATAAAATAAATTAAAAATAAAAAACATTATATAAAAACCCACTTTGCATATATATTTGGGCGCAGCCCCCTGTTGGCGCGCTCCTGGTCATATGAGAGGTAGCCATGTGTCTAGGCGCTCCATCTACGCGTTAGCCCCCTGTCCAGGCTGGCTCCTGGTCATCGGCGCTTGCATAGGATCCTCGGCCTAAAATAGCCCGAGCCCTGAGGGATAGGCCCCCCGATATGCGCATTGTGGTTACATGGTGGCATGGGGTACAAGGGCTAGCCCTTATCTAAACTCCCGCGCATGTTAAGCCCCTCGCTCCATGCTCTGGATATATGGAACGTCAATACAACCGCGGGCTGGGGCTAAGCCCCAACCCTTTCCGCCTCCAACCAACACTTTGTATTAATTTAAAATAATATTTTTCCACATACATAATAAGTAACACTAGTAGAGCGACTGGCTAGCCCAGCCCTTCCAGTCCATAGCTTGGAGGAGGTCGGGGGTTCGACTCCGGTAGATACCCCATATTTTGCACAAACCAACGAGCCAACCAATGGGTTCCACGTGGCAGCCCATGACTGGGCCACGTGGCACCACGTTATTCATCCGAACCGATGCCACTTGTAAACAACTGACTGGTCCACTTGTATGTTGAGTTGTCAGCTCTGTACTGCCAAGTCACTACCCTGTCAGCATGCCACTGTGTCTGCCACGTCAGCCTGTGCCACGTGTCACCCTTACAGTGGTGACACATGTCACCCTCTGACTAGTCCAATACCTGTCGTATGCCACATCACCTACCACATGTCATCACCAAGAGCTGCCACATCATCTATATGACTGTACAGTTTGTATAGTCAGCCTGCCACGTGGACTGTACGGACTGTACAGTCACCCCCTTTTTTTACCTGTTTGGGTTTTCGATCAGAATACAATATCTTTCACATATGGAGTCCGTTTGACGAAGTAAATATATGGTCAGAATCAGGAAGACGAGACAGACGCAATGGAATTGGTTTCGTCTAATTCTGGGCACTTTCATTTTTGAGCCTTTTTTATCCCTGTCAGGCTCCTAGATCTGATTCTGGATCAACAAATGTGATGGGTTTTTCTACAGATCAAGGAGTATCTATCCTACTTTGGGGAATGTTGAAAGACTCATCTTATATCCTTGATGATGTTAAGAAAAACTCCCAAGTCAAATTATTTTTCCTGAGTTCTTCTAGCACCAACAATTTTATCAGTGAAAAATGAAAAAGACTGGATTCAACCCGATATTTCCTTGCTTGAACTCTGTAATCCATATTCCCTAGGATTTTGTAGAAGTAATAGAGAAATTTCAAGGGTTCCCTTCCAATGAAATGCATCAAACGCATGATGTGATATTGGTAAACCCTAGTGAACCTTCCCTCACACATGAAAAATCTTTGAATTACCCTCAATAACCTGCTATAATTTTCTGATAATAATTCTCTGGGTATTGTGGCTCCAAAGTCCGTGTCTCTAAACTCAAGCTCAAAAAATTCATGATAAAAATCCAGATCTAATTGGATACCTTTAAACCATTTCTCTCCATGAGAAGGAATTTCTATTACAACAACGATGGTGTCTTCAGAAACTTGAAATTGAATGTTTCCCACCTTGGCTCCAATCCCATAAAAACTCAATGAAAAATCCTTGGTGACCTGCATGTTGTATCTCTGAAGTTTTTCACAAAATATGATACACCTGACTTGCTCAAATGCAACCATGAATGTTGTATCTGCATTAACAAGTTTTAGATCTTGAGTTTCGAATATGACAATGTCACCTCCCTTGGTAGTCTTCTTTCTGCCTTCTAGAGTCGTGATGATGTTGGTGTATGTTGGTTTTCTTGTGAGAATGATATGAGAGGATCATTTGCAGGATGAAAATGTAGCACAAGAAGATGCCCAACGAAAGGGAAAGTTAGGGTTTGTGCAAGAAAAGTTTATGGCTTTATGTTTTAGGGAAAAAAATAGATCCTTGAGTTCATAAGAAAGGCCTTCCTATTGAACATCAACTAGGAATATGAAACCAACAGTTATGGGGCACAAGAGGGAAAGAAGGAGGTACACAACAGATTTGTGCAACAATGTAATGTAGCCTCCCCTACAGTTTGTGCACAGAAAATTGTGCAGTGCTTGAAATGCAATGAACCCTGCAGTCTGTGTGCAACGATCTTGAGTGAAATATTTTGAGTTGAAAGGAAGAATGGTGCTTGGAAGGCTTGTTGCATGGAAAATAAGAATTTTTGAATTCCCAACACGATTTGAACCGCCTCTAATGCCAATGATTACCTTGTTGTACATTTTTACCAATTTGCACAACATTAGGAGGTTGTGTAGCAACTTTTGTAGCACCTAACCATTTTATGATGTCACATGCCCCAAATTGATCTGTCTTCATGAGATGATTTGTACTTGACATGACTTGACTCTAACTGCTTATGAATGATTCACATGATTCCTCATTATGACTTTTTGATGGCATGAAAACCCATATCCCTTTAGGAAAAAATGGACACCAATGACAAAGTGACTTATTTGACATGACCCAAGACTTTATTATAAGACCCTATTTAAGCATTTTATTGCTATTTAACCAAAAAACCCATCGACTCATAAAATCATCTTCACCTAAGAGAGAGTTCCATGGTCTTTATAAGACCAAGGCATGACCTTATCTTATAACACACATTGAACTCAACTCAGACTCTAAAAACCTATTTATAGGACACTAACATCCTTAATGAGGAGGTATGGGTTGGCTCTCCACATGAAGTTAGATTTTTTCATATACATGTAGGGGCTTCCAAACACTACCTCCCATATGTTCAATGGTAATACATCCAATTCTACTTCATCTATAAAATCAACACTTATAGAAAATTTAATATTGCATGTTTTTACCTTGATCTATGCTTCCTTGTTTACCCAAGCCAATTGATAGGGGTTAGGATGATCGTGAAACTCCAATACAAACTTGTTAACCAAGTCCATTTCTATGATATTATCTTGTGAACCAAAGTCGAACAGAGCATATATCTTGGTCTTATTGACCTAAATCTTGATGTGGAAGAGCTTGGTCGTCTCCTTTTCTTCATGGTGATGAAGGCTACTCACATTCACCTTCTTTTGCACATATGTGCAGAAAATATTTCTATCCACATCAAAGATAATTTCAATTGGATTACTTGAATTTGTGGCTAGAATGTTCTTTTTATTTCCATCCTTCTTGTGGTTCTTCAAGTTTAGCTCTAGATGTAGTTTCAAGCTCTTTTCCTCAGTGTCACCATCAATGTTGCAATGATTGCAATGGTTTCTAGGATGTTTTCACTGATGTGTAGTGGTTTTTGTCTTCTTATCTTTTTCCCATTTCCACTTCTTCTTCCCCTCCTTGGAATATCCCTGGTGATCTTTCTTCTTAGAACCACATGGCTACCCCTTCTTTTGGTGTATGTTTTCCACGTATTGTACACACACCTCATCCATTATCCTTGGCTTTAATAGAATCACCTACTTTTATATATGACTATTTAAACCCCCCAAATACTTCAAGAGTACATCTAGGTTCTTGGGAGAGATACCCATCATTATGGCCATATTTTTGAACTCGGTGATGTACTATTGTACACTTTGCCCCTGCCTCTAACTAGAGTAGTGCCAATGGATCCATTGGTCCTCTACATACCTGATAGGGTAGAATTAGGACTTGATGAGGGTTTTTAATTCCTCCCACCTAGTTACTGGTGGATCACCCTCCAGCCTAAGTGTTTCCACATGCATTTCCCACCAGGTTAAAGCATGGCCCTACAACTTCAATCTAGCAAATGAAATAATTTTCTCTTCATCTAGATGGTGAACGCTAAAAAAAAATTCTAGTTGTTGCAAATAATCATTCGGTTTAATGCATTGATATCACCTTCATATGGATTTATGTTTACTTTCTCTTCCATATTGAATAAGGACTATGAAGAGTTAACGACACTCGAACTTGTCTTCTCTTTATCGGGTTCTTTCTACGACTCCTTTCCTGTGCCTTCATTATCTCCCAATTTCCCCTCTGATTTGATCTTCAATTAGAGCCTCCAACCTCTCTAAATGATATGACATTTATTTCTAGAGTCACCATGAGGAGGTTCATATTGCATTTGATATCGCTGACCTGTGCTTCCAACCTCTCAAATATTTCTTCTTCTAGATCTCAAGGGTTTTTATGAACATATTCGTTTTCCATGGATAGGGTTTCTGTGACTTCTCTTTAATCCTATTTTTGGATCCTACAAATTCCCACAAATACCCAAATTAAACCTTCTCTAATACCAATATGATCTTTAAATTGCCATGGATATTCCACTAGAACAGTTCATCACAACGGATCTAATAAATAAAACTATAATCTAGGCTATGAAGGTTAAATTCCTTTAGATTCCAGAATATTTAGTTATTGATTTTCTTCTTATGCATGAAATAGATAAAATGCGAAAAATAGAGAATAGTAAAATACAATCACACACCATCCACAAAATAAAACAAATATTTTCTCTGAGAAAACCTTATGGGATAAAACCCAACTAGAAAGTGAGGTTGTTCTACTCTCTTTTATCTGGTATGGAAATAATGCAAGTACAAAGGAGAAGGAACTCTTTATAAAGCTACATGAGACTTGTGTCCTCTTAGGTTTCTATAGAAAATTAACCCCCTCTGTTATACTCTTAATTTTCCCACTCCCAATTGTTTTTCTTTGCTATGGAACAAAATACAATAGCATAGAATGGAACCCCTTCTCCTCCTAGTGGCCCAGTATTAAACCTATCTTGATAGCCATATAAGGGTAGGGTTTTGAATTTCTCAACCCTCAATTGTGATAAGGTTTTGTACCTTCTATAATGTTCTTGAAATTCCATATGTGGCTAGCCCCATATGCATGAGTAATGGGGGATGACATTGCATTCTCTCATACCATGGTGGACAACACAATAGGTCAACTTGTGAGAGGAATAAATTTTCCATACATACTCTAATTGGTGTGATTCTCACACCATTGGAAAGGTCTCGATGTGTAGAATAGATTTTGGAATTTCCAATTTTTTTGCACCAAAAATTTACATTTGATGCTTCAACATGGATCTAGAATATTTCAAACCCCAATTTTCCAAACTGGGACCTGTTTCCCCCCCATGTCTACTAGTAACTAGAAGAGATCATGTTTAATGTCCCATAATGAATAACATGATCCCAACCATGATGATGATCAGCACGTCCACAAATGGCATCCCAACACCCCCCCCCCTCTGCCCCCCATTCACCTTTACAGCTACATGCCAATCAAGGCTCATCACATTCAAGCAACCCAGAGTATGGGAGATGTTAATCCATCATCTCCATGAGGTATGCTAGTCCTTATTTCATGCAAAGTGGTGTGCTTAATTTGTCGGGCATGTGGATGAGGATCTTTGGTTGAAGTTGGATAATGGATTACTGGTTTTGGAAAAAATTTCAATTACCTTGTTTCACCTTAGTGGTTAGCTTATGTGCCCTAGTCCCATGTTTTCACTGCCTAAGGAAAAGGGATATTACTAGGGGGTCCTCTCAAGGGTAATGTTTTGTTTCCCCCCATACTTAAACTTTCCATTACGGATCCTCTTATAATGTAATAAACTTCGACAATGGACCATGGTCCATTCTCTCATGATAATAGGGGTTGAAGGCCCAAATATTTTTTTACAGCTACTATGAAAAAAATAAGAAACTGATGCTAAAGAAGGAAAGGAATGATAGCAAAGAGGACCAAAAAAATTCGGTCCAAACTTGAGCTCTACTCTTCCAGTGCTCACCTCGATCCAAAAAATCCAATGCTAATGGCTTGAAACCTTATAAAGGGGACTTGTAAATATATAATAAAGCAGGAGTTTGAAAAGGGAAAATAAGGAGGATTGGAAAAAATAGCACATAAAATGGGGCAAATCAAGAGCAAGCAGACCCTCCACAAAGGCAGTCATAGAAATGGATTTGGTGACACCATTTGTCGTTAAGTAATCCCTAAAACCATGTCACTTTCACACTTAATCTTGAATGGTTTTTACTTTCCCTTATCACTCTCAGGACCTATCCCTCTACCTAGGTTATTTTATTTCCTATCTAGGCGGCACACCTAATAGGATTGGAAGAAGGCCATCCCATACTTAAACTTGGTAAATCATAGGGGGTCCTGGGCTGGTGTGATGCCTGAAGGGGATACTAAGGTGAATTATCTTACATGGATAATATCTTAAGTTGCAACTTACTTTGCATGTTTTAAGGACTAATGTTTCTTATGAACTTTGGATAACCATGTTTTATACATTGAATTTTTTGGATGGACCTAACATGGTTCTTTGAGCAACTTCATGGGATTGTACCCAATTTATTGTTCCTTTATTTCTAGACCTTGGCACATGTGATGGAGAGAAGTGAGTCATTCAATGACTCACCAGCCTCAGATATTGGCTCTGAAATCCTTAAAACCCCAAATGATGGATAGATGGGCTTGGTAGAAGTAGATTTAGTCATGATGGCACACAGATGGGTTGGAAGCCCCACAGGCTGGGTAGAGTACCCTAGGACTTATTTTGCATCAAGGCTAGATAAATTGCAGTAGAAAACAGTCAGAGATAGTGCAACAATGAAATGTATCTTCCCAAATCCTAGACATTGTCCTTGGATCCTGGATGCTTTCCCTGTTATGGTGATGACATCACCTTCTAGGGTATGATGTAGTTATGGTTTTATGCATACATGGGTATTGATGACATGTGGCATGATTTCAGTGAGGAAAAACATGTATTTATCCAACCTTACTCTGGATTGATTCCACATGGACTTTGGAGGCCTCTTGCTTTCTCAAAGGGCCTTAGAATCACACACTTGTAGGCTATTTTGTATTATTTTTGCGCTTTTATCATTTGTAAAGGTCAAATGAGGGATCAGTCCCACTTTTATTTTATTGTTGACAAATTATGTGGAAAAATATGTGAGTTCAGCCTCATATAAAAAGGCTAAACCTAACTTTGATTTTATCAATATCACTTCTCGCCTTTGTGAGACTACACTTCTAAAATTTTCTCCCTATATGGGTAACTAGATCTTATCTCTCGTGTGCTATTCTTGAAATGTCTCTTATGGATGGTTATTTATTATTTTGGATGGATATTTCTACAATTAGGGAGAAAATATATTGGTTTCTTGGATGAAGTAATTGAATTTCTGCAATTATTGTTTATGATATTAATGTTCATGGTGAAATTATTATTTTATTGCAACAAGTCATGTTATCAAAACCCTAAGAGAGGAAAATAAGTGATTCTTCCTCTCACAATGTGATATCTATCTAGAATTTGTTAATTTTCCTTGCAAGGATTAGAACCCTAAATCCATAAAGTGCTATCACTTCAAGATTTTAGCCCCAGATAATTGATCTTGACCTAGTTGAAGCTACAAGAAGGGAGAAACAGTTTCTAGGGGCTGTTATCCCCAATGTTTAGGGATAACTAAGGAGATGATGTCCCAAGGCCCTCAAGTTGCAGACATGGAGTATCGAGAGACAAATGATTGATAGTGTCTACATGCACAGACAAAGACCTGCTTCACCACAACATTTCTTGGATTCCTGACAACAACATCAACCCCATCATCTTTCTTTCGGAAGATGATGGGTCTTGCTCCATGAGATACAAGTAAGGTATTGCGGTAAGTGTCATTTTAATATTTGAAGAATTTGAGTATGTTTGATTTAGTCCTACTTTTGATTATAGAACATTTGCTTGGAAATTATGCTCTTTTATGTGTTTCACCTTGGTAGTTGACATTGCACCCTAGTAAGTGGTCACCCTTGGTGATGGGTTTTCTATTGGGAGGTATCCTTGACAAGTCATCATTCCATTCCTGATCATACTTACCATTTTTTATGCTAGAAATTTTGGAGGAGCAAGCCTAGCTTGGGCCTTCATCAGGGCAGGAAGGATCTCACCTAGCCCTTGTAAACCCAACAATTTTACTTTGGATGTGTTATCCCCACTTTGTGGGATAACTAAGAAGATCATGTCTCGAGGCCCTCGGGTTGTAGATATGGAGTTTCAAGAGAATACATGACCAACAATGTCCATTTTCACAAATGGAGGCCCTTATCACCACCACAGAGGTCAGGATTTTCATATGGCATCCACCACACCAGCTGGTTTCCAAAATGCACTGAGCCTTTCTCCATGAGGTACAAGTCAGGTATTATATAGAGTGTCATTTCAACATTTGAGGAATTTTGAGTATTTTGTACCTTAGACTAGTTTAGATTTCATGACATGTTTTTGTACATTATGCCTTTTTCCATGTTTCACATTGGTGGTTGACAGTGTGCCCTAGTAAGCAATCTTCCTTGGGAATGGTTTTGATACTAGTAACTCCATTGAAGATCCATCGTACCTCTCCCATCCATACTTACCACTTTACATCACCTAAAACACCTAATTTCCTTGTCTCTTGGGATTTTAGGGTGTATTGACCCAAGAAGGGGTTGTCCCTCATTCCATGGGAAGAAGGGTTTGAAGGCCCAAATAGATTTTTATTGGATAAAAAGATAAAATCCTATATATAAACCTTCCATATGCTTTTCCCATAGATCCCCCAAGAAAGCAATGAAACACTTCTCTGAAAGAAAAGGGGTACCCACAAGAATATAATATAATGAATGCTTAAGAGGTTAGTTGGAGGTTAGGAGGTCTCATCATGATCCAACCTTTCATGATCATAGGTATCTAGCGGTATGAAATTACCATCACCTCATTTCCATGAGGTATGTGTGAGTGACACTATCATTATTTGGACACCATGCCCGAACAATGACCTTCAATTCGTTCCTCAAAACATGAAAGAAACAAAGAATGACAAGAGGATGGGCTTGGAAAAAGTGCATTACGAACGAAGGTGACACACACCCTCTACAAAGGAACCCAAGAATGAGACACTACAACCCCTTGTATGTCATCAACCCCATTCCAAATTATTCTTGATCCATAAACACTTCATTACTTCACTTGGCTTAGAGAGGGATCACTTGGGAAACACTCCTTGACCTAGGGAAAGATCTACCCAATAGGACACCTCGTCAAACCTCCCATACACAAGCTTGGAAAGTTGCATAATGTCTTTGAGCACTTACTTGTTTGACGAGGTAATCTTCGATGCACATACTTAGGTGGATCATTTATTGATTTTATTTACTCACCATGATATTATGACTTGAGATTCTTGTAGGGCGTGCTTATTTGTCTTTGCATGACCTAGTTGGTGGACAATTTTGGAAGAACAAGCCTAGCTTGGGCTTCCATGGGGATTCAAGCCCATAGGTTGTATGCTAAGGGTCTGCATGCTGTATGAAAAAAACATACATGTGTAGTCCTAGAAGACATCATGGTTGACATGACCTATCCCTTACATGTCAAACATTTTTCCTATGAGAGTAAAAGCGTCCCTTTTGGAGGCTTGATGTCACCTAGAGGGCTAGGGTTTGGTGGTCAAGGTGTTGTTTGATGACATGTGGAAAATTTTGAAGGAAGAAATCTTGACTACCATCAAGAGAGGACTTGGATGAGTGACAAGTGGAATTTGGAGGCCTAGCCATGCATCTACTACCCCAACAACTTCTTAAAAGTGCCAAAACGTCCCTAAAGGGGTGACGTCACCTTATTCTAGGGTTTCTTTTGTGTAAAAGTGAATTTTAAGTGAATTTTTTAATATTATTTTGTTGCAAGGGATAATATAAGGGTTATGGACCCCCTATATTTTTTTTTACCCTTGCTAATGTGGACAAGCTATGTGATATACATTTTGTATAAATAGAGATCATAAGATCTCATTTTAAAACATAACTCTCCCATTGTGAGAAGTAAAGGACCGAAATTTTCACTACCCTTGAAGATTTTTGTTCTCTTATGTTATGGTATGGTGTTTTTTTAGTTATGGACTTGATTATGATGATGTTGTAGCTCTTGGAGGTCATTTTCTATCTATTGTGGTGGTTATCTTGGCATGTTGTGGCTTATCTTGTTTCTATTGGATTGGTAAGACATTTCACTTATTTCTATCATTTGTAATTCAAGATCAAGGTGGATTTTGCTAAATCTAGGTAGGGAGTATAAGTGCATACACCCTACTTTATCTCCACCATAATTTTAAGCATAGAATTATTGTTTGCAAGGGTTTGCTAAGGTAGTATAAGGATATACACCCTTTAGTTTTAAACCATAGCTAGGTTACTTGCCTTGGGGAATAAGAGGATTTATACCCCCAAGGAGGTAGTATATATAGCTCTTTACTTTTGACCCTATTAACCCATAATCAAATGCACTAGTCGTTGCATTGGAGAAATAAAATGTTGCATTGGTAAACGTGAAACTTGAAGTTTTAAAGTTCTCTAACTTGGAAATTGTTCCTTGAGCCCTAGGCTATCTTTCCTCATTGAGGCATCCTGTTTCGCCCACTAAAATTTTTTTCTGTTAAAAAACTAACCTACAGCCATTACAACTGCATAAATCTAACCCTCTAACCCTAGATAACTCCTAAACTAACCCTAGAAATTAGCTACAACTTTTCCCTAACAAACTACTAACCCTAGCTCACTTTTTGAGCTAGTTTGAAGAGATTTTCATTGGCTGATTTTTCTGTTATAAGGCTTGGTTTGATACATCCATAAGGTTGATAAATATCTTTGTAGTAAGATTTTCGTGACAACCTTTCTTTTATGCTAAAGTCTTACTCTATTATTTTTTAGTTGAACTAGTCTTTACTAGTTTGTCTCTTGCTTATTCAATTGGAATTTTAGCACTTATTTTGCAAACCTTATTATATTTCATATGCTGATATATATAACTGATTGTTTCTTAAATTAGGGACATCGAGCTTAAATTTCTTGTCCACCTAACATATTGTATTGTATACTTGGTTTTCATTGTGTCTTGGGAAGGTATTCTTCTCTCAACAGATCACTCAAAGTATTGGAAACCCTAAGCCTTTCCCATGACTCGTTACCAAGTTCCCTTTACCATATAGAATTGACCTTTAGGGGCTTCCATCCATATATCTCATTTTCCATCTCAATCCCCCCTAGGGTCACCCGGGATTCCCCCCTTGAGGTGACTACCTCACCTCTAAAGTGACAGGAACAACAGCCTAAGGTGACAGTGGGTAGGTGCTCTCTAAAGTTGTCGCCAATTATTGATTGGGTCAGGATTTTCCCAACCTACAACTTGTGTGATAACATTTTGGTGTCATTGTTGGGGAGGATTTTGAATCCTCTTCTGAACCCAAAGCCTCTCCCCTATATTTCATGTTGACTCCACCCAAGGGACGTTCCATTTTTCCCTTTTTGATGAGATCTTCTTGAAGCTCATCTACTGACTCCACCTTCCTAGAACCATTCCTTTTCCAAACTTTTTCCCCCTGGGAGGTTCAATCCTTTTAAGGTTTACCAAATAATACCTCCCCTTAAGACTCTCATTGTCAAAACCCTTTTGCACGGTACCCTTCCCTTGGCTCCAATGGCCTAACCTTGGGAAAAGGACCTCTATAAATCCCTTAACATGTCCACTTTCTAGGGATACCCCAATGTAATGCCAAAAGAGTCAAACAAGTTGTTTTCAAAGTTCCCAAGATCAACTTTACATCATAGGTTGAGACATGGATAATGCAGGGATTGAACATGAGGATGTAGCCATGAATTCATTTTCTTCATCATTGACCGAAGAAGCTCTTGATTGGATCATAGGTCTTCCCAATAGTCATCTCACATCCTATGAAGGTTTTTCCAACTTATTTAAGAGTAGATGGTCAACAAAAAAAGACGGTGGGATGCTTGGAGCTCAATTCAATCAGATAAAGAAAAATGAGAATGAGACAGTGAAAGTATTCAATAGTAGATTTGATAGGTTGTACAACCAGATTCCAGTAGAGTTCCATCCTACAGACTCATCAATCCATCTCCTTTATATGAATGCCTTTGAAGGGAAATTTTTATTCATTCTAAAAGAAAAGAAGCCCACATCATTGGAAACAAGCCAAAGAATATCGTGCTAACATTGAAGAAAATATTCTTGATTCAAGGGTGGAATGTTTTCAGTACCCTCATGTCAAGGAAGAAGCAAAGACCAAGGTTTCCAACAACAATTCTCTTGATCTGATTACCCTCTTGACTCAGAAGATAGATCAGATGAGTACTCAGTTTAACCAAGTGCAAAACTATATTATGGGACATTTGACTACTATTGAGAGGAATCAATCTGCTCCCAAACCTCAGTTCGTCAGACAACAGAGAAATTCCATAGGTTGGAAATCAAGGCCTCAACAAGAGGCAAAGGCTCCAGATACTTTGAAACCAGTTGGGATGGTTGATACAACATTTTGGTGCCTTCCATGCCAAGAACCTCACAAAGAAGATGAGTGTCCCCAATGAGATGAATATTCCCTCAACGATATGAATTTCATGGATGTGATCTACATTTTACAAGAGGGACAAGTCACACAAGAACATATCAATGAAGATATAATATGAGGGGAAAGATATGGGAGACTCTTATCCTTGAATCAATTAACAAACAATTAGAAGGAGTTAAGGAGGATGGAATATTTTACCTACACTAGAATAAATAAAGCTTAATCCCCTCCATTACAACCAAGAACTCCTCTTCCATCAACAAAGAAGGTGGCCCCACCACCTCCACCTCCAGTACATGAGTTGCTTCCTAATCCAACTCCAACAGACGAGATTCAATTGAATATAAATGTTGCATGGATGTTTGGAAAACTGAATATGATGGTCCTAGTGACAGAGATGTGCAAGATCCCTTCTATGAAAAGAGAAATCTTAAATACATTACATGTATTGATCAAGAAGGAAGACCCTCCTATCATCTTGAACACTATGTATCTCGATCGACAAAGAGACAAGAATCCTCCTTTATATCTTTCATTAGGCATGAATGGCCTACGCTTGAACAAATGCATGCTTGATTCTGGGGCCTCACTAAATGTCATGCCATTGAAGGTGATGGAACAACTTGGTTTGAAGACAACCCGACCCTATGGTAATATATTTGGTATTGATTCTAAAAAGGTCAAGTTTTTTGGGCTATGTGAGGACATTGAGGTTTTTCTGATTGATTTTCCACATATCATCCTCTCCATGGACATAGTAGTGATCGATGTTTTGTATGCTTGGGGTATTCTCCTATCGAGGAGTTGGACTTCTTCCCTTGGGGGTTTCCTTAGCATGAGCCTTATCCATGCATACATTCTCATGGGTGATGGCACCTATGAGATCTTGCACAACCGAGAAAAGAATGATAAACATGTGATGGATCCTAATGGCTTTGATTATGTCAATAAATGAAACTATGATGCGCCTCCACATATTATTGAGTATGATATGTCTAGTATACCTTTCATGCAGGAAGAATCCATATATACACTCCTCCTAAGGACATATGAATACAAAGAGAAGCGTGCAAAGTACCAGGGGAAAGAGCTAGGGTCTATCCATATTTTGAAGAAAGAAGATGAAGAATGTGAAGAATCCAGCAAAGGGATGGTCAACACAAAGCCTCCTTCCTATCCATACATTGAGAATATACTCTGCATCAATTTCAATGAAGGAAGTCTTTCACTCATGTGGGAAAAGAGAAAGGGAAAGCCTAGGTATGACTAGAGAGATGAAAATTCATGCCTTGGCCCTTACATCATCAAGAAGAAGTTTGATAAAGAAAGGTACTATTTGACATCCTTGGATGGGAGAAAGTGTTAGAAAAACACAATCGCAAAGCAATAAAATAAAACATAGAAGATACACAATATAATAGAGACATAGACATGCATGGTTCACCTAGTGTGGGATACATCCACTAGAGAAATTTACAGGTCCTTCCTTTTGTTATTATCCAGCAAAATGAAGGGATACAACTTACAAAACACTCATTGTAACTTCCTCTTCTTTCTCTCACAATCTCCTCTCTTAGAATACAATATTCACAATAATACACAGCCGGAATACAATTCCCTCATAAGAGAGAGTTTCATTTTAGGGAAAAAAACCCTAAAAGTAACTTCTACCGTCAGATCTGTGACCTTATAATGAACGGTCCAGATTGACTACAAAATTACACTATCTTACAAGGCATTTTTTCCCAATATTTCACTTTGGGGGCGCTTACCTCGAATCCCCCGCCAAGGGGGCCTACAAAAATTGTTGTCACCCCCCCTGGTGACAATTTTGGGGGGGAAATCCCCCCAACACCCCCATTTAGGTAATGGCATCCAAGCATGACTGAAACAAACCTTCAAATCAATAGGATAATCAGGCTCCACAACCAACAATCTCCCACTTGGAGACTGATCACAACAACTCCACTATTGTTATAACTGGTAGACTATACTCCACCTTAGACTTGGAAATTTATCATCTTCACCTTCATTCTTGAAGACCAACTGAAACTGAGAAGGAACTTAGTTTCTCCCTGGTTACTCCCTTCGTTAATATGTCTACAGGATTTTGTCTAGTATGTATCTTTTCCAACTTCAAATGTCCATCTTCCAAGATGGATCGTGTGAAATGGTACCTGAGATGTATATGCTTAGTCTTTGAATGAAATGTTGAGTTATTTTCAAGATGAATGGCACTCTCATTGTCACAGTACAACATGATATTCTCTTTCTTCTTTCCCAATTCCTCCATAAACCTTTGTAACCAAATCATTTCTTTACTAGTCTCTATAGCAGCAACATACTGTTATTTTTTTTTTGAAAGTGCAACAACCTTTTGTAGTTTTGAAATCCAACTTATTATTGTTCTACCTATAGTAAAAACATACCTTGTGGTGCTCCTCCCACTATCTTTATCACATGTCATATATGAATCAACATATCCTTGTAGAACAATGTATGAACCTCCAAAACATAATGCATGAGTAGAAGTACCACTAAATCACTTGAGAATCCACTTTAGTGCCTCCCAATATTATTTAATTGGATTGTTCATAGCTCACAATTCCCACTGGATGTGCAATATCTGGTCTTGTGCAAACCATCACATACATCACACTGCCAATTGTTGATGATTAAGGGACCCTGGATCATTCAACAATAAACAATACAATGAAGGAGAGTATCATTCAATGGGTATAATTAACTTGGTAGATATTCTAACAACACTTGCAGGATTTTGAGGTAGCTTCTACTCTTGTTGTTGTACATTTTGATTTTTCGGTACCTTTGGAATTTCTTTTTAAGTGATCTCATCAAGCACTGTGTATTTTCTTTTTCTCGTTTCTTTCCCTGCAACTAATATTTGTACATGACATTCTCATTGAATATGAAATCCCTACTTCTAATGATTTTTTTATTTTCATAATACCACAAGTGATAACCAAAATCATTAACACTGTATCCAATAAAGGTACACTTCTTGGATTTTTCCTCAAGCTTTGTTCTATTTTCTTTATCAATGTGGACAAATGCTTCACAACCAAAAGTCTTAAAAAATAAATAGTTTACCTTTTTACATGTCCATGCCTCATTTGAAATTCCACCATCCAAATATCTTGAAGGTCCTTTGTTATCAAGTAAACAACAATATCTACAACATCTGCCCAAAACTATAAAGGAAACCCAACATGCAATCTCATACTCCTTTCACACTCCATGATTGTCTTGTTCATCCTTTCTGAAACACCATTTTATTGTGGTGTTCCTAGAAATGTCTTCTCTCTACGAATCCCATGGTATGAACAGTAGTCATTAAAATCATTGATGCAATGTTCACCTCCATTGTCTGATATGAGACACTTCAACCTTTTTCCTGTCTCATTCTCAGCCAAAACTTCCCATTTCTTAAAAGTATCAAAAACATCATATTTTTTTCGAATGCAATAAATCCAAGTTTTTCTAGTTGTTTCATTAATAAAAGTAACATAATAATGAGAGACACCAAGAGATGATACCTGAGTTGGTCCCCATACATCTGTATGCACAAGCTCTAACTTTTTACTCTTCTTTTCTTTTTTGACTCTAAGAAATTTGACTCTCGTATGTTTTCCATAAACACGAAGAAATCCAAATCAATTTGTTTAAGATCTGGAAACAAATTTATTTTTTCAAGTATCTACATCCCCTTCTCACTCATGTGCCCAAGCCTATGATGACGTAGTGTTGTATCCACTCCTGTAGAAGCTAAATAGATAGAAGAGTCAATATTACTAGTACATAAATACAATGTACCTACCTTCTCTCCTTTTGTTATCACCAGTGATCCTTTGGTGACCTTCCACATCTTATCTGTAAATATAGATATACAAACTTCACTTGGAAAATTCCCTATTGAAATTGGACTTTTCCTTAGATCTGGTACATGTCTTACCTCTTTCAATAACCATTGGTTTCCATTCTTTTTCTTTATTTGTACCTTACCCATTCCAACAATTTTGCATGGTGCATCATCACCCAAATGAACTTGTCCAAAATCACCTTGAACATAATCTAGAAAATGTTTCCTATGAGGTGTGGCATGAAATGAATCCCTTGAATCTACTACCCGAGACTCATAAATATATCTACATAAAGAATCAAATCATCTTGTAAAACATCACACGTTACATTTTCTTCCTGATTTTTCTCATGTTATCCATCTCTTTGTTTCTTTGGATCTCTACAGTATTTCTTCAGATGTCCTTTCTTCCCACAATATTAGAAATCTATCTTTCCCATTATGGATTTGGATCTTCCCTTCATATAATTCCCATGGTTCCATGATCTCTTTCCTCTATCATTTTGTCTTCCCCTGTTCTCCACAGTCAATGCACTATCTGATGTCTCACCTATGCTTTTCTGTCACATTTCCTTACTAAAGATAACACCAGCAACGACATCAATTTTTGGAGTGTTTGAACCAAAGAATAGGTTACTTACATCCATGACCAAGTCGTTCCAGCTTTTTGGAAATGAGCACAATATTAGAAGAGCCATGACCTCATCATCAATGTCCACTTTTATAGAACTTAACTGATTAGTAACCACTTTAAATTAATTTAAATTATCTGCAACAAACCCACCTTTTGACATCTTTATATTAAATAATATCTAGAAATACCTTATTGAATGTCGAGGGTTTTTCATATAGTTTATCCAATGCATCCATCATCTCCTTCGTTGTCTTTTCGTTTGAAATATTGAAATCCACTGACGATGTTAGGCTCAGCCGTATCATTCCTAGTGCCTTTCTATCAAGAACCTCCTATTCTTCGTCCTTCATGGTTGTCGGCTTCTTTGATATTCCAAAAAATGGTAGGAATATATCCTTATAATATAAATAATTTTCCATATGCATCTTCCATAATTGCTATTTTTGTCCATTAAATTTCTCGACCCTGAACTTTCCATCTTCCACCATTGCTACCACATGAACCAGGAACCCTATTTTCTTACGAGTTACCTTTCCCTCTGATACCAGTTGTTAGAAAAATAGGATCACAGAGAAATAAAATAAAAAAAATGTGGAAATAAAACATAGAATATACATAATACAATAGAGACATAGACATGCGTGGTTCACCCAGTCTAGGCTAGGTCCACCAGAGAAATTTCCAGTTCCTTCCTTTTGTTATTATCCAACAAAATAAAGGGATAAAACCTACGACATAGAAACTGTAACTTCCTCTTCTTTCTCTCAAGGTATCCTCTATTAGAATACAATATTCACAATAATACACAGCCGTAAAAAAGGGAAAAGAATACCTAATAATATTCTAGTGAAAAAACCCCTAAAAATAACTTCTAATGTCATATCTGTGACCTTGTAATGAACGGTCAAGATTGACTATGAAATTACAATATTTTGCAAGGAAAGTTTTCTCAATATTTTGCTTTGGGGGGGCTGCCCCCGAATTCCCCCGCTAGGGGGGTCTACAAAAAATGTCCCCCCCCCTGGAAACCCCTAGAGAGAATTGTGGGGGGGCAAGCTCCCCCACACTCCCTCGTTAGGGAATGGGGTCTGAGCATGACTGAAAAAACCCTCTGAATCAGTAAGATAATCAGGCTCCACAACCAACAAAAAGATTCCATTACCAGTGGATGGATCTCTTCTCCAACCTTATGTTCAGGTCACATTACTTCTTTAGGGCCTAGGCCCCAAACACAGGTATACCAGGAGTTGTTATGGTTCTCATGCACTCAACATTGAGAACATGTCCCCAAGTAGGAGCTAGATATTATCCCCATTTTGTGGGATAACTAAGGAGATCATGTCTCAAGGCCCTTAGGTTGTAGATATGGAGTGTCGAGAGACTACATGACTAGCAGTGTCCACTTTCCCAGAAGGAGGCCCTTCTCACCACCACAGAGGTCAAGATTTTCATATGGCATCCACCACATTAGCTGGCTTCCGAAAGACACTAAGCCTTGCTCCATGAGGTACAAGTCATGTATTATGGTGAGTGTCATTTCAATATTTGAGGCATTTTGAGTATGTTGTATCCTAGACTACTTTAGATTTCATGACATGTGCTTGGACATTATGCCTTTTTCCCCATTTCACCTTGGTGGTTGACATTGTTCCCTATTAAGTGGTCTTCCTATGGAATGGGTTTGCTACTAGGAACTCTCTTGAAGAGCCATCGTATCATTCCCGACCATACTTACCACTCTCCATCACTTAAAACGCCCCATTTCCTTGTCTCTTGGGATTTTAGGGTGTATTGACCCAAGAAGGGGTTGTCCCTCATTCCATGGAAAGAAGGAGATGAAGGCCCAGAGGGATTGTTTTTGGGTAAAAAGATAAAATCCTATATATAAACCTTCCAGATCCTTCCCCCAGAGATCCCCCGAGAAAGAAATGAAACACTTATCTGTAAGAAAAGGGGGACCCACAAGAATAAAGTATAGTGAATAATTAAGATGTTAGTTGGAGGATAGGAGGTCTCATCACGAACCGACCTATCATGATAATGGGTATCTAGAGGTATGAAATTACCATCATTTGGTCACCAAGCTAGGGTAGTGGCTCTTAGTTACATAGCTGAGAGAAAGGGGGTCTCATCACGAGACAAACTTTTCATTTCCACGAGGTATTTGTGAGTGGCACTCTCATTATCTGGACACCATGCTAGGACATTGGCCTTAAAATTGTTCCTCAAAACATGAAAGAAACAAAGAATGGAAAGAGTATGGGCTTGGAAAACATGCATTGTGAACGAAGGTGCCACACACCCTCTACAAATGCACCCATGAATGAGACACTACAAACCCTTGTATGGCATGAACCCCATGCCCAGTGAGTCTTGATCCATAACCACTTCATTAATTTACATGGATTAGAGAGGGATCACTTGGGATACACTCCTTGACCTAGGGAAAGATCTACCCAATAGGACACCTTGTCAAACCTCCCATATCCAATCTTGAAAAGTTGCATAATGTCTTTGAGAAATTACTTGTTTGATTGGGTAATCTTTGATGCACATGCTTAGGTGGCTCATTAATTGATTTGATTTACTCACCATGATATTATGACTTGAGATATTTGGAGGGTTTTCTTATTTGTCTTTGTAGGACCTAGTTGCTGGACAATTTTGGAAGAACAAGCCTAGCTTGGGCTTCCATGGGGATTTAATCCCATAGGTTGGATGCCAAGGTCATGCATATCGGATGACAGAGATGTACCTTTGGATGCCTAGAAGTTATTTATTTTTGGCATGACCTAGCCCTTACATGCCAAACGTTTTTCCTATGAGAGGAAAAACGTCACCTTTGGAGGCTTGACATCATGTAGAGGGATAGGGTTTGGTGGTGAAGGTGTTGTTTGATTACATGCGGCACATTTTGAAGGAAGAAATATTAATACCATAAAGAGAGGAATTGGATGAGTGACAAGTGGCCTTTGGAGGCCTATCCATGCATCTACTACCCCAAGGACTTCTTCAAAGTGCCAAGATGTCCCCTAAAGGGGCGACGTCACATTATTCCAGGGTTTCTTTTGTGTAAAAGTGAATTTTAAGTGAATTGTTTAATATTATTTTGTTTCAATGGGTAAGATAAGGGTTTTGGACCCCTTATATTATGTTTTACCCTTTCTAATGTGGAAAAACTATGTGGTAGACATTTTGTATAAATAGAGTCATAAGATCTCATTTTAAAACATAACTCTCTATTGTGAGAAGTAAAGGACTGAAATTTTCTCTACCCTTGAAGATTTTTGTTCTCTTGTACTATGGTATGGTGTTTCTTTGGTTATGGAATTGATGATGATGATGTGCTAGCTCTTTGAGGTCATTTTCTATCTATTGTGGTGGTTATCTTGGCATGCTATGGTTTATCTTGTTACTATTGGATTGGTAAGACATTTCACTTATTGATATCATTTGTAATTCAAGCTCAAGGTTGATTTTTCTAAAGCTATGTAGGGAGTAAAATTGCATACACCCCTACTTTAGCTCCACCATAAGTTTAAGCATAAAATTATTGTTTTCAAGGGTTTTCTAAGGAAGTATAAGGATATACACCCCTTAGTTTTAAACCCTGTCTAGGTTACTTGTCTTGGGGAATAAGAGGATTTATACCCCTAAGGAGGTAGTAGCTATAGATATTTACTTTTGACCCCATTAACCCATAATAAAAGGCACTAGTTGTTGCATTGGATAAATAAAATGTTGCATTGGTAAACGTGAAACTTGAAGTTTTGAAATTCTCTCACTTGGACATTGTTCCTTGAGACCTAGGCTATATTGCCACATTTATTCTTCGTCTTTAACCCACTAAAACTTATTGTTGTTACAAAACTAACCTTCAGCCAATAGGGCTGCAGAAATCTAACCCTCTAACCCTAGATAACTCCTAAACTAACCCTAGAAATTAGCTACAACTTTGCCCTAACAAACTACTAACCCTAGCGTACTTTTTGAGATAGTTTGAAGTGATTTTCATTGTCTGAATTTTCTGTTATAAGTCTTGGTTTTCTACATCCATAAGGTTGATAAATATCTCTGCAATAAGCTTTTATGATAGCCTTTCTTTTATGCTAAAGTATTACTCTATTATTGTTGAGTTGAACTAGTCTTTACTAGCTTGTCTCTTGCTTATTCAATTGCAATTTTATCACTTATTTTGGAGCCCTTATTATATTTTATATGCTGATATATATCACTGATTATTTCTGCAATTAGGGATATCAAGCTTAACTTTCTTTTCCACCTAACATATTGCATTGTATACTTGGTTTTCATTGTGTCTCAGGCATGTATTCTTCTCTCAACAAATCACTCAAAGCATTGGAAACCATAAGCCTTTCCCACGACTCATTAACAAGTTCCTTTTACCATCTATAATTGACCTTTAAGGGCATCCATCCATATATCTCATTTTCCATCTCAATTCCCCCTAGGTTCACCTGAGATTCCCCACTTGAGGTGACTACCTCACCTATAAAGTGATGGGAACACCTGCCTAAGGTGACAGTGGATAGGTTCTCTCTAAAGTTGTCACCAATTGGTGGTTGGGTAGGGTTTTTCCCAACCTACAACTTGTGCAATAAGAGGATGCTAAAACGTCACTTTGGAGGGCTTGATGCCACCCTAGGGATAGGTTTTTGGTGGTGATGATGTTGTTTTGATGGAAACTTGGAATATTTGGAGGAGGAATACCTTTTTCATCACAAATATGTTCATAGTGCATGAAGAAGGAGCCTTAAGAGGCTGAAGGACCTGCTCCCTTTGCTCAATGACTTGTTAAACTATCAAAACATCACCCTAGAGAGGGTTGACGTCACCTTTTAGGGTTTTTTAAATGCATTTTTAAAGTTGAATTTAAATTTACTTTGTAAAGGTGAAAAATAAAAGGGGGAATGGCTCCCTTATTTTTTGGTTTACCCTAATTTATGTCGACAAACACTTTTTAGGAGTTTTGTATAAATAAGGATCATTTTCATTTCTTTTGAACATAACTCTCTCACATGAGAAGAGCTACTTGGCTGAAATTTATGCCCCTCTTGGGAAATATCACTCTCTCTCTCTCTTATGTTATGGTTATCATTTGTCTTGTGGCGTAAAGTGGTGTTCTATCTCTTGGAGGCTCTTTCTCTTGCTATGGTGATGAAAATTATTGGTAAATAGGGTTTTTTCTTGCATGCTCTTGGAATATGTAAGGAAGATATGCATTTTTTTAGCTCTTATTTCTTGTTCCATGGGTTTTATTGGCTATATCCTTGGAGGAATATAAGGGCACATACCCTCCACCAATTTTTATCATTTTTATTGGTTGAAAAGGCTATTGCAAAGGTTGCTAGGAGGAGTAAAAGGGCTTACACCCTCCTAGAATTTACCTTGTTAGGGTTACTTGATTGAGGGAGTAAAATGGCTTACACCCCTTGAGAAGTAGTATGCCTAACCTTATAAAAGAAGAATCTATAACCCATTTGGAAAGGAACTAATCATTTTTTCATTAGAGAAATCAATTACTTGCATTGGTAAACATGATTTTGATAGATATCAATATTGTTCAAGTTGGAAACTTTTCTTGGTATCTTAAGCTTTCTAAATCCACTAGGGAATCTTGATTATCCTAGTATTTCTTGAGTTGTAATAAATCAAAAGATACAGCCATTAGAGCTGCAACAAAACATACTATATTTCTTACTTTTACTTGCATTTCAACCATGGAAATTTGCTTGTAAGTCGCTATTATCATTCTACCACTTATTGGTTAACTTTTTGTCAGATTACTTGCTAAATTTTGTGGTTGAAACTTGATTATGTAGCAAATATTTTCTAAATCCACTTGGTTGTTACAATAACTCTATGAAAACACTATCTAACAACCCTCTTTCACCATCAAAGTTTGTGCTTCAGTATTGGAAAGTTATCTATTGGGTTAGTGATTAAATCTCCAATAACTTTTTGACAATTCTGATGGTTATTTCTGTAGATTTTTTGAGGTATGATGAGACTTCCCAACAAGTCTATCTTTGACCACTTTTTGGGCTGTAAGTTTCAATCTTTGTGACTTTCCTTTGCTAATGTTTTAGGACAACAAGCAGTCAAGTACTTTATGCTCACAGTTTTAATGGTTAAGTTTCCTTATGGGTGTTCTATATGCACTAAAAACACACTAAAAAACCCTCAATTAAATTGTCAACCCGAGGTAAGTAAACATAGAGTTGTAGCAAAATATATGCCAAGGTAGAAGGATTGGTAGTAGTATAGTCTAACTAAGTGGCTATCTAAGGGCTAATCTATTCAAGCAAAGCTATCTAATGAACAAGCACTACTAAGAAACTTTAAACTATGTAACCTAAGTACTTTTGAACCAAGGATCGATAGATAGTTCTAGGAAGGCAAATGAAAACCCTACTAAACAAACTAACTGAATCATGACAATAAGAAAAATCAAACTATTTAAGCATAACAATAAACAAATAGCAACAACAAACTACTTTAACTAGTCTACTTGAATTCAATAAACAACTATCCTATGAAAGCAAGTAAATAAACAAGAAACTATACTATCAAAGCAAGAATAGACAAGTAAGCAATTAACCTATTAAAGAAAGTAGCATCTAACTAACCTAGGATAACTTCTACAGCAAGTAAACTAATAAAAATTGCTCAATAAGCAACTAACTAAGCTAAGAGACAAGTGAACTCTATTCTTAATACAACTATTTAAATTTACAAAAGGAAATCTACTTAATTGAAAGAAAGAAGAATTAACAACTAATTTTTAATCTATGATAAGAAAAGTACTCTTTAATCTATCAAAGCAAGAGACTAACTATCCTACAAAAGCAAGAAAAATATTTTCTGATCTATGAAAGAAAGATACTATCTTTTAACCTATGAAAACTCAAATATAGTGTTGATGGTTGTGTGAATGTCTCTGGTGTCTTATAATATCACGATGGCACTTAACAATGAAAGATAATTCAAGAGGGATAAACTTGATATTGACTTCAATAGCAAAGTGAAAGGTGTGAATTAGGCAATCTAGCGAGAACTTAGCCATTACGGAAGCAACATCAATTACCCTACATATCCATGTGATTATTGATCATGCATTAATCATCAACAGTATAACGAGATTATGAAATTCAATTGCAATCTATACTACGTAAGCAAACTCATAACTAAATTCAATCATTAACTACAAATTGAAATTGCAACCTAGATCTAAGAAAGAAATTGCATGAATTAAATCTAAGCTAGACCTATTTCAATAATTCAAATTGCAAAAAGATAAATGCTTATAAACAGAAATTAAACATTATTCTAGCATATGACAAGTAAATTAATGAGCTAATTAATTAACAACTAGTTAAGAAAAAAAACTAAATAGTAATTGAGTAAGAAATCTAAATATAAAAACTAGAACTAATACTATTCATCCATTGAAGCCTTGTTAAAGAAAACATGAATTAAAATTTGGTTCTAAAACTCTATTTTGAACTTGATTTTAAAAGCATAAAGAAAGTATAATCTACTATTTAATCACACATGGGTTTAGTGTCCAAGTTTGCAAACTCGTTTCTACTAATTACAAAGTCAGTGCATATTGACAAGATCCTTCATACTAACTTGCAAAAGGAAACTAGAACAATTAAACTATAACAACAAATTATATAACAAAGAAGTAAACTAATAATTCATGTACATGAAATAAAATAGAAAGACATCTATGCTATGTAATTCATAAACAAACTCATAGAAAATTTACCCAGACTACTAGTAGGCCCCTAGCAAGTCATGGTCACTCCTCAAATGCACACCACGATCTTCAACAACACAAATTCACCATTAAAACTAAAACCGCAGTCTTACACAATTCTAGCAAAATGAAGGCAAAACAGAGGAAATCGTATTTGTCTTTAACACACAACTTCCTGAACTTCTTAACTATTGTATAACTGCCACGATGGTAGTTATAACATTTACAGACTGAGAGGTTGANGGGGAAGGGGTCGAATCTCTTCTAAAAACAATAAATTACATTAATGATACCCTAACTGCCGAAATGGAGCGAGCCAATAATTGCCCAACTTGACAACCCAAATCGAGTTTTCAAGAGTTTAGTAGCTGGATGGGGCGAGCACGAGAAAAACCCATGTCTCTGATTCGCCCACCATTGACCACCAATACCATAACCACCAAATCACCCATCGTTTTTGTGCAGGACGGAGTGTCAGATGGAATACCGAACTGAGTGCCGAAAGAAAAAACATGTTGTGATTTTTCCCTATGACACCAAAAATGTGAATTAGATTCATGGAAATATAAAAACAAACTGAATTACATTCAAGATCATCATAAAACACAAATTATGCATACCTATTGTGGATCATAGTGTTTTGGCACAAAATCCCTTCAAAAACTTCTTCAAAGCATGAAAACACATATATACATTCAACAAAAGTATCTAATTAACATCATAAAATCGATCATATCTCAGGCCCAACATTTCCTTTTGAGGGGCCCTTGCAAGTGTTATATTTTCCCAATGTTAGCACATGCAATATACTCAAAACAAATAACACTACCTCTTAGATATTTACAACTTTAAATGTTGATTTACAATTCTAAGCATGCATGAAATGAACACAAGTATTTTTGGTCAACATGACCCTGGATAAAACGCCCCCAGGAAAACCATTTTGGAATGGAAGTATATACAAGTGGATAATAGAAGGTGGAATACATCAAGTACATGAAACAAATGAACCTGTTATCACATATAGTTGTCAAGGGTAGCAAGTCGTCCAAGGATGCGGTCTGCACATGAAGCGTCCGAGTGCAACATGTAGAGAAACTCATTTTGGGATTAAAATACAAACAAACAGGTTGAATTTTGTTAGCGGTGGAGATTCCAGGAGAATTCCAAATTAACGGTCCCCGGGTATTCGAGATTTCAAAATTTCACAAAGTATAGCACCATGAGAAAGGCTGAAGCCTGAAGTCCTGAAGTAAATCTCGGTCATCGATTCGAAAAGGGAATATCTGATCCATTGATCTGAAGAGGGACAATTTGAGCCATTGATCGTAAATCCTCACACAAGATCAACGACCACAGTCCATTGCGGGGACGCGACGTGCTCGGGCAATAATTTTCTTGAGCGGTCCCCCAAATGAATTTATGGTTTGGAAAAAGTAATACATGGAAAAAGGTGGTGAATTACGGGATCAAAAGCGGTGTGAACCCAAACCACCTTTGAGCAGCCCTGCAATCATGTGTTTATATAGCATCCTACCCGAGATAAACGTGTGGCTGCTCCCTGGGCATTAAGCTTCATTTAAATCCTGATGCAGGTAGTTAATGAGAGTGAGAGAGGTGGTTGAAACCTCGTCTCACCACATAAATGGAAAACATGTAGAGAGCAGCCGTAAAGGCAGACTGTTAATCCAAAGCTTCTATATGGATATATTTTCCTGTAAAGCACATAATTGCGCCTGGCTCGCATCTCACATGAGGAGGCTTGTACAATCTGACAGAGTAGGCACTGAATGAAAATGTTAATGCATTGGTTTGATCAAACTCCTGGTGGTTGCAACATTTCTGAGTATATATAGGCAGTTTTAGTATTTTGTTATGGTCGATGGTTGAGCGTGGCTCCCACACTGTAAAGCTTTGACGAAAGCTCTAGTTATCTATTATGTAATAGGACTTGAGATTTCTTGTTTAATATAAGTCATCTTCTTTCCATCTCTTTGTAAAAGATGTGTTAGAACACTAGGGCATGGAGGATCTCGTCGAGGGTCATATGTTGTTGTTATGAAGGTTTGATTTCAGTATTATTGTGACCAGTTTTAATCAGTTCGTTTTGTTATGTTTTTCCCTCACACTGAAGATCTCGGGCGTGGATGATCCAGTTGAGTTGTTGTAGCTGCATCGTGATGTATGTTTGATCATTATGTTGTTCTGACTGTGTTTCTTAAATATACTTCAATGTCTAAAAATTTGAATCCAAGAGGATCTTGTGTTTGAGTTTTTCCTCCTTAGGCTACTGGAAGACCTGATGTCCATAGTAGACCTCTACATTCTCCTCACCAAGTATTCCTTCTATTCACCTTTAATCCAACTTATTGACTGAAGTTGATCAAGACCTCACTTGTCTATGCATACCGTCCCAGTTTTCTGAGTTAAAGTGATATCATCTTGATTCTGCACCCATTTGACCTCTTTAAAATTATTTGTGGCATACAAACTGATGGGTACTGGGCTTACTTTCTCTGCAATCGAAGGGTGACTTCTAGTGCTAAACATCACGATGCAACTACAACAACTCGAATGGATCATCCATGCCCTATCTCTTCAGTGTGAGGGAAAAAGATAACAAAACGAACTGATTAAAACTAGTCACAATACTACTAAAATCAAACCTTCATAACAACAACATACAACCCTGGACTGGATCCTCCATGCCTGATTTTTCTAACACAACTTTTACAGAGAGATGGAAAGAAGCTGACTTATATTAAACAAGAAATATCAAATCCTACTACATAACAGATAACCAGAGATTTCATCAAAGCTTTACAATGTGGGAGCCTCGCTCAACCATCGACCATAACAAAATACTAAAACTGCCTATATATACTCAGAAATGTTGCAACCACCAGGAGTGTGATCGGACCACTGCATAACATTTTCATTGGGGCCTTCTATGTTAGATTGTGCAAGCCTCCTCATGTCAAATGTGAGCAAGGTGCAGTTATGTGCTTTACAGGAAAATATGTCCATAAGGAAGCTTTAGATTAACAGTCTGCCTTTATGACTACTCTCTACATGTTTTCCATTTATGTGGTGAGACAAGGTTTCAACCACCTCTCTTACTCTCATTAACTACCTACATCGGTATTGAAACATGTCTTAATGCCCAGGGGGCAGCCACACGTTTCTCTTGGATAGGACGCTATATAAACACATGATTACGGGGCCGCTCAAAGGTGGTTTGGGTTCACACTGCTTTTGAGCCCGCAATCCACCACCTTTTACCATGTATTACTTTTGCCAAACCAAAAATTCATTTGCAGGACAGCTAAATAAAATTATCACCTGAGCACGTCGTGTCCCCACAATGGACTATGGTCGTCGATCTTGGGATCTTGGGCAAGGATTTACGATCAACGACTCAAATATGCCCTCTTCAGATCAATGGATCAGATCTTCCCTTTTCAAATCAACAACCAAGATCTGCTTCTGGACTTCGGGCTTCGTCCTTTCTCATGGTGCTATACTTCATGCATTTTTGAAATCCTGAATACCTGGGGGTCATTAATCTAGAATGCTCCTGGAATCTCCGCGACTGACAAAATTCAACCTGTCTGTTTGTATTTTAATCCCGAAATGAGATACTCTGCATGCTGTGCTCGGACGCTTCCTATGCAGACCATGAACTTGGATGACTTGTTTCCCTTGAAAACTATATGTGATAACAGAACTCGATACAATAACAGCTTGTCTCAAGTTGAAACACAAGTCCAAGAGTGAAAGATGTGCCCAAGCATAGTGTGCCCTCCTCAAATATTTCTCTATCCACTGAAATGAAGCACCCTTTCTCCTTGAATCTCTGATGGAGAAACCCTTGCACCACAATGTACTCTTATGTGTTGCCTCTCCACTGAAACTATTCTCAAAGCAATCTAACCACTACAATACCTCCCTGCTATTTGTTTGCCCTCCTCCTCAAGTGCACCCTCCTCCTAGAAAGAACAACCACCAAAAATAAATTGGGCCCTAATCCTTCATGATCCCTTCATGAAAGGAGACGCCCAATATCTCCTCTCCCAATGCTTTCATTCTCATCTTATTTCCCTTCTCCAAACTCTCTTGGTGAACTTACAAGTGAATATGAGCCTCTCCTTTCCCTATGCACCCCTCTTAAGGAAACATAAGGAAACATAAAATTTGGGTGGATGAGATCATCTCATCCCATCTCTAATCAATGGTTGAGATATCTCCACAAGAATCTCAACTCAAAACCAACTTTACTAAAGTTTCCATAGTTTCACTTTATGTCCCTCAATTCACCCACAAAGTGAATTAATAGTCATTTTAGGCTAAAATGACCAAATTTCACTTTTGACTTAAATGTCCTAAGTCAAAGTGAAATTAGACATAAAGTACATGGTACATGGTACAAAGTAATTCCCACTTGTGTTTAGAGGCTCACAAACACAAGGGGACCACTTTCCAAGTTACCCAAATCTCAACACTCCCTCTTACCGAGGAAAGTGCCCTTCCTGGTACTCAGGTGCTATGAGAATTTGATTGTACCCACTGTACCCATCTAAAAAGGAAAAATACATATGTCCAGATAAGGTATCATGAACTGGGTCAATGAAAGGAAGAGGAAAGTAGTCTTTTAGAGTGGCTTTGTTGAGTTCCCGGAAATCAACACAAATTCTCTATTTCCTAGTCACTTTCTTTGGAACCACTACAAGAGGGCATACCCACTTACTGTTGTAGATGGGATAAATAAATCCAACATTTAATAAATTTTGGATCTCCTCTTTTACTATATCTTTGAGTGTTGGGTTCATCCTTGTCTAGGGTTTCCTAACAAGTGTTACTTCCCCCTGGGTATATATGTGATGGATACATGTGTCAGGGTGTATACCCTTCATTTCAGTGTATTCCCAAGCAAATGATCTTGATTGTTCTTTAAGGATATTTACTAACTATTTATGTTGGTTTGCATCTAGCCCAGAGTTTATATGTAGAAAATTTCTTGGACTAATCTCATGGGGCATAGTATAAGAAATGGAAGACTTGTCTATCTTGAAGATAAAACATGTCGAAGAAAAAATGAATGGGTCCAATTGTTCCTGAAATTCTTCCCCAAACATGTACTCAAATTGCAAAAAAGACTATGGAAAATCCACACATGTGATAGCAGAAATAAACTGGTTTAGCACATTTTTCATTGTGTGCTCCTAAAGTCCCTAGGCATGGTCACTTGGCAATATAGGTTCTTCCCAGTCGTCATTCTTGTATGGACATTCAAGCCACCATAGATTCTCCATGATAGGTTGAGTTGGAGGGTAAATGGTGAGCTTCTGGATAGAGAGTCCATTTGAAATGGTCATTTCTCCCTCTCTACAACCAATAAATGCATTGGTTGTGGCTAGCCAAGGTCTTGCCAAAATGATGGGATGGCCTTTGGTAGGATCCTTTGAGTGAATGACAAGAAAATCTACTAGGTACTCCCATGAGGCTAAAGTAACCATGATATCATCTAAAATTCCTTCAGGTATGACCCTTGTCTTATCTGCTAATTCCAAAATGGTTGGGATAGGCCGAAGAAGAGGTTGTAACTATAATTTTTCCAAGGTAGTGGCGCTCATAACATTGATGGCTGCCCCTAGGTCTATGAGAGTGTTTCCAATGGAGACCTCATTAATGGTTACGGTCACTAAGAGGCTTCCTGGGTTCCCATATTTTGCTAGTTTTGGATGCTCTGATATGTACTCAAAAATTCCTCCTACCAAATGTACTGTAGGAGGGTCCTTTTGCTTCCTACCTGGCTTCTTAATACACCATTCTTTGACTACCTTACTGTAGATTGGAATTTCTTTAATGGCTTGAAGCAGGGGAATCTTGACGCAAATATTCTTCAATTAATTCAAGATGTCAAATTCTGGTCGGGTGGTAGGTTTCTTGATTACCAATCGGTCTGGATAAGGAGGGACCTTTGTAATTTGTGAAGGTTCATTTTGGGGAATCTTGGGTTCTTGGTTCTTAGGAATAATAACATCTTCCCACCTAGTGTCATCCGTGGGTTGTTTGGTGGTTTCTTCTTCTTCTTCTTCCTCGATGACTACTGAAGGTCTCTGCTTATCCAAAACTTTTCCCGATCTAAGTTGAATTTTCTATAATGGAACAGGAGTAATGTAATATGTTAGGAAGGCCTGCATCTCAAAATTATGAAGAGGTTGAAGGGGATTATTATTGGGATTCATCACTGGTTGTTCCAGTAATAGTGTCGGTCTTGGGGAGATTGCATTTGGATATTGTAGCGGTTGTTGTTGTGGAATAAGAGGTAAAGGTGGTGGAACAAAACCTGGTAGAAGTTGCAGAGTGTTCAGTGGGAACTGAGGATAAGGATGGTTGGACATAGGGATAGGTGGATCTTGAGGGTTTCCTTGGTTATGTCCTCTTCTCCATCCTTGAAGCCAAGGATGTTGGTACTGAGTAGACCATTTTTTCCAACCTGGTGAGTTCCACTGTTGTTATTGATAATAGGGTGGAACTTGAGATTGTAGATCTGGGTATGTGGGTTGGTTCCTAGGCTTCCATGGCCTCCTAGATACATAAGAGGATTCCCCAGGATCCCCACTCCTATAAATGGCTAACAAACCAAGCAATGATGGATATTTCTTAGTTGAATGGTCTTTTGTAGAGAAGACACAAACTGAAATGTTATCTAATGGGCATTCCCTTGAGGAATGCTTCCTCCTGCATCTTGGGAAATATATGCTCATTGCTGCATTTTCCTCCTCCCGTTTCTTTTTAATTTTGAGGGTGTCCAACTGGGAACCTATTATGCTTAACATATCTGTCTTGAAATTTTCTAAAAGGTTCCCTATCTCTTCTCTCGTGATGCCACCTAAACTAACTAGTTTTAAGCTTCTATTATAAGGGTCTCGAACATTCTTTCCTATCTTGGCTCTACTCCTTGAGTAATTCTTACACATCTCACATATTTTGGCAAATGGTTTATGGGATATGTCACCTAATGCCATTAGGTTAAGCATCTCTAGATATTCTTCTGAAATTCCCTTAAGGAAAAGAGCCCTTCTAGAAGGCTCAAGTGGTCTTGCCTCCTGTCCCAATATGAATGATGCTTAAATTTCTTGCTCTATAGTTCTCCCTGTGTTAGTTTCTCAAGAGACTAGTTTAGCTCTTTGAGTTGAGATAGCTCTTGTTTTTTGGTATCGATCTCTAGAGCTTATGAGTGGAACGTTCCTTCCCCCAAAAAGATTGGAAGGAACCTTGGTTGAAATGTCTTATTTAGATTTAATGTATCTACCTTCTGGATCTCTAGGTCTATTCATGAAAGTAAACAAAAACAAAAAGAAAGACTACCATTGCATTTGGGGGAGCCTGCAATAGTAGATGCGCAGGTTCTTACCTCTCATCTTAAATTTCCCCCGCCACCAATCTAATGCTAAGGTCTAGAAATGATCTATTTCCTAACTATTTCCTACCTTGAGACAACTCCCCGGCAACAACACCAAAAATTATGGTTGTTCTATATGCACCAAAAACACACTAAAAACCCTCAATTAAATTGTCAACCCTGGGTAAGTAAACTTAGAGTTGTAGAAAAATATATGCCAAGGTAGAAGGGTTGGTAGTAGTATAGTCTAACTAAGGAAGTGGCTATCTAAGGGATAATCTACTCAAGCAAAGACTATTAATGATCAAACTCTACTAAGCAACTCAAGCTATGTACCCTAAGTAACCTTTGAACGAAGGATCGATGGATAGTTCTAAGAAAGAAAATGGAAACCCTACTTAAAGCAAACTAGTTCATTCATAACAATAAGCAAAAGCAAACTATTCATCTAATAAGAAAATAGCAACAACAAACTACTTGTAATTAACCTACTTAAACTCAATAAGCAACTATCCTGTGAAAGCAAGTAAATAAACAAGCAACTACACTATCAAAGCAAGAATAGACAAGTACACAACTAACCTATTAAAGCAAGTAAACAACTAACCAACCTAGAATAACTTCTACAACAAGTAAACTAATTAATATTACTCAATAAGCAACTAACTAAGCTCAAAGGCAAGTGAACTCTATTCTTATACTAATCTTCACAACTATTTCTAATTCATAAAAGGAAATCTACCGAATTGAAAGCATTATGATGATAAAATCAATTAACAACTAATCTCTTATGATAAGAAAACTACTCTTCAACCGACTAAAGAAAAAGACTATCTACCCTCCAAAAGAAAGAAAACTACCTTCTAGTCTATGAAAACTCAAATATAGTGTTGATGGTTGTGTGAATGTCTCTGGTGTCTTATAATATCATGATGGCACTTAACAATGAAAGATAATTCAAGAGGGATAAACTTGATATTGACTTCAATAGCAAAGTGAAAAGTGTGAATTAGCCAATCCAATGAGAACTTAGCCATTATGAAAACAACATTAATTACCTTGCATATCCATGTGACTATTACTCATGCATTAATCATCAACAGTTATAAAGAGATTATGAAATTCAATTGCACTCTATACTACGTAAGCAAACTCATAACTAACCTCAATTATTAACTACAAATTGAAATTGCAACCTAAATCTAAGAAAGAAATTGCATGGAGTAAACTAAACTAATTCTATTTAACAATTCAATTTGCAAAAAGAGAAAATATTCATAAATAGAAATTAAACATTATTCTAGCATATGACAAGTAAACAAATGAGTGAATTAATTAACAAATAGATAAGAAAAAACTAAATAGTAATTGAATAAGAAATCCGCAAATAAAAACTAAAGCTAACACTATCCATCCACCGAAGCCTTGTTAAATAAAGCATGAATTAAAATTATGTTCTTAAAACTCTGTTTTAAACTCTATTTTAAACTTGATTTTAAACTCTATTTCAACATAAAGAAAGCCTAATCTATCATCTAATCACACAGGGGGTTAGTGCCTAAGCTTGTAGGCTTGCTTCTATCATCTACAAAGTCATTGCATATTAACAAGAACCTCCATATCAATCTACAAAACTGAATTAAACCAATTAAATCATAAACAACAAATTATAGAACAAAGAAGTAAACTAACAATTCATGTACAAGAAATAAAATAGAAGGACATATATGCTATGTAATTCATAAACAAAATCATAGAGAAGTTACCTAGACTTATGGTGGGGCTCCCAGAAAATCGTGGTCACTCCTCAAATGCACACCACGAACTCAACAAAGCAATTTCACCATTAAAACTTAAAAACGCAGGTTTATATAGTCTGGCAAAACGAAAATGGCAAAATAGAGATAAAATCATTTTTTTCTCTAACACACAACTTCTTAACGTTTGTCTGACCACTGAGGTGGTATTTATAAGCTTTACAAACCGAGAGGTTGACCAATGGAGGGTCAAACCTCTTCTAAAAACAATAAATTACATTAATGATGCCCCAACTACCAAAATGAAGCGAGCCAATAATCGCCCAACATAACAACCCAAATCGAGTTGTCAAGAGTTCAGTAGCTGGAGGGCATGAGCATGAGAAAAACCCAAGTCTCTGATTCGCCCACCAATACCATAACCGCCAAATCACCCATCGTTTTTGTTCAGGGCGGAGTGCCGGATGGAGTGTCGGATGGAGTACCGGACTGAATGTCGGATGGAGTACCGGTCTAAGTGCTGGAAGCAAAAACATGCTATGATTTTTCCCTGTGACACCAAAAAATGCAAATTTGATATAAAAACATACTGAATTATAATCAAGATCATCATAAGACACGAATTATGCATACTTGGTGTGGATCATAGCATTTTGGCACAAAATCTCTTCAAAAACTTCTCCAAAACATGAAAACGCATATACACATTCGAAAAAAGTATCTAATTAATGTTATAAAATTGATCATATCTCAAGCCCAACATTACCCCCACACTTATGATTTTGCAGGTCCCACTGCAAACAAAAAGAAATTGCCCCTCATGACTAAGATTGCTAAGGAGGATCAACTTTAGAAGCTTCTCCTTCTTGCTGTGAAGACTTTGCCTTATGCCTCTTGTGTTGCTTCAGTTGTGCTTTGAGGCTGCGGTTGGATTTGGTCATCTCATTAACCAACCGTTGAAGGGAGTTTACCTTTTCTTGGAGGACTTCATTATCACGATGAAGGTGTGTGTCTATTGTCTTCCTTTCTTCCAGCTATTGCATAAGCTGAAAATTCTCTTTTTGTAGCTTCTCAATGGCTGGGGCAGAATTAGTGATCTCGGAGGAAGGCTTAGATCCTATGAAATATGTGGACAATCTATCATTCTTAGGATCTAGGGTAGGCATTGGTGAAGTAGGAGTAATAGGGGGTTGATAGGGAGTGGTAGGCTCTGATTTTGTCTTTCTTTGTAGCTCTAATCCATTCGCAGAAACTTCCCTAAGTTTCTTGTGAGGGATCTCAAGATCAGAGGACACTTGGATAGGGTCCAAAGCAGGAAAGGGTTTTGCATAAGGTTTTTCTCTTGTGCTCCGGGTACTCTTTCGAAAGGTCCCTTTGTCAAATCGATTGGCTCCTCTCCTATTTGTGGGAACTATAGGAAAGGCTTGTTGAATCACTTCTTGGAGATTTTTAGGTGTGGGATCAAGAGATATTGAAGGCATTTGAAGGTTAGCAATAGGCTTATTTTGATCTTTACTCTTGGTATTTTTACCTGATCAGGATGTAGGGGTGTCAACAAGCTTTTTGAATTGTTCCAGTAAATAAATGGTTTGTGCATGGGGGTTTGAAGTCCTTGGAGAACGGGGCTTGTATGGACAGATATTCCTTAGGCCAAGTGGCTTTTTGTCAGTCTTAATTGTCAAGTGAGGGATTGCAAATTGATAGATAAATGTATCACAAGTTTTCCCCTGTTTCTCTAATTCATCTAGAAAAAGGAGTTTGATTAATCCATGGTGAAAGAGGCTATTGTGGGGATTAGTTACGTTCTTCCTCACTTGAGAGGACATCTTTTCCAAGCTCTTTAGAAAGTAGAAGGGAAAATTCAAAGGTTTGTTGAACTAAAAATGAGCTAGCAATCTGAAATGACAGGCTTTGAAAGTGGAATATCTACCTTCGCATGTGATCAACCTAGTGATGAAGATGAGAGGTTTGATCAATTCCTCCTTTATCCATTCATTAGAATATCCTTTTTCTCCTGAAATGTTCTGGAATTCGGGCTTAAAAACCATGTTATAACTTGAGCGCAGCAGCTGGTGGTTTTTGAACCATCTATATCCCATTCTTGTAATCTTCATGGCTGCAGAAATGGAATCTTCTGAGACCCCAAAGGTAAGAGACCCCATGCGCACTGTCTTCCCATCGAAACCAAGGGAAAATTGCAAGGAGATGCCATCATCGTGGCCCTACAAGTGAGATAAAAATGGCCCCCAGCCTGCACGCAAAAACACCTCTCTGCACTATGCAAACTTAGGAGTGGTGAAAATATCTACATAGGAAGAGGGTTCATACCTCTTGGGCATTGTGATGAGGTGAAGAAATATGCAGAGGCAAAATTCACCAATAGAGGGTGCGATCAAGCCAAGGAATGGCACAAATTGAGCAAGGGCTAAGCGCGATTTGAACAAGGGAAGGAATGGAATAGGCTGAGTGTGTTCTCTAAGACAAGGGAAAGGAAAATGGCAGAGGTGAATTGGGATAATAGGTAACCTAGCCCATTTTTGAATGCGCCTAGGTTGGATTTGGTTGCACACATGCACGCACAAGTTTCCATGTGTGGTCATTTTCAAATTTGAAGGCACGTTTTTTGGGGGGCAAGCTTAATGATGCGCAGTTAGATAAATGTCCAAGTATTTTGACTTGGACATTTGATCATGAACATGTCTAAATTTTGCATCCTCACTCTTAATTTCCTTCAACCAATTCAATTAAATATCATTGATTCCTAGTTACCTGGAATTGTGGACAGTTACTGGTGTGTAAATTCATATGGCACTTCGTTCGGCACCTCATATGACACTTCATATGACACCTCATACGACAATTCATACAAAACCTATGTGTTAAATACATTTTTACCTCCTGTAATGGATAGCCTGCAATATTGAAATGTTTTTGACAATCACAGTGGTTAAGAGCAGAGGCAAAATGCTCCTTTGTTGTTGATTTTGCTACCATATTCACTCAATCCTCTTGCAAAGGACATGTAATGTCAAAGCCTACAATGAAAAACTTATAGCAAGTATAGGACATGTAATGCCAAACATACAATGGACAACTTATAGAAAGCATAGGACATGTAATGTCAAACCTACAATGTACATCTTGTAACAAAAATAAACTGATAGAGTGGTTTGTTAAGTATATGTTCAGCAATTTATAGCACACAGGAGTTTAGCACTTCAAAAATAAAATGATTGTTGATGTAATAACCTGTATCATGGAAATAATACAAAAATTATTACAAAGATTTATTTCTCTAGGCAATGATCATTTGTCAACTCATGAACCCCTCCCCCACACCTAAGTATTGTGACACCTCACAATCAAAAGTATAGGAACCCAGTCAGTTCCCCCAATAGCCAAAGATTTATAGTATGTCAAGTGTAAAGATAAATTTCACAGATTGGTCTGACAAGACGGTTAGAAGATGGCCCCACCTATAGGATAAGAGATCCTATATATAGATAAGAAGAGGTAGGCAAGAGAGTTTCAAGATAGTCTTAGAGTTAGTTCCCAATGGAAATTTTATGGAGTTCATTAACCTTAGCTTAACCATACATACTTCATGTCATATTTGTCTGCAAGTAATGTCGTACATCAGGACAAGTTTAAATTTATTATTTATTTTTGTCATATTACCATCCTCGCTAGGTAGAATGTCCTGCTGCTAGCAAGCCTGTTCAGTACTCTGACAGGTTTACCTAGTCATACCACAGGATGGTACCTGCTGCCAGCATACCTGTTCATTATCCCGATGGGTTAGCCTCTTACACCCTCAGAGATTGGCCCTCCATCTTTTAAGATTTTAGTATAAGATTTCTTTATGCAAGAAGATGGGGGGATAGCTCTGAAAACAACTTTTTCTTTCTTTTTTTTTAATTGGGATGGTATTTATGTTAGAGAATGGATTTCTGCTATATTACTTAGTGATTGTCCTGATGTAAGGGGTACTTAAGAGGACGTGGCCTATCTAAATATATGATATAATCAAGCTATTTAGTGTGTAGTGGATGGTACCATTGAGAAAGAATAGAAAGGTATCTCTATGTTCAACTCACTTTCTTCTTTTGTAGTTATTGTGATGTTTCCATGACTAACCGCTAATTAGACCTCCTTGTTACTCTTTAATAAAGACACTTTACTCACTTACTCGGGTTTCTTGGAAAAAAAACTGTATGAGAGACCTCTAAGCTTGATGGTTATGGTACCACTTCCTTATACAGTGGTGAAGAGTTTCAAGAGAAACTACTTTGGAATGCCTTAAGAAAATGAAAATTTTTGCAAGAATATGGCTAAGTACAGTAAGTCGATATTCATTTGATGCTGAGCAAACAAAAAAATTCAAGTGTAACAATGTTTTGAAGAAAAATCCTTCTTTTATATTTTCTTGAAACTGTCTACTCTTGGTGAAATAAATACTTTCAGAAATCTCTAGAGTTGCCTTATTAACAAAATTCAAAGACTATTTACATGTGTACAATAGAAAATTAAGAAAACTTTTCAAGAACAAGGGGGGACTTCCACATCTACTAAGGCCAATGCCTTTTTAGTTGACATGACCTGTAGAAAATCTTCTTTGGAAATGGGCTTATGATAAAATTTGAGTCCGTGTCCATTTACTACAAAGGAGACTTGTTCATTGTCAATTTTTTTTATCTTTACAACTCCATTGTCATATACGGTGTCTACCTTGTAAGGGCCCAACCATCGGGTGGTGAGCTTTCCTTTGAATATTTTGAATTGAGAATCAAACAACAAAGCCCAATCACCAGGTTGGAAGTGTTTCTTCTTAATAAACTTGTCATGTCACTTGCTCCTTCGGTTTTGGACTAATATTGTTCGTTGGATAGAATCTTGCCTAATTTCATCCAACTCATTAAATTGTAGGGCTCGTTGCTTCTAATCCTAATCTAAGGTTAATCCCAATTCTACGGAAATACGGAAGGTCCTTACTTGGAATTCTATTGGTAGAAGTACTTTTTTCCCGTACACTAGCTCATAAGGGGTATGCCCAGTGGTATTTCTCAAGGTGCTTTGGTATGCCCACAAAGCCTATGGAAGCCTATCATCCCAATCTCAGTGATGTAATTGAATAGTCTTGGTCAAGATAGCTTCTAGAACTTTGTTTGTAGATTCTACCTGACCATTGGCTTATGGGTGGTATGGAGAATATTTACAATGTTTAATCCCATATTTCTCTGTTAGCTCTCTCATCATCTTGGAAGTGAATTGTGTGCCTTAGACTATAACAATTTCACGAGGGAAACCAAAGTGGGTAAATATGTCTTCATAGATGAATTCGACAACAAACTTCTCTGTAGCCCTAAATAGGGCTTTTGCCTCTACCCACTTGGTGACATAGTCTGTACAAACCAAAATATAGTTCTTCTTACGGGACATGGGTGAAATTGGTCCTATAAAGTCAAGGGCCCATTTTTCTAAGGGTTATATCATAACTTGGGCGTGCAAGGGCATTTCGTCAGCTAACGTAGGTATTCCTATCCTTTGGAAACTATCACAACTTCTCACATACTTGGAAGCATCTTTGAAAATGCTAGGCCAATAGTAACCTGAATGTAGCACCCTATATGTTGTGTGTTTGTCAGAAAAATGATCACCACATGGTCCATCATGACAACTTCGTAGAATTTCTGGTACCTCATTCTCTCGGAGAAATCTATGAATAATCAAATTAGGACTTGTATGAAAAAGGTCATGGCCAACCCAAGATTAATTAGCACTCTGTGTAATAATTTTACGCTTTTCAGGAGGTGACAAATGAGATGGTAACTTCCTAGCACCTAGATAGTTTTCCATATCTACAAACCATGGGGTATTGACAGAGAGGGAAAAAAGGTGCTCGTCTGGGAAACTATCATCTACAGGGATATCATCATCATCCTCATTTTTTATTCGTGAAAGGAAATCAGCTACCACGTTATCCTTTCCAGGTTGGTCAAGCACAATGATATTAAATTCTTACAAGAACAAAAGTCACCTAGTCACTCGACCATTAGTTATGGGTTTATTCATGAGAAATCTAATGGCATAATGATATTTATGTACAAATAATTCGTAACCTATAATGTAATGACGAAACTTGTTAATAGCATGAACAACTGCTAAGAATTCCTTCTCGGTGACTATGTAGTTTAACTCGGTAGGGGACAAGTTCTTGCTCACAAAATAAATGGCATAGGATTGTTGGTCCTCTTTCTTCCCTAATACTCCTCCTATTGCGGTGTCAGAGGCATCAGTAGATATGTGAAATGGGAGAGTCCAATTGGGCCCTCTAAGAACTGGTGCCACATACAACTTAGCTTCCAGGGTTTCAAAGGCAGTTTGACATTGCTCAGTCCAAACAAAATCAACATCTTTTATTAACAATCCAAACATAGGTGCAACAATATTTGTAAAATTTTCAATAAATCGCCAGTAGTATCTTACATGTCCAAGAAAGCTTCTCACCTCTTTCTGAGTCTTGGGGGGTGGAATTCTGACGATGACCTCAATCTTTGTAGGATCTAATTTTATCCCTTCAGATGAAACATGATGTCCTAGAACCACTCCTTCAGTTAACAACATTTTACATTTTACATGACTTAGAGATAGGTTCATTTCTTGGAATCTGATAAGGACTTTTTCTAAGTTGTCTAAGGATTCCTGGTAAGTGTTTCCATAAACTGCGAAGTCATCCATGTAGACCTCCACGCAATCATGAATAAGATCAACAAATATCCCTAGTACTGCTCATTGAAATGTGGCAGGGGCATTTCAAAATCCAAATGGTAATACCCTATAGGCATAGGTTCCCCAAGGACAAGTAAAGGTAGTCTTGTCCTGGTCCTCGGGTGCTATGAGAATTTGATTGTACCTGTTGTACCCATATAAAAAGGAAAAACACTTATTTCTAGACAAGGTATCCAAAACTTGGTCAATGAAAGGAAGAGGAAAGTAGTCTTTTAGAGTGACTTTGTTGAGTTCCCAGAAATCAACAAAAATTATCCATTTCCCGATCACTTTCTTTGGAACCACTACAAGCAGGCATACCCACATACTGTCAGATATGGGATAAATAAATCCAACATTTAATAACTTTTGGATCTCCTCTTTTACTATATCTTTGAGTGTTGAGTTCATCCTTCTCTGGGGTTTCCTAACAGGTGCTACTTCCCCCTGGGTATATATGTGATGGATACATGTGTCAGGTTGTATACCCTTCATGTCAGTGTATTCCCAGGTGAATGCTCTTGATTATTCTTTAAGGATATTTACTAATTGTTTCTGTTGGTCTGCATCTAGCTCGGAGTTTATATGTAGAATTTTTCCTAGACTAATCTCATAGGGAATAGTCTAAGACATGGCAGACTCATCTATATCAAAGATAAAATATGTCGAAGACAAAATGGATGGGTCCAATTGTTCCTGAAATTCTTCCCCAAACATGTACTCAAATTGAAGAAACGACTGTGGAAAATCCACACATGTGATAGAAGAAATAAACTGGTTTAGCACATTTTCCATTTTGTGCTCTTGAAGTGACCAGGCATGGTCACTTAGCAATACGGGTTCTTCCCAGTCCTCATTCTCCTATGGATATTCAAGTCACCATAGATTCCCCATGATAGGTTGAGCTGGAGGGTAAATGGTGAGCTTCTATATAGAGAGTCCATTCGCGATGGTCATTTCTCCCTCTCTACAACCAACAAATGCATTGGTTGTGGCTAGCCAAGGCCTTCCTAAAATGATGGGATGGAATTTGGTAGGATCCTTTAAGTGAATGACAAGAAAATCTACTAGGTACTCCCATGAGGCTAAAGTAACCATGATATCATCTAAAATTCCTTCAAGTATGACCCTGATCTTATCTGCTAATTCCAAAATGGTTGGGGTAGGCTGAAGAAGAGGTTGTAACTGTAATTGTTGCAAGGTAGTAGCGGTCATAACATTGATGGTTTCCCCTAGGTCTATGAGAGTGTTTCCAATGGAGACCTCATTAATGGTTACGGTCACTACGGGGTTTCCTAGGTTCCCATATGTTGCTAGTTTTGGCTGCTATGATATGTACTCAGAAATTCCTCCTACCAAATGTATTGTAGGAGGGTCCTTTTTCTTCCTACCTGGATTCTTAATACACAATTATTTGACTACCTTACTATAGATTGGAATGTCTTTAATGGCTTGAAGCAAGGGAATATTGACACAAATATTCTTCAATTCATTCAAGATGTCAAATTCCGGTCGAGTGGTAGGTTTCTCGATTACCAATCGGTCTGGATAAGGAGGGACCTTCGTAATTGTGAAGGTTTATTTTGGGGAATCTTGGGTTATTGGTTCTTAGGAATAATAACATCTTCCCACCTAGTGTCATATGTGGGTTGTTTGGTGGTTTCCTCTTGTTCTTCTTCTTCTTGTATGACTATTGAAGGTCTCTTCTTAACCATAAATTTTCCCTATCTAAGTTGAATTTCCTTTAATGGAACATGAGTAATGACATATGTTGGGAAGTCCTACATCTCAACATTATGAAGAGGTCGAGGGGGCTTATTATTGTGATTTGACACTGGTTGTGCTGGTAATAGTGTCAGTCTTGGGGAGATTTCATTCTGATATTGTAGCGGTTGTTGTTGTGGAATAGGAGGTAAAGGTGGTGGAACAAAACCTGGCAAAAGTTGCAGAGTGTTCAGTGGGAACTGAGGATAAGGATGGTTGGACATAGGGATATGTGGATCTTGAGGGTTTCCTTGGTTATGTCCTCCTCTCCATCCTTGAAGCCAAGGATATTGGTACTGAGTAAACCAGTTTTTCCAACCTGTTGAGTTCCACTGTTGTTGTTGTTGATAATAGGGTGGAACTTGAGATTGTAGATCTGGGTATGTGGCTTGGTTCCTAGGCCGCCATGGCCTCCTAGGTACATAAGAGGATACCCCAAGATCCCCACTCCTATAAATGGCTAACAAAATGGGCAATGATGGACATTTCTCAGTTGAATGGTCTTCTGTACAGAAGCCACAAACTGAAATGTTATCTAATGGGCATTCCCTTGAGGAATTCTTCCTCCTGCATCTTGGGCAATATATGCTCATTGCTGCATTTTCCTCCTCTTGTTTCTTTTTAATTTTGAGGGTGTCCAACTGGGAACCTATTGTGCTTAAGATATTTGTCTTGAATTTTTCTAAAAGGTTCCCTATCTCTTCTCTCGCGATACCACCTGAACTAACTGGTTTTAAGCTTCTATTATAAGGATCATGAACATTCTTTCCTATCTTGGCTCTACTCCTTGAGTAATTCTTACACATCTCACATATTTCGGCAAATGGTTTATGGGAGATGTCACCTAATTCCATTAGGTTAAGCATCTCTAGATATTCTTCTGAAATTATGTTAAGGAAAAGAGGCCTTGCGGAAGGCTTGAGTGGTCTTGCCTCCTGCCCCAATATGACTGATGCTTAAATTTCTTGTTCTATTGTTCTCCCTGTGTTAGTCTTTCCAGAGACTATTTTAGCTCTTTGAGTTGAGGTAGCTCTTGTTTTTCGGTATCAGTTTGTGGAGCTTATGAGTGGAACATTTCTTCCCCCAAAAATATCGAAAGGAACCTTGGTTGAAAGGTCTGATTTAGATTTAATGTATCTACCTTTTGGATCTCTAGGTCTATTCATGAAAGTAAACAAAATGAAAAGAAAGACTACTAGATGCGTAGGTTCTTACCTCTCGTCTTAAAGTTTTCCTGCCACCAATCTAATGCTAAGGTCTAGAAATGATCTATTTCCTAACTATTTCCTACCTTGAGACAACTCCCCGGCAACGACGTAAAAAATGATGGGTTTTCTATATGCACTAAGAACACACTAAAAACCCTCAATTAAATTGTCAACCCAAGGTAAGTAAACTTAGAGTTGTAGAAAAATATATGCCAAGGTAGAAGGGTTGGTAGTAGTATAGTCTAACTAAGGAAGTGGCTATCTAAGGGATAATCTACTCAAGCAAAGACTATTAATGATCAAACTCTACTAAGCAACTAAAACTGTGTACCCTAAGTAACCTTTGAACGAAGGATCAATGGATAGTTCTAAGAAAGAAAATGGAAACCCTACTTAAAGAAAACTAGTTCATTCATAACAATAAGCAAAAGAAAACTATTCATTTAATAAGCAAATAGCAACAACAAACTACTTGTAATTAACCTACTTAAACTCAATAAGAAACTATCCTATGAAAGCAAGTAAATAAACAAGCAACTACACTATCAAAGCAAGAATAGACAAGTAAGAAACTAACCTATTAAAGAAAGTAAACAACTAACTAACCTAGGATAAATTCTACAGCAAGTAAATTAATTAAGATTACTCAGTAAGCAACTAAGTAAGCTCAAAGGCAAGTGAACTCTATTCTTAAACTAATCTTCACAACTATTTCTAATTCATAAAAGGAAATCTACCGAATTGAAATCATCATGATGATAAAATCAATTAACAACTAATCTCTTATGATAAGCAAACTACTCTTCAGTCTACCATAGCAAAAGCCTATCTACCCTCCAAAAGCAAGAAAACTACCTTCTAGTCTATGAAAACTCAAATATAGTGTTGATGGTTGTGTGAATGTCTCCGGTGTCTTATAATATCACGATGGCACTTAACAATGAAAGATAATTCAAGAGGGATAAACTCGATATTGACTTCAATAGCAAAGTGACAAGTGTGAATTAGCCAATCCAATGAGAACTTATCCATTATGAAAACAACATCAATTACCTTGCATATCCATGTGACTATTACTCATGCATTAATCATCAACAATTATAAAGATATTATGAAATTCAATTGCACTCTATACTACGTAACCAAACTCATAACTAAATTCAATCATTAACTACAAATTGAAATTGCAACCTAAATCTAAGAAAGAATTTGCATGGAGTAAACTAAACTAATTCTATTTAACAATTCAATTTGCAAAAAGAGAAAATATTCATAAACAGAAATTAAACATTATTCTAGCATATGACAAGTAAACAAATGAACAAATTAATTAACAAATAGATAAGAAAAAACTAAATAGTAATTGAATAAGCAATCTGCAAATAAAAACTGAAGCTAACACTATCCATCCACCGAAGCCTTGTTAAAGAAAGCATGAATTAAAATTCTATTCTTAAAACTATGTTTTAAAATCTATTTAAAACTTGATTTTAAACTCTATTTCAACATAAAGAAAGCCTAATCTATCATCTAATTACACAGGGGGTTAGTGCCTAAGCTTGCAATCTTGCTTCTATCATCTACAAATTCATTGAATATTAACAAGAACCTCCATATCAATTTGCAAAACTAAATTAAACCAATTAAATCATAAACACCAAATTATAGAACAAAGAAGTAAACTAACAATTCATGTACAAGAAATAAAATAGAAAGACATCTATGCTATGTAATTCATAAACAAACTCATAGAACATTTACCCAGACTGTTGGTGGGCCCTCCTCAAATGCACACCATGAACTCAACAAAGTGATTTCACCATTAAAACTTAAAAACGTAGGTTTACACAGTATGGCAAAACGAAAATGGAAAAACAGAGCTCAAATCATTTTTGTCTCTAACACACGACTTCTTAACTTTGGTCTGACCACTGAGGTGGTATTTATAATCTTTAGAAACCGAGAGGTCGACCAGTGGAGGGTCGAACCTCTTCTAAAAACAGTAAATTACATTAATGATGCCCTAACTGCCAAAATGAAGTGAGCCAATAATCGCCCAACATAACAACCCAAATGGATTTGTCAAGAGTTTAGTAGATGGAGGGCATGAGCACAAGAAAAACCCATGTCTCTGATTCACTCACCACTGGCCGCCAATACCATAACTGCCAAATCGCCCATCATTTTTGTGCCGGATGGAGTACCGGACTTAGTGTCGGAAGTAAAAACATGTTGCGATTTTTCCCTGTGACACCAAAAAATGTGAATTAGATCCCTAGAAACACAAAAACATACTGAATTATAATCAAGATCATCATAAAACACGAATTATGCATACCTAGTGTGGATCATAGTGTTTTGGCACAAAATCTCTTCAAAAACTTCTCCAAAACATGAAAACACATATATACATTCGGCAAAAGTATCTAATTAACGTCATAAAATCGATCATATCTCGGGCCCAACACTATGTTCAAAGGCGATATGATTGTTGTCAATAGGAGCTAATGTTATTTTCCCACCCATCTTTTTTTTTTCATAGTGAAAGAAATGCTATGATATAGGAGAGGAAACGAGTGTTACGATTAAGAAACTAGTTCCAAGTAGTGGAAAATACCTATGCTAAATGCAGGGAAGTGCATGTGGTACATGGACACTCAAGGGGATGTTTCCTCTATAGGTAAAGCATTTGTCAAGTTGCAAAGGATATATAGAAGGCATTGCTTGGCCAATGCTAAGAATTGTTGGGGAAAAAAGGATTATAACGATAAAGCGGAAGCCAAAATTGGGCAAAAAAATGCAAGAAGGATAATGAGATGCAATTACGACTTAACTCAAAAGTGTCATTTTTCATAGATTTAGTCCCCTAGGCCCAAAAAAGTATAAAATAATACCCAAGAGAAATATTCTAGCCAATGGTGACCAAAGTATTCATTTTTTGTAAGTAGTCTATTTGGTTCGTAGAAGGGTTAAACTTATACCAAAATAGACGTCCTTTCAAATCCATTTAACGAGTGTGAAAGTGACAAGTTCACTCAACAATATTTTCATTTTTTCAAGAGTCGGAAAAGAGCTTAACCAAGACTCGACGGGAGCCCCATAAATAGTGGTTAGAATGAGATTGAGTAAGAAGAGTGAGGTTCGGACACAAAGTCATAGAGGGGCTATAAGGGACTCTTGATCCTAATAGAAAACTTATAGCATGGGTGCAAAAATGCAAATGGGAGCTAATATAGGACGCTCATGGAAGGTAGGCTCTACCACGTGAATAAAAACACTTCTAAACAACATATAAGGTTTCACTTCGCAACTCAGTGGGGTCGATCCTCAGGTAAAATGATACCAGAAACGAATAATGCAAAGATGCATGGAGGGGGAAATCTAACCTATATGTTAGTTTCGATATCATGACCTGTTAGAATGGATCGACATAAACAAATGCACCAAATAAAATGTCTTTGAAGTCTTGTATATAAGACCAAAAACACTAACCCATAAGTTAATAAGTATAATATAGAAACCTCTGATAAAACATGTGTTAAGGGATACAAAACTTGAAAAAACAAAAACCTAAAAGTATAATATATACAGAGGACTGCAAAGCCTTACAACTTATGCATATTATTTCACCAGGTAGAGCCCATTGCTAGTCTTAGGCTAGGGGTCTCTTTGGAAATCAAACTGTGAAGTTTCCAGTTCAGGAAGAGGTCAGAAATCCAAAATCATAGCTTCAAGGATATCCTCATCTGAAGGAAACTCAACATCCATGAAACTTGGGCTCGACGGCTCACAAATACCAAGGCTCGAGGTCTTGAAAATGACAAGATAAGACTCAAGATGAAACATCATATTACTCGGGCCCATAGGGGGAGGCCAGGGCTCCCATGCAGGTCTTCCTTCGAAAGCTAGCATCTCACTGGTATCTGACACAAGCTTGGGAGAACCCAAATATTTCCAAGGAGAGGAGGATATAATACTTGCAAAGGATCCTTCATATACAATACATCGAAGAAATCCCATTATCAAGAAGGAGCGTACTAGGAGGGAGCGTACTTGGGGAGAGTGGAATTCCCCCTTGTTCAAAAGGTACAAAACTAGAAATGCTAAAGACTGTTAAAATATTGTGTAACTGCAAAGAATATTCTTATCCCCTTTTGTGGATAAAGATAAAATATATGTATTATTGATTAGATCAATCCCCTTTTGTGGATTTATCATGTCGGTCATTGTAATTGACCAAATCCCCTTTTGCAGATTGGTCAAACCCTAATTGTAATAGGCTAAATAAGAATTCGGCCCCAGAATATATTAAAGGTGGTTATAACCACCCAGAAGAAGAAGTCATCCCTGCCAGTGAAGAGACACTTCCACATGTGCCATAATTGTATAAATAAGAGAGGTCAGTGCCTCATTTGAACACACACTCAGCTCACTCATCTAGTGTGCAAGTTTTGAAGGAAGTTACAGTTGTCGTTTGCCGAAAGAAGGAAGAGAGATAGGTGTGTTTCTCAGTGTTGGATATTCTCTGTTGTCTGGTTCATTATCTTGGCATTGTATTGGCTATCTATATTAAAGAATTTTTGTTGGGTTTTCTTCCCCTTGAGGGTTTCCCAGGATAAATGCTTGTGTACTCTTGTGATTGTGTTTCTCTCGATGATCCTGTCTATCCTATTGTTATCTAGTAAATTGAAAGTAACCTAATAATAGAAGAAACTTTAACATGGTATCAGAGCTAAGCTGAAGAGAGCATCTTTCACAGGAAAAAGAAAAATGTCATTGTTGTCGTACAAGAAAATTAGGGTTTCTTATTGAAGAAGAATTTCAGCCCTAAATCCATCTAGAAAGGTGTGCCCTACCTCAAGGAAAATTTTGGCATCTTCAGTGCACATTTTCAGCGACTAGATCTCCCGAAAAGTGAAACCCTAGTTTTCATAAGGTACCAGAAGTACCAGAAAACCAGAGTACCAGTGTACCAAAAGTACCAGAAAACCAGAAGCACCAGTCCAGAAATATGCAGATCAAGTTTGGAGGGGTAAAAGTTGGATTTTCTGAAATCTAAACACACCAGGCTACTCTCCTCAGTCCAATGCATATTTTGGTGAGTTCAATTTTCAGATCTAAGAAATTTGATTTTTCTAATATTTATATTACCCGGAGGGCTAGGGTTTCTACTGGAAGAAGGAATGGCTACCGGTATGAAAGTAGAAGACAGGCTGGAAGGATCTGGAAACTTTAGATCTTGGAAGCATAGGTTGTAGATGATTCTAGATGAGAATGATCTCCTAGAACATGTTACAATGGGTGTACCAGAACCAGAGGAAGAAGAGCAAAAAGACCAAGCATAAGAAGAATGAAAAGAAAGCAAAGAGAATTGTTTCAGATTCAATAAAGGATCACTTGATCCCTCATATATCCGAACTACAGACAACAAGGCAAATGTATGAAGCACTCAACAGGTTATATGAAAGAAAAGACATCAGTCAGAATCTTACCTTAAGAAATCAGCTTCATAATATGAAGATGGAAAACTCAGAATCTGTCACAGCCTACCTTATGAGATTTTCTCAGATCAAAGATCAGCTTGCAGCTATTGGAGATGTCATTAGTGACAAGGAGCTTGTAACCACAACCCTAAATGGGTTTCCAACATTTTGGATTCCTTTTGTACAAGGAGTGTGTGCAACAAGCAAGTTACCCAAGTTTGATAAGTTATGGGCAGATTGCACACACAAAGAATATAGACTTGTAGACCAATAGAAGAGATTAATTGTTGACGAACAGGAAGCTCTTACAGTTCAAAATAACAAAAGCAGTTCCTTCAGAAGGAACAATAAAGAAGCTAACTCTATAAAAGTTCCAGACAAGAAGAAAGATGTTTCAAAGATCAGATGCTACAACTGTCAAAAGTTGGGACACTTTTCCTATGACTGTCCTCAAGGAAAACGGAAAAGAAAGCATCAAGCACATGTGGCAGAGGAAGAGGAATCTCATCCCTCAAAGAAATCTTTAGCAGAAATTAAGGATTATGCACTTTAAGTTGAAGATAGTTGATTTGAAGAAAGATAGCAAATGGTGGAGTCCGTGGAGCCTCCCCACACAAAAACAAAAGATAAGTATTCATGTTTATTTCTAG